>JBBPBR010000004.1:62603346-62628957 GCA_037974775.1 Cicer pinnatifidum | reverse complement strand
AGAAGGAGAAGGAGAAGGAGAAGGAGAAGGAGAAGGAGAAGGAGAAGGAGAAGGAGAAGGAGAAGGAGAAGGAGAAGGAGAAGGAGAAGGAGAAGGAGAAGGAGAAGGAGAAGGAGAAGGAGAAGGAGAAGGAGAAGGAGAAGGAGAAGGAGAAGGAGAAGGAGAAGGAGAAGGAGAAGGAGAAGGAGAAGGAGAAGGAGAAGGAGAAGGAGAAGGAGAAGAAGGAAAAGGAGAAGGAAAAAAAATAAGTGTTATGATATTTTGAGTATGTGAGGGGTTCTCTATAGCGATGTAGTTGGTGGGATTTGAACTGCACTTTTTGCCTGTATTTTTCCTTTATGCTTTTATGAACAAATATGAATGAACTTTATTTATTTCTTTCTTTATGATGAAGTAAGGATTTAGATTTGGTTGATTAAGTTGTGTAAAAATTGCTGAAGTTATGTAGTTCAGATGAATTATGTCTGAAAATTCAAATTTGTTGAAGTTAAGTTTGCTGAAAATTCAAATTTGCTGAAGTTAAGTTTATTTATTGCCAAATCATTTCCACCTTCAAACATTCAAATTGGTTTTAAATTCATTAACCAAGTTGTTCACAATATTAACCATGTTACTTAAAGCCATTAACCAGATTTATATTCTGTATGATAAGAATGACCATTCTGTTCAGTTCGAATCTATTAACCAAGTTGTGCAAGGAATTAACAATATTGTTTTAAATCATTAACCAGATTTATATCTTGTTTGATTAGAATGCCCAAGTTTTCAGTTCAAATTCATTAACCAAGTTGTTCACAATATTAACCATGTTCATTTACGCCATTAACCCGATTTATATTTTGTCTGATAAGAATGATCAAACATTATGTTAAAATCTATTAACCAAGTTGTGCAAGGAATTAACAATATTGTTTTAAATCATTAACCAGATTTATATCTTGTTTGATTAGAATGCCCAAGTTTTCAGTTCAAATTCATTAACCAAGTTGTTCACAACATTCACCATGTTCATTTACGCTATTAACCCGATTTGTATTTTGTCTGATAAGAATGACCAAACATTATGTTAAAATCTATTAACCAAGGTGTGCAAGGAATTAACAATATTGTTTTAATTCATTAACCAGATTTATATCTTGTTTGATTAGAATGCCCAAGTTTTCAGTTCGAATTCATTAACCAAGTTGTTCACTACATTAACCATGTTCATTTACGCCATTAACCCGATTTATATTTTGTCTGATAAAAATGACCAAACATTATGTTAAAATCTATTAACCAAGTTGTGCAAGGAATTAACAATATTGTTTTAATTAATTAACCAGATTTATATCTTGTTTGATTAGAATGTCCAAGTTTTCAGTTCGAATTCATTAACCATGTTGTTCACAACATTAACCATGTTCATTTACGTCATTAACCCGATTTATATTTTGTCTGATAAAAATGACCAAACATTCTGTTAAAATCCATTAATGACAAAAAAGTGACAAATGTGATAAACACATACATGATTATCATACAATCCATTTACTTGACTGTTTGTTGCAACAAAATGTCATATAAAAAATTGATAAAATATTTATATTTTATCACATAGTTGTGCTGAATTGTGACAAAAGATCCAAGAATGATGTATTACCTCCAACCTGAACAACAACATACAATAAGTTAGCACAACCTTACATACCTTACATATAATAATACAACCATCTTATATATAATAATACAACCACACATTCATTCATAAATTCAAATACGAATCAATGTGTTACTTTCGGTAGCTTTAATAGATGATTCTATGCATATGTTACTTGCATTATGATTTCTCACTCTTTTAGTATTGTTCTCCTACAAATTTCAATAAACAAAAAAGAAGTATTTTAATATAATATGTACATGATGGATACATAATTTCTGGACGAAAAAAACTTACAAAGGTAGTCTATCTGTTATCGCGTTGATTGGTTTGATTCCTTGACCTTTTTACGATTTTTTCAACTACATATATTTTTCTTTTTGATGGAGGACGACCTTTATGCTTGACCCGCAAAGGACTGTAAATTTCATTATCATTGTTTGGACTTGATGCATCAATAGAACTTCTTTTAACCTTGTTAATTGTAGTATCCATGGTGGGCACATTAGAATTAAATTGATGCAATATTTCATGGAGTGCCTTAGTCGCATCTTCAGACTCTGCAACTACTTCAGCAACTTCATAGAAATGCTTGCACAATTTGTCAAACCTGTCCATTTGTGGCTTCAATTCTTTCACACCATAACTGCTCTTAATATATGAATGTTTCCTTTTAATATTTTTCTTCCACCTTGTTAAGATATACTTCTCTGGCACATTTTTAACTCTCTCTTGAGTACACACAGATAACACATGGCAACACAAAATACCTCTAAACTCAAACAACGAACATTCACAGTTGACATCATTAGTTTCTCGATTAAACACAACTTTTAAGACACGTTCTTTTGGTTTGTCTTCAATTGAAACTTCCTCCAACATATGGTATGTAGCAAAGGAATCCTCCACATTATACAAGGAAGCAGCACAATTCATTTTAGATCTAAATTCTATTTGAACTTCCTTAAATTTGGCCTGAGTGTATTCACCTTGGAATTGCTTTTCAATTGACGAGTTTGACCCACAAGAAATTGCAATATTCATCGAATTAAAATATGCTTCAAATTCTTTTTCTGCTCGACTTTTGAGAGCATTATCATATTGTTTTACAAATTGATTGAAACTTGTCATTGAATTGATATAACCATCAAAGAAAGAATGTATACTCTCACTTCACTGTGTAGTAGACATACCTGCCCAAAAGTATTTCCTTAGCAAGGTTTGTGCCCATCTATGACGTTCGTTATACAATCCATTCAACCAATCATTTTGTTGAAGCTCAAATTTTTCGATGAAAGAACGCCATTTTTCTTCAAATGCCTCTTTTGTGATTGTGTCATAAACTACTTCTTTCAATGCAAACTTAATCTTTTTATATTCACTATATTGACCGAGCTTTTCATGAATTTTTTTCATTATATGCCATAAACACCACCTATGACGAGTTGTAGGAAAGACTAACTCAATGACATTTTTCATAGCCTTGCGTCAGTCACAATACCTAGAGGGGCCTTTCCTAGCATACAACGAAGCCATGATTTGAAAAGCCATACAAATGAATCTGTATCTTCACCTGACAACAGTCCACATCCAAGTAATGTTGATTGACCATGGTGATTCACACCAACAAACGCATCAAAAGGCATGTCATACTTATTAGTCAAATATGTTGTGTCAAAAGTCACAACATCTCCAAAGTATTCATAAGCAACTCTACTTCTTGCGTCGGCCCAAAACACATTCCTTACGTGAAAATCATCATCCAAATCTATGTCATAGAAGAAATCTGAATTTTGTTCCCTCATTTGGCAGAAATAGCTTATCAAGGCCTTTCCATCATCTTCTTTTCCTATTGCACGTTGTTCCTTGTTAACATAATTCCTCATGTCTCTTTCACAAAATGGTACGTATTCATGTCCTCTTGCATCTTTAACAAGAGATTGAAATGTCTTGTTGATCCACACTCCTGCATCATCATTGATTTGTATTGTTCTCTTTACATGCAAATTCATTTTCTTGTTAGCTTTGAACAACCTTGCCTTTGTAGGACTTGTCTCGTGAGTATGATCAGGTTCAAATTTTGTAATGTACCACAATCCATCTTTATCCAACTTAATAACAATCTTGGCAGGACAATTATTTACCTTAGTTGGAAGTGTTTTTAACGTACACGAAATTTTTGACACTTTAGCCCCCTCTCTTGAGCATGATAAAATTAAGTAGCAGGGCTCCCCATCTTTCCCTTTTCTTGAAGATCTAATCTTCCACCCAAAACCCTTTCTCGAAGCATACTCTTCATAAAATGATTTGACTACTTCTAAGCAAGAAAAACACATCCCTATTGCAGGCTCCCAACACCATGTGTTGTCGTCATCATCAAGGTTGTCAACCCTGATACCTTCATCTTCAATAGTACCACAATCCATGAAGTTTCAATTGATAGCGCAAATGTCACACAAAAACTACAAAAAATAATTCAATTTGATCATTAACCACCTATTGTACTTCACTAACCAATAATGTTTATACTATTAATCAGAAACAAAAAATCAGAAAAACCCATAAATTAACACTACTAATCACATAATATGAAACTTAACATTTCAAATTTGATTAACATCATTGATTAAAAGTGTTGAAACTTAATATTTAGACAAAAATAATTAACATGATTGATTAATAGTTCACAACCCTAAGTTTTAGACAAAAATAAGTCATTAACCAGATATGATACTTCATTAACCAATAATGTTTATATTATTAACCAGAAGCAGCAAAATCAGCTATGAACCCAGAGAACGTGTATGAATAAAAAAAATTGTATATAAGCAAAACAATGTACCGAGTTACCTTGCAAGTGAGGAGATAAAGTTGCTCAAGTTACTTCATAAAAATTTTGATTAAAATCTGTAAATAAATGGAAAAAGGAGGAAATGGAAGAAAGGGAAGATGAATGTGTTTATTTATGGAGAGGAAGACCAAAAAAAAAATCTGAAAAAAGAGAGAGACAAAAAAGAGAAAGTAAAAAAAAGGGGGAGAAAGTAAAAAAAAAGGGTAAAGTAAAAAAAGGAGGGAAATTTAATTAAGAGAGAGAATATGTGGAGCCCATATAACTTGTGTTTGTATTTGTGTTTAGATTTGTATTCCAATATCATTCTTCGTTGGTTTATTGTGACTCTCTTCATGTGGTCTCACCACCATATGCGGCCTTAGTTGTCGCAATATCGTCCACCTCTAGTTTCCGTCATTGCAACGCTACACCTCTGATCTCCGTTGTCACCCTTAGCCATAGTGTAACAAACGCCAAATCTGAATGCATCCTCACCAATTTTTGAGTTACAATTTTTGAGTTACAATTTTTTATCATAATTATATCATTGAGTAAAAAAATTCATAATATACAACATATTAAATATTAGATAGGATTATACCTATTTATGGGATTAACTATATCTATCATGGCCATTGTTAGTTTTCTTAATTGTTTTTCTAAAAAATAAAATCAATAAAAATACAGGAAAAAAGTAATGTAGTTTGCCACATCAACATTTTTAATAAAAAAAATAAAGAAAAACAAATACCTAACATGTGCATGTTTTATAAAAGTAAAAAACCTAATATCAACATTAGATTTGGGATTAATGAAACAAATTATATATGTGAGAATAATAATTTGGCAACTCTACGAATTATGCACATGCTTAGTCAAGCAAGCTTATCTAATCTTTAAATCTTTATTGGAGTTTTGGTAGTCAATAATTGACCATTAAAATATTATTCGTTTATCTTTCGTGACTTAGAAACTCGGTAGGTACAAGTATACAAATCGTAGAGATAACCAAAATTACATTTCACAGTTGGTATATAGTTTATCTATAATTTTTAAAAGTTATGATTTTGTTGTTATATATTTATGCGACAACTTATTTATGTTGATATAGGCAGTGGCAGAGCTTGACCGAAAACCTTGGGGTGGCCGACATAAAAATATAATATATAAATTAAATATATAAATAATATTATATAGCAAAAATTTAAGTTGTAATAAACACAAAGTGAAGTATCAAATAATTTAATTACATGACTTAAGAATACTTTAAAGTAATGCTCTACGCTCATTAATTAACTTGAAATCATCAATAATAGACTCAGAATTGATACTTGCAGCAATTTCCCTTTCAATATAAACCGCCATGCTATCTGCCAAAAAGTCAGTTTCCATCTTGTTTCTTAACCTTGATTTAATAATTTTCATTGCTGAAAAAGATCTTTCAGTTGTGGCAGTAGTAGAAACTGGAAGAGTCATGATAAGACGAAGTAATCTATCAATCAAGTAGAAATTTTGCGTCAGTTGCAACTAAACATGAGCACAATTCTTGGATAGTTGATAAATTATTCAAATTTAAATCTTGACGAGCATCAACCAAGAAATGTTGGAGTTGGAAATTTCAAATTAATCTTCTCTTGCATGTTGAAATCCATAGGGTAATATTTTTCAACTAGAGTGCAAAATTTATCTAAATCAATCAATTTAAATCAATTCTTGCATGTTCAAATCAATTCTTTTACTCTTCTTCATTCTCACAAACTTATCTAAATCAATCAATTTAAAAATGCAACAAAACTCAAACACTTTATATGCAACAAAAAAACTCAAGCACTTCATATGGACATAAAATCAAACACCTTATGTGCGACAAAAAAATTTAAACACTTCATATAGACATAAAATCAAACACCTTATGTGCGACAAAAAAACTCAAACACTTTATATTGACATAAAATCAAACACCTTATGTGCAACACAAAAACTCTAAAAAAAATAAGCACTAAGGTTTAATTGAAACTCCAAATCAAATTTCAAAACTCCAAATCAAAGCTTCAAACTCAACACTAACAATGTAAGCTTTAAATTTCATGCTAACATAAATCAAACCTAACAAAAATCAGCACTAACTAACAAAAATCAGCAATACCAAAATAGAAATTCGAACCTTTAGAGAGTTGCAGCGAACAAAGCAGTCAGGCAGAGGCGATCTGGAGAATTGCAGCGAACAGGACCGAGAGCGACGAACGGGCGGAACGACTGCTGTAACTTGTAAGCAAGAGGGAGAATCAGAGAAGAGAACAGAGAAGGAGAGAGGAAGAGAGAAGAAGAGAGGAAGAGAGAAGAAGAAAGAGAATTTTTTTTTCTTGGGGGGGCCGCGGCCACCCCTTGTCCTTGAGAAGCTCCGCCGTTGGATATAGGTTTTATCAGTATCAAATTTACTATAAATATTAATTTTTTGTTATTAATAAAAATTATATAATAGTTTAAAATTTTATTTTATAAAATTAACTAAATATAAATACACAATAATATATATATATATATATATATATATATATTTAAGAGTAAAAAAAAAAATAGATATATTATGTCATACATAACAATCTCAAAAAACATTAAAAAATCGAGTCCACTAAATTGTCAATATTCCATCTTCAACAACAAATTAACTTTTAATCTTCACCTACAATCAATAAAATCACAAATAAATAAATACACAATTCAATATAAAAATATTACTAATAAAATAGAGAAAATATTAATGATTTCAATCAAAATTAACTAATACTATCTAATTACCATTTTCATTATTTTCGTTATTGTTTGGACTAAGTGAATTCAAATGATTTTGAGCACTAGTAACATCAAAAACCTATCACAAAAAATAGAAAATATTACTTATGAAAAATACGAGTATGGAATTTATGAAGCTAGTTGGATAAGATTAATAACTTATGATATACTTGCCTTGCAGTTTGTATTATATCATTCACATATCTTCAACACAAATCTTCGATTTTTTAGAATGAAGAATATTGCTCATACATCACACACGTCCGTTTTTATCAGTTCTTTGTACTTGATAAAATATGTCATCCTTGTGTGTCTTGGGTTGATTGAGAAGTTTCAGCCTCATTACTATGTGTTTTTAGTCCTTCCTAAAAACTAAAATAAAAATTTTTAATGATCGAAAATACCAAATTGAAATTGACATTCAAAACATGTAGTACTACAATAAGATCCAATTAAAAAAACATCAACACTGTATAGCTAACAAGTACAACATCTCCTTAAAGGTCGTGTAAAAAACCAATACAATCATCATACAAATAATTTTTGTCTAGTCAACTATCGACCTCAAATACAAATAAAAATGAAAACAATTGAAAATAAAATTCAGCAATTTGTCAAACTTAATTTATACACATTTTATATATTGGTACCGCTTAATTCTTATCAAAATTTACGATCAATCTTGCAGCATTTTCGTTGACAATTGATCTGTCTTTACGAGTGCAGGTATCAATGTAAATCTCTTTACGTCTGGGCAACACTCATTTGCCCTTATTTATCTACAACCAAACAAATAAGTTAAATGCATTTCTCATATATCTAACATTTTTGTAGGACCTCTAGCCTGTTTAGGCTCTATTTCTACAAACAAAATAAAAGGCAAATAAAACTATGTGTGCATATAAGCCATAATAAAAACAAAATAAATAAAGCTTTATAACAAGAGTATATAATTAATACCTTTTTTAATTTGTTCTTCTTCAGCTTCTATATCGGAGGGAATTGAGTGAGATTCTACAAACTCGTGTATGACACCTTTTGCATGACAAAGACTAAAACGAGTTTCTAAAACATTACTTCCTTCTTTGTTGGTTGAGTTTGTATTATAAGTAGAGTACATTCCTTCAATATCACTTGCTCGATATCGGATACTTAATTTTCTTCTTCGAGTCATTGCTTCTCTAACACAAAATGATAAATGAACATTGGACAAATTTCAGAAAACATAGACAAGTCTAAAAGTATAAAACATAATGTATAAAATCATGAACAACTAGAACACATTTCCTTCGTTTTCCTCATCATCATCCATATTATCAACATCAACAAATTCAAAAAAATCATTATCATCTTCAACTTCAAGTATAACCAAATCATTAACGTTATGAGTATTTTCACTTGTATCGTCCGTTAGTTACTCATGAATTTCTTCAATTTCATTAAATTCCTCATCACCCATATCGAAGAAATCACTATCTTTTGCATTGAGAAGTTAGAAATAACTAGAGAAATTAGAGAAAACTATTCAACTCTTGCTTTTGCTCCCAACATACTTGCTAAAATATCAAAGTGCCACAAACATATTTGTTAAAATTAGAGAAAACTATCCAGCTGTTGCTTTTGCTATTAGTCTTTCCTTGAGGAAAAATAAATACTCATATTTTTCTCACCACTTCTTTTTTATTTTATATATAATTTTTCCATCAATTATTTTTCTTTTTATTTTTATTTTCCATTCCTCTATTTGAATATATATATATATATATATAAAAACTTATCCTGATTCCGATGCACTCTAGCTTCACCACACTTCACAGTTCAAACCAACTTCAAACTCCAACAAATATGTGAACTTTATCTATCTATATATATGAAAAAACGGTCAAATTTTTATTTTATTTTTTTATATAGAACAAATTTTTTGTCAAGAACATGGTATTCAACAACAATATCAGATCATCAACAACATGTAAATTCTTCTTTAGATTTAACATGTTATTGATCAGCACCAAGTTCTTATTTCAACATCATTGACAAAGAATTCTACGAACATGTTTTCAATCGACCTTCAAGTCCATAAATAGAACGAGTTTTTTCACAGTTTATGAATAGTTTAGGCTCATAAACAGAACGAATTTTCTTAGAACTTCTAGTATAAAGTCTAACTTTCAATAAAACTCACGAAAATTTAAAATTAATCCCTAAAATGAATCCTAACTCTCAATCAAACTCACGAAAAATTCAAAACATCACATAAATTACATATAACTAAGGTCACAAGTTCAGGTGGTGCGAAAATTCATAAACAATACAAAAATTCAAAATTTATTGGTGGTACGAGAGCGGTAGTCACAGTGGTCACGCTGTCGTCGTGGATATGGTGTTGTGACACCCTAAATCCCAAAATAATATATATAATATATCATATTCCTATAAAATTTGCAGCAGATAAATAAAAATATATTTTCAAGAAAATAAAAATAAGAAATTTTATATTTAATTTAGGATATCACGTTTGTCAAAAATAAAAATAAAAACCGTTATTCCCGGTATCATCTATCATAGTGGGATTCCTCCCAAACTTGAACTTCAAGACTCATTAACTTGTAATAATGTAATTTCGCAAACGCAAGGCCCAACCAGTCAAACACAAACAACAAAGGAGGTGAGTTTCAAAATCTTAATGACAATATAATACAAGTAAGAAGAACACGCAAACAATCATAATAGGATTGTATCATTACAAAAATATTCCATCAAGAAAATATCACATTCAAATGTCAAAACCACTCAAGGAAAATCAATAGATTTCACTGTAACAACAAATTGTCTAAGAGAAGTTATCACCACACACGATACATAATAATAACAAAACAATTACAATAAAATGCAATGTTATGCATGAGCTTAGACTCTATTTCACAATGTGGTACCATTCTAACTCTGAAGTACTTGGTTAGGAGGCTTGATACTATGCCACCACCCTGATGAACGGGCAATTCAAATTGGCCATGTCCTCATAGATCTCCTCAACTCAACTTGAGACACATATACGTGACAGTCGAGCTAAACGTGTGTTGCGTGGTAGCTCCCGACATTTGGAGTGCTACCTTCAAGTCACTTAGGAATTCCCCACCCGAATACCTCCAAGGTCTAACAATCTTACCTTAAGGCTCGACAGCAGACCGCCACAATCAAACTCATTCAGTTGTACTTCCCTGAAATCACTAGGCTTGTCAGGCCCTCCCTATACGATGACAAAATAATCTTCACTTCGTAAATTCTTAATATTTATTTTCTCCCCTCGTTGGCCTATGATACTCCATTAAGACCGTAATCTCAAACACAAATTTGAATCACAATTATTTCACCAACTATGGGGTTACTTCAATATTCTCATCACAAATTCACAACATGACTATCATTAATCATATCTCATCACATAAACTCATCACAAATTTATAGCGTCACTATCATCATTCATACATCATCACATAGGCTTATGACAAATTTATAACATCATTATTATTAATTATACATCATCATAATCACATAAACTTATCAAAATAAATTCACTTTTTATTATCACATCTCATAAACATGTCTAATCAAACATATACATAAAATTCATTCGACACCCAACATCACAACAATATCAAATATCTCACATTTAATAAAAATAAATCAAACATCACAATAATATCAAATACCACACAATCCCCATATTTTTACATCGATCAATTTATCACTCAAAGGGCTGCTGCCGTACGTAGCGAGCCTCGAATGAATTTTTGGAAAATACGGTTTTTCCGTTCATATCAAACTATATTATACTCATGAATTCAAACACTCTCTCACTCTTACCTTACATTGACGCTTTCACACACGAATGTAATTCCACGAGCAAACGACTTTTGTTCATTGATTATTTGTCCTTCAATCGATCTAACTCGACAGTTTATGAGTGAACGTTAAAAATAAATTTTGAGAAGATACTCTAAAAACTAAATTCAAAATTCGGTCAAGAAAAATTACCATAAATCAGAAACTCAATCAGTGGATAATATAACCATTTTTCACACGGCCGTTTTGGCATTTGTTTCACTCAAATCGAACTTATGATGAAGGAGAACGGTGTAAAATAATAAATTCTACAAACGAAGAAATCGGGTATTTTAGAGAGAAATTGGGGTTGTTAAAAATCTGGAAAATTATGTTTAATTGACGAGTTAAATGAATGAAATAACCTACTCAAATTTGGATGAAAACGGAGAAACTTTAACGGAATAGTTATCAATTACCGGTGTCAAACCATAGTTTGTTGTTGTGTTTACCGGTGTCAAACCAGGGTTCATAAAGTCAAACCCATTGGTCTCTTTATTTATGTTTTACTATTATTATTTATGTTTAATCTCTTTTTTAATATTCCTCCAAACACCATTTAGTTTTCCAAACATTACTAATATTTTATAAACTAGACTAATTAAAATAATCAATATATAAAAAAAATATATATTACTAATGACTGAAACTTTCACATTCAAAATAACCCTTACAATTATACTTATTTATCAAAATATTCATATTATAATAATATCGTCATATTAAAAAATAGTCAAAATTATAAAATAAATAAATATAACAATAATATTTTATGTTAATTACTAAATCATAATATATATATATATATATATAATTACAATTCCAATATAAGTATATAAAAACAAAGAAAATCAAACACAATATTACTACGATCTCAAGATAATTATTTATAGAATAAATAATTAAAATAAGATATATTTAGAAATAATTAAATAAGAGATACTTAAAAATGATTAAAATATAAATATGTATACACTTAACATTAGTCAAACATATAAGAAAATATCATATTAATTACCAACTCACATATATATTTAAAATCATATAAAATCTTGTTCTTTAAAATATTACACTAAAATACTATTATTTTTAGAAAAATATATAAAATAATAAAATAAAATATTTATTATTTATATTGCTCATTAAATATAAAATTTATCAAACCACCACATTGTAGAAAGTATTCCTATAACAAAAATTACTCACAAAATTTATCAACATATATTCTAAAATAATTTTAACATCAAATTAATTATTTAAAATCCTATTTAATTAATAAAATAAATTATTATCATATATAGGGTGTTACAGGTGCGAGAACGGTGGTCACAGCGATGACAAGAACGGTGGACGTGGTGCGAGAACGGTGGTCACAGTGACGACAAGAACGATGGATGTGATGCGAGAATGGTGGTCATGGCTCGAGATTGAACGAAGGCGAGAAGGCAAAAAATTGGGCTCGGGATTGATTGACAGCGAGAAAGGGGTTGATCGACGGTGAGAAGGAGAAGACAACAAATTGGGACTCGAGATTGAGAGATTAGGGATTTAGTTGGCAAACCGGTTTTGGATGAAAGAGGAGAAGGGGTTTAACGTATTTTGGGTTTGATTCCATTGAAAAAATTAACATATTGACTCAATTGAAATTTGCTACATTGAAAATATAAGGAATTTGCCTCCATTAAATTTTACATTATGAAAAATTTGTACAAAATTTTTTTCACAAACAATTAAGATTTTGGCTCCTTTAAAAAAAATATATTTTTCAATTTTGATGTCTATAACTAAAAATTTAAGTGTGTCACTATAAGAGTTATTTACAAATTTATGTCATCGAAGGTATAAAACACCTGTACCAACAATAAATAGTTTTTTTATGCGTATTGGTTATTTATAACTAAAGTTTTTAATGTTGTCACTATCATTATGCTAAAAATAGGATTTTACAGCGTTTTTTTTAATCCATTTACAGCGCTTTTTCAAAAAAAAAAAGCGTTGTGGAATCGAGCGCTGTAAAAGATACAACAGCGCTTTTAAAAAAGTGCTATAAATCATGTAAATATAATGTGCGCTTGTTATGCATATTTTACATCGGTTTTTTAAAAAAGCGCTGTAAAATGTGCATATAATATGCATTATTATGCACATTTTACAGCGCTTATTTGAACAAACGCTGTAAAATGTGCATATAAAATTCATATACTGGGTGTGTCTTTTACAGCACTTTTTTCAACAAGCGCTGTAAAATATAGACCCATAATTCATATACTTGGTGGACCTTTTATAACGCTTTCTTTTAAAAAGCGCTATAAAATATCCATCAAATGCACATTTTACAACGCTTTTTCAAAAAAGCGCCGTAAAATGTGTGTGTGTGTGTGTTTTTTTTTAAAACGTTGTAAATTAAATTTTTGAAAAGCATTTTTTAGCTTTTTATGGCAGCATTTTTTTTAGAAAGCGTTGTCTCTTATCTTTTTATCCAAAATTATTTTGATCCAGTTCACACAACACAACCAGAATCAGTTCACACAACACAACCAGTTCACACAAGACAACCACAATCAGTTCACACAACACAACCAGAATCAGTTCACAATCAGTTCACACAACACAACAAAACATATTCAAATACCATAAGCAGTTCACACAATCAGATACATATATATAACCCTGTATCTCTGTAATTTACAACCTAATTAACACATTCAGATACATATATATAACCTAATTTACAACCTAATTAACTACAAAAATGAGGTTAAATGTTAGTTTATTGAATCTGAAAAATGACAAACCTTAGGCAATAAATGTGACAAACCTTTTCGGGAGATGTAACTGATTCGTTTTTGGGAATCTTTTTATTATTCCCTTTAGGCTTAAATTTCAGCATCTAAATATAAATGTGAAATTAAAGTTAGGAGCGGAAAAAAATCAGCAATTAAATATACATATCAATTAAACATATATTTCAATTAATTAAATATACCTTATCGAGGGCAACAAGGTTTGTGGGCCATGGAACGTAACTACCAATAGCGTCGCCCAATAACTGCATATCTCCATCGTTGTCCGGTATCGACAACGCTGTAATTGGTTCGAAAGCAACAACAGGCGATACTTTGACATGGCCCGCAGGGATCGGACTATTGTGCAATACTTCTCCCGAAGTATTGTACAATTTTCCTTTTCCCACCTTCCGATGACTAGGCGAGGACAAGTATAAGACACATGGAGTGACACCCTAAATCAATAGTTAAAACATAAGTACGGTTAATATATAAGTTTGTTTAATACATAAGTAATTACATAAGCAAGTAAGTAATTAATTACCTCAGGAATACTTTTGAGACCGACGTTGCAACTCGCGGTTTCACTCTCCATTTGTATTTCATGTTGGAGCTGATCCGGGAGTTGCTTATCTTTGTTCGTATTCACCAATTGTGCCACTTGCTCTGTAAGTATTCTGAGCTTCTCTAATACTTCCTCGTTGGAAGATTTTTGGCGCTTCTCTTGAGGAAAAAAGCTTTTGGGAGTTACGCCAAATCATTTCCCCCTAACCCGACCGAAATACTCAGGGACATTAAACACTTTACCAAGAATGTCTCTGCAAGTATCCTTGTTGCCCTCCTGATTTTCAGAACTTTGTTCGATAATCTCCTAAAATACATATAACATTAAAAAGATAAGTTCAATAGCATTTTTAAAATACAATATTAAAAAGTATTCAAGTGATAAATACAATATTAAAAAATATTAAAGTGATAATATACTTACATAAAGTTCTACTACTTTTTTGACATTTTTATTATCAACCACTCCGTCTTTATTAACACGCGCTTCCTTTCATAATATATGACGACCCAAGGGTTGATCGGCTTGGGTGTCTTTTCGCTATTCGTTAAGATCATAAACAAAATAATACAAATTAGTTACACACTATAGTTTATAATACAAATTACTTCATTATATAAAAGTGATGTTTAATTACTTACAAGTTGTTGATCAAGGCGTGCATATCCCATATTTTGTATGGGTGGGTTGGATTGCTTGCCCGTTTGTGATTTGCCTTACTAATATTCTATATAAAAAAAATAGTAATTTTGTAAAAATTTAAAATACGCTACGAATATGAATAATAAAACACAAATGCTAATAAATTAATCACTTACGACAAATGCGGGTCAGAACTTTTGGAAATAAATGCACTCCATTCATCTATATAATGTTTATATATTTTTGGAGGTTCAGCATTTGTGTTTCCTTTTCTATCTTTTAGATAGAAATTTGAGAGATGAGATCTAAATCCCCGATGGATCTTCCCAGCAACTCTCAAAACATAACTCTTTCGTCCCTCATCAAGAACAAAAGTAGTCTGCAATGAAAAAAATTATAAGTAAAGTATTTCAATGAAAAAAATTATAAATGACAAAAGAGTGGATCAAAAAATTTACTTGAATGTCATTCCATATTATATCTTTGGCATCCTTCAACGTCTTATCTCTCCAATCGTCAATTGTAATTGGGATATTTTGACGAACAACTGCCCCAATATAACTTACAAACATTGAGCTGTTGGGGTCAATTGGCTGACCACTCTCATTCCAGTCAACCTAATAAACTCATATAGTAAGTACATGCTATTAAAAAAAGATAAAAAAAAAATACACAGCAAGCAGAGTATAGTATAGTATAACCTCAAACTTGGTGCCATTGCTCCTTGTTTTAATCATGTTTTGCATTATAGTTGCACCACGTTTGACTTCATTTTCATAAGTCTTAGTGGTGTCAACTTCTTCATTTTGACATTCTAAATCTTTGTTTGTATCCATTTAACTACAACAAGTTCAACATGCAGTTTAGTTTAACATCAACAAGTTCAACATGCATCATGCATTATTCTAAACAAGCTCAACATGTATCAGTATATCTTAAACAAGCTCAACATGCATTTTAATGATTACAAAAAATTAATAACATCAATACCTGAATAATGAGGGTTCGAAGAAAGATGAAATGCGAAGAAAAGACGGTTCGCAGAAAGTTCACAGAAATATGGTTCACAAAAAAATGGTTTGAAGAAATACGTAATGAGGGTTACGTATTTCAATGAAAATATATTGTGTGCAATGGGAGAGATGATCTTGGATGGAAATAAGGTTCGAAATGAAGGAGATGATCGTGGAAATAAGGTTCGTAATGGACGTGATTATAGGGTTTGCAAAAGAAGAGAAGCACAATGAAGGTTGAGATGATAGTGAAGTTTACGTAATGAAGAGGAAACTGAAGCGGTTACTGTTATATATAAAACCCTTTTACAGCGCTTTTTCAAAAAGCGCTCTAAAAGGCCTAAGTCTTTTACAGTGCTTGTTTAAAAAGCGCTCTAAAAGGTGTCCTTATTTAATTTTTTAAAAGGCTCTTTTACAGCGCTTTTCCCAATAAGCGTTGTAAAAGACCTCATTGTTTTATTATGCTATATAATGTTTTTTTAAAGCCTTTTACAGCGCTTGTTTAAATAAGCGTTGTAAAAGGTCTCTTTATTTTATTTTTAAAAGAGTCTTTTACAGCGCTTATTTGAACAAGCGCTGTAATAGACCTCCTTGTTTTATTATGTTATATAAATATTTTTTTTAAAGTCTTTTACAACGCTTTTTTAAATGAGCGCTGTAAAAGGCCTTATTGTTTTGTTATGTTATTTTTGTGTTTTGTTATGGTATTTTTTAAACAAGCTCAACATGCAAAACCCACATAGTAGTAACTGGTCACCACCAAAATCTCTTCCTCTTCACCAAACTCTTCTCCTTTTATGCATCTTCTTCACAAACATCAAAGCTTACTATCTCACAATTCCATCTCCACCTCAACACCCTTTTTATCTCTTTACATTCCCTTTCCTTCTTAAATCGTGTGCTAATTCGTCGATAAGTGGTTCGAAACTTGGTCTTCAGGTTCATTGCCATGTTGCGAAAAATGGGTTTGAGTCTGATGTTTTTGTTAACTATGTGTTTTTGGGGATTCCCATGATGCGTACAAGGTGATTGAAGAAAATCCTGTTAGAGAAAGTCTTGTTAGCTGTCTGATAAATATTATTTTTAAAGCCTTTTACAGCGCTTTTTCAAATAAGCGTTGTAAAATGTCATTGTTTTGTAAATTTATATGAATGTTATTTTTACAACGCTTGTTTATAGCGTTTCTTCAGATAAGCGTTGTAAAATGTCTCTTTATTTTATTTTAAAAAGGGTCTTTTACAGCGCTTTTTAAAATAAGCGCTGTAAAATGTCTCTTTATTTTATTTTTAAAAGGGTCTTTTACATCGCTTTTTAAAATAAGCATTGTAAAAGGCCTCAGTATGTTATTTTTGTGTTTGGTTTATTTGGGTTCAATATTGGATGACATTAAAAACATTGTTATCATTGTTTATTGGATTAAAAACATGTTATCGCAATACTTTAGGAGATGATAAATTATTAGAAATGAGAACTTCTGAATAATATATGCACTGAGCAAAAGAGAATCTCTCTCTTCAAATCAGTTCAGTTCATGTAAATTACTAATTTATATTCAGTTCAGTTCATGTAAATCAAGCTAAATATAAAACACTCATTGTTACATGAACTTAGTATAAAACACTCAAATCAAGCTAAATATAAGCAGAAAATAAATTAATCAGAAAATAAATTAATCAGAACTTAATATAAAACACTCAATTCAAATTACATGCATATTTATCATAATAATTCAGATTACATGCATGGCTTATATAAAACAATTAAACATGTACATTAAGATGTCCTTCTTCTTTTCCTGGTGGGATTCACATTTGTTTGTCCATTTACAATATGAAACGATGGATTAATCCAAATTCCCTCATCATGATCATCTCTAAGATATAAACCATTATCAGTTGAATCAATTTCATGTGGTTGTTGCGATGTGGCAAATAAAAGATCATTACCAACATCTTCATCATTATTGTTATCATCACTTATTTTATTGGTCGATAGGACAACGGACCATTTATCATCAGAAGGATCAGTGACATAAAACACTTGTTGAGCTTGCGACGCTAAAATAAAAGGCTCGTCTTTGTATCCCACCCTATTAAAATCGACAAGCAAGAATCATGGCTCATCAATCCGAACGCCATTATTATTATCGACCCACTTGCAACCAAATATGGGAACACGAAACATTGTGTAGTCTAACTCCCATATGCGCTCGATAACCCCAAAATATGATAGATTTGCATATATTGGGTTTTTGTCTTTTGCACTTGAGACATGTATCGTGGTATAAAATATTTTGCATAGTGGTATGATCATCTTGTTCTTTGGTATAAAATATGTAGTCGTTAATAACATAACCAGTGTAAGAAAAGACATGTAAGCTCGGACCATTTGCTAGCCACCTCAATCTTTGTGAAATTGATTCGGGCTCTATATCAAATTTTGACTTTATGTGATTTTTTAACCATGTTATAAAACTTCGATTGTGCTCTCGAGTTATCAAATTTTGATTCCTATTCATGTTCAAACGAGATAACTGATCCATGTGTATTGTAACATACGGTTGAACCTCATCATCATTGTGCAAAACATACAATTGTGCCTGCTCCCATTCTGTCCTTGATATATTCAGCAGTCTCCTTCCAATTATCCCTTCTCCTGATATTCTTCCCGAATGACGAGACATGAGAAGCCCTATGGATTCAACATTGGACAGATATTCAGTACAAAATTCAGCAGCATCTTCAATAATGTATCGTTCAGCAATACAACCTTCTGGTCGACTTCTACTTTTTACGTACCCTTTTAATATTTTCATATATCGTTCTATCGGATACATCCATCTCATATAAGTTGGCCCACAAAGTTGGGTCTCCTTAACCAGATGAACAGTAAGGTGAACTATTATATCAAAAAACGATGGTGGGAAATACATTTCAAGCTCACACAAAGTAACAACAATTTCCCTCTGCAATGTCGATAATTTCTGAGGGTCAATCACTTTACTACAAATTTCTCTGAAGAAGAAACATAATCTAGTTAAGGCTAGTCGAACTTTTTCAGGTAAAATGGAACGTATACCTATTGGTAGCAAATGCTCCATTAGAATATGACAATCATGGGCCTTCAAACCTTTTAACTTGAGGTCTTTCATACAAACCAAATTTTTAATATTTGAAGAGTATCCTTCTGGAACTTTAACTTCGTGTAGAAATTTACGTAAAACAATTTTTTCCTTTCTAGATAGAGTATGAGCCAATTCATTTCTTATTTCCATATCGACCAAGTCCAATCTTGCGTTGATGCCATCTTTATACTTTCCTGGAACATTGAGTAACATACCAATAACACTATCAAATACATTTTTTTCAATATGCATCACATCGAGAAAAATGTCTTATATACAATGACTTCCAATATGGCAATTCAAAGAAAATTGACTTTTTCTTCCATCCAGTTTTGACCAGCTCTCCCGCAAAAGGTTTGTCAAATTTATTGGTCAAACCTTGTACTTTTTCAAGTATTTGATATCCAGTCGGTGCTAAAGGAGCTTTACCTTCCTCTGATTTTCCATTGAATGCATTTCTCCACCCACGATATTGATGACTATAAGGTAAAAATCTAAGATGTCCAAGAAACACATTCTTCTTACAATGTTTCAACCGCATCCAATTTGTACTCTCTTCACATATAGGACATGCACACTGACCTTTAATGCTATATCCTGATAAATTACCATATGCTGGAAAATCATTAATTGTGCCGAACAACATAGCCCTCAAATTGAAACATTATTTCTTATACCCATCATAAACTTCCACACCTGTCTCCCACATATGTTTTAAATCTTCGATTAAAGGAGTCATGTATACGTCGATATCATTCCCCGGTTGTTTGGGTCCAGAAATTAACAGAGACAACATCATAAACTTACGCTTCATACATAACCATGGAGGTAGGTTATATATTACCAAAATCACAGGCCACGTGCTATGTGAGATGCTTTGAAGACCATGTGGATTCATTCCATCAGTAGAAAGTGAAAGTATTAGATTTCTTGCCTCTATCCCGAATTCAGGATACTCGTGATCAATTTTTGCCCATTGTGGGGAATCTGCAGGGTGTCGAAATATTCCATCTCTAATTCTTTCATCTGCATGCCATGTCAAGTGTTTTCAATTATTAAAAAACTAAAGATTTTTGACAAAAAAAATTAAAAAATACCTGAGACAACATAGATGGCCGCACAGTACGTAGAGGATATGAGGGTTCTCAGAGTAGAGGTGATGAGGGTTCGTAAATTTGTTTTAAAAGTAAATGATATTTATTTGAAAGATGTATTTTACAGCGCTTGTACAAAAAACGCTGTAATAGGTAGTTAAATTGAAGGAAAGCGCGTGTATTTTACAGTGCTTGTGAAAAAAACGCTGTAAAATAATACGCGAAAGCGCTTCATTTTACAGCGCTTTTGTGAAAAGCGTTGTCAAAGCCTTATAACATTATGCGCAAACATCATATGACCCTACAACAGCGCTTGTCAAAAAAGCGTTGTAAAAGGCTCCGTTATTTTTAAAATATATTTACAACAGCGCTTGTGTTTAGCAAGCGCTGTAAAAGGGCGCTGTTAAATGTCATTTTTGGCGTAGTGTATAAACTTCTATAGGTATATTTCTATTTTCTTGTAGGTGATTGATGTTTTTTATGGAATTTTTGTTTTCAAAAGTAAATTCATATCGTTTAATCCATCTTAATACTCCTTTTTGCTCATACCAGAAACAAAAAAACACAGATAATTTGGCTAATGTTCAACAAAAACATTATAATATGGGACTCTACTAGATTGATGGTCTTGTTCTGATATGCTGTAGGTGATACATGCTCCATCCACCGTGCCATACCCCGACATATTGCAGCAATTATTTCACCCCAGAAAGAGTAATTTGCACACGTTAGAATGCTTCCGTTCATAATCTATATCATAGCATCATCGCTCATTAATTCACCCATTACCCATGCACAAAAATTGTGCCAAACATATGACTCAAGGTCAGTCTTAAGATTTTTAGGGCATGGACTAATTAAAAATACAAGTCTCACTCATTATAATTGTTACATTTGAGAATCTTTCTTTCAAACACATTGATAATATATTTAAATTTTAATATTTTAAATTTTATTTCACTACAAGAAAAACACATATTTGTGGCCAACTTTATAAATATTTTGTGGCTGAATAAAACCCTCACAAATTTGTGACCGAAAAAGCCCTCACAAAGGTTAAAATTGAAATTGGTCATTTTTTGTGGCTGAAAAAGCCCTCACAAATTTTTAAATATTTAACTGGATTTTGTGAGGGCTTTTACAGCCACAAAAAATGCATTTGTGAGGGCCAAATCCGTCACAAATGAGTGACATGACCAGTGGCATTTGTGGCTTTAAAGGCCGCCACAAAGGAATGACCACGTGGAATTTGTGGCTGCAAAGGCCGCCACAAAGGAATGAGCACGTGGAATTTGTGGCTGCAAAGGCCGTCACAAATGCTCAAGCAACACTATATATATTTCTCCCCTCCTACTTCATTTTTTCACATCCAACTTATCTCTAAAACCTCATTCTAACTATTCTCTCCTCCTTCTCTCTACACAAAATTACTCTTAAGCTTCATTTAAATATAATTATAATTATTAATTTAAATATTTAAATATTTAAATATTTTATTATTAATAATTTAAATATTTTTTTATTAATTTAAATATTTTATTATTAATATTTTATTATTTAAATTAATCTTTAATGTAATTATTAATCTTTATTTTTAATTTAAATATTTTATTTTAAATTTATAATTATATTAAGATTAGTTTATTATATATTACATTTAATTTATAATTACATTATATTTTAAATTTAATTTAAATTTTAATTTAATTATAATTTAAATTTTAATATTATAATTATATTAATTTATTATATATAATATTATAATAAACTATTAATTTTGAATTTAAAAATTAATTTATTAAATATAAATTATTTTGTGGCGGCCTAAACTCTCACAAAATATATTAATTTTTAATTACGTTGACATTTGTGGCGGCCAAAAGCCCTCACAAAGGTCCAGTCAGCAAATTCAGCCTGTCCTTTGTGACGGTCTATGTCGTCACAAAGGCAGACTTTTGTGGCTGCAAAAGCCCTCACAAATGTCTGTCTTTTGTGGCTGCAAAAGCCCTCACAAATGCTAACCTGTTTCAGACACTTTGTGACTACAAAAGCCCTCACAAAATTTTGTGACCAGCTTCTTTGTGGCTACCAAAAGCCCTCACAATTTCCCTTTGTGAGGGCTTTTGACCCTCACAAAATCCATCTATTCTTGTAGTGTTTAAAAAGTATATATATATATATATATATAATTATTTAATCATTTTTCTAAACAACAAATATTTATTAGATGATGTGGTTCAAATTAAATAAAAAATGAAACTATATGATTCAACTCATAGAAGTTAAATACTAATATATAAAATACTGGGAATGCTCATCGCCAAATGAGTTGCAGACATAAGTGTGATTAGATTATGTTAAATTATAAAAGAAGTACATATTCCATTACACCTAGAACGGAAGTCTGTCCACAAGTTCACTCCCATGTTTCTAACACGACCAAAACCAGTTTTAGAGCAGTGCATATAATGGATAGGTATTTCCTGGCATATTGCTGGTTTCTGCTATTTGTTATCAACTTCAATTTTCCATCATTATGAGTTTCTTGAAGAGAAATTTGACTGAAGCTTATTCAAAATACCATCATCAAATACAAGTTTAAAAGAATTATAAACTATCTAACATTGTTAAGTCTATATGAGTAATGATTCTCCTAGAATATGTAAGCATGCATAGTATTGATGCAACAAAATTAGCATGGTGTGTGTGTTATTTAGGCTTTAATGGAACACGACTCGACCTCGTGTCGTCCTTCTACAAACATCTTCGTCAAAACTTTGGCCTGGAAAGTTGTAGAAGGGATGTCCGAAGGATGAGGATGGGCAGCATCTTTTGCTTGAAATGTAATATAATAAGTAACATGGGAACATCCATTACCGGTTGCCTTGACAAGTTCATCAAATACATAATTTGTATTCTAAAAAAGAGAGAGAAAGATTAATGGAGTTGATGAATTTATAAACATATAAATAAATATTGGTGGTTGAGTAGTTTAGAACCTGATTGTGTGCATTGTAGTAGTCTAATGCAAGTTTGGAGAGGCCAATAAGTAGTGAGCGATTACTTTCGTCTATGTCATAGGGGATGGTAAAACAACTGGAACGTCCGTCAATTCTTAAATGTACTAAATTTGGACGCGGGATAGCATCGTAGGGCTGCGCAAAATGAGATTAAGATATTACTAATTAATTAAGCATATAAACACAAACTTCAATATATATATATATATATATGTAAGAGAGAGAGAGAGAGAGAGAGAAACATACAGATAGTTTATGAGAGATCTCCCAATACTCATCCATGACTTTTTTAGATTCCTCCTCTCTCTTAATATAAGCGGCATTCTTATACACAAATCGCGAACAAACGAAATGAAAAGGAAAGGGGTCGTTATCATACACGCTAGAGAAATCACTAATCTCTAGATCGTTAATTGGCTTCGTATCCCAAACAGAAGGCGGAATCGAAACCAGTTCTGAATCCGAATCCGAATCCGAATCCGAATCCGAATCTGATTCATGTTCCGAATCTGATTCCGGCCGCTTACCTCTGTCATCGCAACTTTCCAGCAATTGGTTATCAATCATCGACATTCGGCAAGATGGAATGAATCACAATTCACATAAACCTAAACGGTTCTCTTTTTCTTGGTAATTTTTAAACATAAAAAGGTGAGTTTATTTTATAGTATGGGCTGGTCTTGCTGTGATTTTGACCCGCCCAGTAACAAAGTCAACTTCTTCCCTCTCATATTTTCTTAAATATAAAAAATATTTTATTAAAAGTTCTAATTTTGTTTAGATTGACCACCTACCTAAATTTTCAATTTTTATCCAATAATTTAGTTACTTTCTATTACTATTTATACAAAATTATGTTACATAGATTTTTAATATTTTTACTATTTATACAAAATTACATTATATATCATCTGTTTTATTTACATGTAATATTTAGGTCATTTATATTATTTATTTTAGTTTAGAAACTTTATATTTTTTTAAAATATTAGTAAATCAGCATTTTATAAAGAATAACTTTGTAACTATATTAAAATATTAAAAACTAAAACAAAAAAAATTATAAAAGGAAATATATTTCACCGTGTCTGTTAGTTACATGGAAATATAAACGAAAAGATAGTGTTGGTGTTTCTCAATCTTGAATAATTAAAAGAAATTTAGAGTTATCAATGAATTATCTCTTAGCAAAAATATCTTGTCAAATATGTGAAGCACATGGTCATAATTGAGGATGAAACTAGTTTTTCATTAAATTAGACGTAAGAGTTTAAAAATATTTTTGTGATATATTTTACATATTCTTTTCTACACGTCCTTAATTATCCAAATGGTGTGAAGCAAAAATGATCTTCATAGCTAGTGTTATCAAGCTATTGCAAGCTATATCATACATTGCTCATTACAGCATCCCGTTACCGATGCACAAAAATTGTGCTAAACATATGACTCAAAGTTAGTCTTAAGATTTTTGGTGCTCAGGAGAATTAAAAAAAGTGAAGTCTTCCGCTTACTAGAATTGTTACCTTTGCGAATCTTTCTTGTTAACACAATGATAATATATTTACTATAATCAATATTTATTTGTAATTTAGTTTTAATATTTTGAGTTTTATTTAAAAAGTATATATATATAATATTTTTCTAAACAATATTTATAATAGTATTTCTGAATTCTTTTACATATTATGATGCATAAATGAAACCAAAAATCAAACACGAGTACTATTGGCTCCTTTTTGAAAATTTAATTTTGAAATTAATCTACAATTTAGAAATTTATTTTTAAGTTAGAAATTTAAGTGTTACAAATTTTAATTAAATAAATAATAATTTAATTTTCACTATTAGATAAATCATTTGTATACGTTTTATATTATTCTAATATAATTTTTTCTACATACATATAATAAAGTTTGTTTCTTACAATTATTTTAAAGTGGTCAGTTATTATGAGAATTTGTTTCCTTTTTATTCTTTGTATATTAAATACGACTCGTGGAGCCATGTATGCCATGTGAGAATGATTATTACACATGTTTATAATATAAAGTGCATTTAAATTTGAACTCTATTACATTTATGTATTATAAATTTATTATCTATATATCTAAATTTTTATAAATAACCGCATAAAGTTTTATAATGTTCAATTTCTTTTTTGTAAATTATAAATGCAATAAATAAAATATTGGAATTTAACTGAGGAATGTCATCAATATT
>JBBPBR010000004.1:62582730-62592874 GCA_037974775.1 Cicer pinnatifidum | reverse complement strand
GCCCTTTATAGTAGCATTACTAGAAAGTTTAATTCTCATAGTCATAGGAAGTGTACCTAGAAACAAGCTATAATGTAGAATAGGAATACCAAGAAACAGAACAGATTTGTGAGCCCAATACATCAATTATAAATTAATTAATAGATAGTTTGACTGACTGCAAACAAGAATTTGTTTACTACAAATTAAGATTTGAGCACCAAACGAAGTTCGACAGCAAGGAAGAAATATAACTGGAACCGAGCCATAAGATTTGTCTTTGTATTACTCACGCGTAGTTTAGTTTTTTATAGATAAATAGTTTATACAAAATATACAAGATTTGACATATCAATTTTCCTTCATTATTTTAGCCTAAATCCTTTAATTTGTTAGTTTAAATTGCGTGATAATTGATATATAAAAAAATGGGTATCATTATTATCATTTATATTGCAAATTCAAAACCAACAACAATACTGTGAACAAAAGCTATGATACAGATTATAAAGTATGCAAATTGACCCAAAAATCACAATATCAAGAAAGAAAATAGTGAATGGAATTGGTTGATTTTCATTGATTCTCAAAGGAGTATATATACACGTACAAGTAGAAGCATTTGACACCATTAGTGCTTTGTTTTCAAATATAACTGCCATAATATAGATATTTACTTATGGACATATTCTTGGTATATAGATCTTTAGGGTTTCTAGCATTTGTTCTGATTGCAAAAATCAACCAATATATTATGAATTTCCGTATCAAATCTAGAGATTGATTTGCCACTGAAACTATGTCATAAACGAATCCCAGTAAATACTCAACGTATCTTGTATGGAGACAGAGGAAGCAAATAATACGATAATCAGAGCATGTCTTATAGACATTTTTGACAAAATAGATTCAAGGTGATTATTAGAGGATACAAAACTTTGTTTTTTTTGGAGCGGTGACTATAATTAGATCATTGACTTTTATCAGAGCGTTGACTTTCATAAGAGCAAACATTATAAATCAGAGTCAGATGATCTGCTACTTGATATGATTATCAAATGACACACAATCACTTGCTTGTCAAGTTTATCAAAGACAGAAGAACATACGTTTGATGTAGTTATTAGAGACAGACGATCAGATGCAGATTGTAGTCATCAAAGGCAGACAAATCAAAGCATAGTTGCATTCATTAGAGGCAATTGAAACATAACGTATCTGCATTCATCAGAAGCAAATGATCAGATGCATATTGTAGTCATCAGAGACAAACTAATTAGAGCATAATTGCATTCATCAGAGACAGATGATCATATGCATATTGTAGTCATCGAAGGCAAACGAATTAGAGCATAGTTGCATTCATCTGGAGACAATTGAGACATAACATATCTACATTCATCAGAGGTAACCGAAATAGAGTGTCGCTTACATCACCAGAGGTGTGTCGCAGAGCACGTGCACCACTTATAAATAGAGAATAGAGTGAAGTCTTGGTGTTCATTTGTTTTAGTCCAATCACAAGATGATATAGCATAAGATCCTACAATGTTCATTTGATATGAGGACTGCTCACTTAATCAAAAAATTAGTATTTTAAATTGTTCCCACAAACTTATAAGATCCTACAATGTTCATTTGATATGACCTTGGGGCTCGCTTTAAGCCATATTGGGCTTTGGTTAACTTGCAATCATGGTGGGGTCTTGTAGGTTCTTCAAATCTTAATTTATGGCTGCCTCATATACACAGTTTCCTTAAGCTCTTCATTCAAAAAAGTATTGTTTACATGGATTTATCTAATTTTCCAATTACAGTGCATAGCAATTGATTAAACAATGAATGTTTCATCATAGTCAAGTAGTCAAGTGCACTAGCAGATTTTGAACTGAAATATTAAGTTGGTCGAAATTTTAAAATTTTAATAGATAAATAAAAAAAATAAAATATTGTATTGTATATAAGAATTTTGAGTTGTAAATTTACATTTTACATAATTAAAAATTAGTTAGAATTTAAGTTGAAAATTTTATTTTATTTTTTAATTACAGTAATTATTTTTGTAATTTTTTTATAAATTATTCCCTCCATTTTTTTAATAGACATCTGAATTATAATTTGGCCTACAAAAATTTATATATTTGGTTCAAGTTCGTCTTAAAGATTTTGGAGACCTTGTACTAATGTTAAAAATTGAATTTAATAAAAAAATTATACATTCAATCAAATTTATATACAAAAATTTCTTTTAAATTATATGTTAGATCATAATTCTACATTTGATTCAAAGAACACCATTATGTACTGATTGCCACAAATATACAGAAAGATAAAATGAAATGTCTAATGAAATTAGAAAATCAATTTTAGAAAATTGAATATAGAAACTACGAATAGATCAATTTTTATTGACAAAATTACCTCGAAGCTCTTGGTGAAGTCCTGTTGAAGTGTGGTACTTGTTAGAAATCCTTTGGCCACCAATCTTACCTTCTTCTTTTCTATTATACTGTTGTCCTTGGTAAGGTTCCAAAGTTCAAGTATTGTTTGACATTAATGCTTTGAACTCTAAAGACATGGTTGACTTCCATTTTGGCCTTTCAGAACCTATATAGGGTGCTTGGGCCGGTGAGTTCCATCCTTGCTCCTAGTCACCATTTGGTGTTGAGTACTAGTTTTTGTTGTGACTTCTGGTTCATAAATGATGTCTTCAATTGTATCTTCTAGATCAGAACTGTTGTTGTGTATTATAGGGTCATAATCGATGTCATTATTCTAATTGGTGCACCCTCTATTGGAGTTTTTACTGCTTCATCTGTCATTTGAAGGGTTAGTGCTAAGAGTGCCGTCATCACCTTCAAGTTCTATATAATTCTGTGTCAGTTGACCTTCCACCATCTACTTCAACACCTAGGAATAGGATATAAGAAACTTGCATCATCAGGAATAATTTCAACAGATCGTTTGGTGTTGAGAAATCCATCATGGAAGGGAAAATGTTGCTCATTAAATACCATATAGCGAGAAATAAATATTCTTCCAATTGAGCTCAAACCCTTATACCATTTATGTGAGCTGCTACATTCAAGGAAAACACACTTAGAAGTGTGAAACTGCAGTTTATGTTGATTATAGGGCCTTAAGACATGAATAGCAAGCACAACCAAAAGCTTTTAATACCTTTGTAATGTGGATCCTTGTGAAATATGGTAAACTTTTGTCTAAGACAAGACTTGGCAATCTATTAATTAGATATACTGCAGTTGAAAAACTTCCCCACCAATAGTAATAGTGGAAGGGGATTTTGGCTTGGGCTAAGAGTGTCAAGCATAATTTGTTTTCTCTTAGGCCTCCCATTTTGAGCTGGTGTATCTTAGTTGAATTCCAGTTTCTTGTGCCAAGTTATTCAAAGCCTTAAACTCTCCACCTCCATCACACTGTAAGGTTTTTATTTTCTTATAATTAAAAAATTGGTTTTTCACAAGGTTTTTGAATTGAGTAATTACTTGCAACACTTCAGATTTTTACTTTAGAGGATAAATTCATGTAAATCATCTAAAATGATCAATAAAATGCACATAATATTTGAAACCAGATACATAATTTATGGGAGTGGGTCCCCACACATTAAAATGTATTAAGTTTACGGACTCTAAAGTATGATATAAGAATTCTTGAAAGGTAAATTGTGAGCTTTTCCAAATTGGCATGCCTCACAGATATCAAATTCTTCTTGTGCAGGAGCTTTCACATTGCAAATTTCGACATTAACATTGATCCAATTTTCTTTTTCACTGTAAAAAGAGTTTCTTCCTTGAACTTTTGGGGCTTTCATCTTATCGCTAGAGTTAAGAAAGAAAAAAAACGATGTCTTATTCTTTCTATAAAATTTTAAATAATTTTTATGTATGAGTTGGATTATAAATTTATAATTTTCTTTCCTATTTTTAGAGCAACCATTTTTTTTATTTTTTTTTATTTCCTCCTTTAATGTTCTAGCTTATCATTTCTACATGCTCATTCTGTGACTTATAGTTCTTTTTTGTTTTTAAATTTTAACTTCTTATTAATATTATTTCTAAGTTAGTTTTATCTTGCTATTTTATTATTGTTTCAAAGTCTATCTTAATCATATATATGATTGAGAATTGATATATTTTTTTATAAAATTATTTTTGCATGGTTCAAGAGAATACTTTGGTGGCGCTGACTTTAATTAATAGCACTCATCAACTACTAAACATTATTAAAATCAAATAGTAGAAATTAAAAAAATGGATTTGTGATCTTTTGTTTAACTTAACATAAAATTGATAAAGTTACCCTTCATTTAAAACTGTTTTAAATAAGTGGAAAATGTTTTTGTTTTCAAATAAAAAAAATGTGTGTAGATGATTAATATACACTTACTATTGTTAGATTTATATATATTGACAACTCCATATATATATATATATATATATATATATATATTTAAATCTGGGAGATTGTTGTTTTGTTTTTGTGATATGGTGTATGCTAGAGATATTACACCACATGTTGTTTTGCTTTGGCGATATGGTGTATGCTAGAGATATTATACGGAAGATGGACGTAAACGAGAGAAGACGTAAAATATATATAGATGAAACAGTATGCCATTAAAACAAAATGTTATCGTTTCAAATAATGACATTCACTTTATTATTTATTTTGATTTTTTTAAGTGAGGGTCTATAAGAAAAACTAAGAGAAATTTAAGATAAAGTAAAATATTAAAAATTATTTTGTTAAATGAGTTTTAAACTAAAATATATTAACATTATTTTTCTAAAGAGAGAGATATAGTTGAAAAAATTGGTCGCAACAATAACTGCAATACGTGATTACAATTACTAGGAGTGCAATAAACAGAATCGCATTCGCGAACTTAACTCAATTTAAAACCATACTTAAGTACACTTCATAAATTGCAACTATAGATATTCCTATAAAAATCGGCATCCATGTAACTCCAATAATGTCACTAAAGCAAGGGATTTGTTTTTACATAAAAAATTCATGTCGGAAGGATAGGTTTTCAATAACTAACAAGTATTCAAAAGGGTATATTATAGGAAGAAATCAACAAAGTCAACATTTATATATTATAAGCAAACTTAATTGATGGGTAAACTAAGGATAGATCACTGTCCATTTGAGGAAAAACAAAAACATTACAGAAATCCCTGTTACTGGCGAGCAATATTGATTCCACCGTAAGAAATCCGGCATCAACTAAGTCAAGATGAAGTTGCACTTGTCATAACCTGCCAAATAAATGGTGGATTTTAGGAAAGTGTCAGTATGTAAATATTAATAGCCCATAGTTTTGTTTGAAGGTACAACAACCATAAGACGACGAGGTGTGACAATGAAATGTGCGCCGAAAACAACTGGCATATGCTTTTGTCATAGAGCTAATAAAATAAATTGCAAAGATAAACTCTTTAATATTTTCGTTCCAACGATTACTATTTTATCTCTGGAAATTGTAAATATAAGTTAAAATAATCTCAATTTTTTTAAATTTACAAATACAATCTGTCATATTATAAACTATATTACACATTAGTTTTACATCGATGTTAATTTATCGCGGATTAATTTGTTAATCCCGTATTTTCAACCTCATATTAAGAACGGGAGTGGCATAAAAGTATTTTTGAGAAATGATACACATAAAAACAAAAAAACAAAAAAACAAAAACACAATAGGAAAAGGAGATTTAACCCAAATGTAGTAAGAGACGCACATGATAATACGAACACAAACTTACTTGGATCAACAGTGACAAGCATTGCAATACCACCAAAATCACAAGTGCCCCCACCATTCTTTGTCTTCTGCCAATAGCTATTAAAGGCATAAGAAGCATGGGCCAACAAAGTGTTGGGCTGGAAACATGACCCATTGGGCTGTATTGATTTGCAATCAGCCCCAGATCCACAAGCATAGTCCATAGCCAATTGAATCATTGGATCAGGAACAGTGGGCTTTGCCACACACCAAATAGCGTATTGCGGTGGCTTTTTACGGTTCACTAAAGGTGATGGTGGTGGGTACACAGTAGGTGGGCTTATAACACTTTTAGGTGGGCTTGGAACATGTTTTGGTGGGCTTGGAGGTGGTGGAGTTGTAACTATGACTTTTGGGCTTGGTGGCCCAACAACATCATGAGGTGGGTCTGGAACAAGGGAATAAGGAGGTAGAGAGGTAGGTTGTGGTGCTAGTGAGCTATAATAAGGTGGTAATGCTAGAGAAGGAGAACCATATGATGAATCAATATCTGAATACTCAAATGATGAAAATTTGTTTAAACGGTTTTGAGATTTTAGTTTTTTCCATGATTTGATGGAGGAGCTTCTACTACCTCTTCCATGATTTATAGCATCTGCAAATTTAACATTCGTTAAAAAAAATTATGCAAAATATATGAAGATAATATGGTCACTCCAATTTCAATTATAAACAAAAATAAATCAAATAAAATTGATGTATTTAGTTTTTATTTTGAACCAAACACATCAATTTTGTTGACTAATATTTGAGACTGCAGTAGTATGTTTTATTAATTACTACACACAATAAAGCTAGATAGTGTATTATTAAAAATAAATGCATGGTTTACCACACAAAGGGAAAAGAGTGGAAATTAGCATCAAGAGGGAAAGATATGCAATGCTGAGTCTAAGGATGCAAGCTCTTGAATCCATTGGAATAACACCAATGAAAAATCAGAGGTTGAAATTTGAAACCTCAAAGGTTTGGCTGAGAGCAAGTTAAATGGGCTTTAATATAAGTAATTGGCTTCCGTATGAATTTATTAGATATATATAAAAACTAAATTAGTTGATTCTGCTGTTGCTTTAATTTTATTTGTTGTCACTTTGTGACATGCTAATAAGCAAACAATATGTGGAAAGGATAAAGGACAAATGTTGCATAGGATTCATTTGGAATTTGGATAGTACTATGTATGAAATAGAGTTAGTTGTTGTTGTGTGGAATATATTCTTACTTGGACATGCATTTTCATTTTGCTTGCTTGGCACTCAAAGAACAAGATGAGATAGATCTATATATTGTCATTTATATGCACTTAATTTTTGGTGATTAAGAATCAATTAAGATATACTTGTGCGTCAAGATTTCACGCCCGTTTTAGCATTCGTGTTATTGGACTTTGCTCAAGGCTGCTCTACCATAAAAATGGATCAATAATCAAGCCCAATAATTTAATCAACATTGAACTGCATCCAAGACTTAAAAAGCCCAAAAAGCCCACCAGGCATAACAATCCCTTCCCCATCAAAACAAAATTCACAACTCCCGATTAGATAACAATATTTGTTACACTAGTTAATTGTTAGTTAGATTAACTAGTATAACTAATATTGTAAGCTTTCCACAATATGACTTTTTTTTAGCACCCCATAATATATGACTTATTTATTATAAAAATGTTTAAAATAATGGACTTTTTTAATTTATATGGCGATATTAATTAAAACTTTCTAATTGTAATTCTTAATTTATATTTCAAATTTTATATTTTTTATTTTGCATTTGTGATGATATCAAACATATCAATTATTCATAAAAACAACTTAGTAAAAATATTATTCTTCTTTTTTTCATCAAAACATTTTTCTTAATCTAGATAATTAGAATAATAACATTATTTGCTCTGTTTTATTTTACAATTTTTTATAACTAAATTAGTCTTTTAAGAGAGTTTGATCTAAAGATTACTATGTTTGGTTAGATAATTATTTTAGCCATTAAAACCACATGAAATATTAATTTTATAGACAAATATTATAAATTATTGATTACGTTAATTTTCCAGATTTAAATCTAGTATCTTTCTAAATAAATATATATAAATATATATTTTTAACTAAATCGAGGTAAGAAAAGTAATAGTAAATAAATATACATTTTTATTATGCAAGAAATTATTGTTAACAGTAAATAAAATATGAATTTAATTATATTTATTGTCAATATAATTTTTTTTTACACTTTTAATTAATCACAATTGTAAGAATATTAATAATATTTAAATTTTGTTATAATTTTTCATAATAAACTAAAATAATATTGTTTTATTTATTTATTATATAAAATTGCAGATTGCACAACGGCTAGTTTTTGTCGCTTTATGTCTCTCTCTCCTTTTTTTTTTTGGTTTACAAGACAAAAACCAATCCAATGAACACAAAGTTTTGGGAGAAAAGACAATTAACCAAACGGTAACTCTGATTTGGCAATGAAATCTGGAAAAGAAGCAATGAAGTTGAATGTAGAGGAATCACAAGAAGAAGAAGAAGCAGTGTTACTAAAAACCACAAAAGTAGTGGAATATTTAGAACCATTAATGTCAATAGAGCTTCTGTGCAAATTCCCAGATAACTCTGCTTATGATTTTGACTACTCTCAAAGCACAATTTGGTCCCCTTTGATTCAAAGACCCTACAACACTACTCCCATTGATTTAGATCTCATTACTCCAATCAAGCTTTCATATGAAATCAACTTGGGTGGTAGATGTAGTGTCAACAAGGTTGGTTCTAAGCTTAAGAAGAAATTCACTTCTAATGCTTTTAATCTCAAACATAAGAACAAGAACATGGCTTCTCATTTCTCCCCAACACCTTCAAGGATCAAAGCTGCATGTAACCCCATCATTTATAAGGTACTCTTTTATTTTATTTTTTTTATTTTATGATAGTCTGAAACAGTTTACATCTCTGAAATTGGATTTTCATCAAAAGTTAATTTTTTTTAAATCACAATTAGTAGGACTATTTATTTTACTTTCTAAGTTTTAAACATGTTTATGGTTCTGCATTTTTTTACTGCTTGCAGATATACTGCTTTTTTATGTTTGTTTTATTCCTTAGACATAAACTAGTTATATTAGAATTAATCTCTGTAATATGTCTTTGCTAATAAAGACTAAAATGTATATTATAGAAACCAATTTTAATATTAATAAATTTTATTTGCAAGGATTAAAAAAATGAAAAGGACAACATATCTTTACATTTTTTTATAAGCCAAAATATCTGAACATTTATATTTGCCAAGTCCAAAAATATATTTAAATTTAATAAATACTTTACCCTTTAAAACTGTTTGAATTTCTTCCTTATAACTTGGTCACTCTACTACTGTTGAGATTTTTAGGTAGACTAGTTTAATTGATTAATTTAGTAAAATATTGAATTTGAAGTTTTTATTGGTGATAATTTGTGGTTGGTATTTGATTCAGCAATGGGGCAGGGCATTGAAAGCTGCCTCAAGACAGTTCAAGAGATGGAAGGTGAAGAGAGACCCTATTGCTCATGCGATGCTACCCAAGTCTTTCAAAGATTGAGATTTTTAAATATATATTGTGATATAAATTGACATTGTTATGTTGATTTTGCTGATATTGGTATTCATTCAATAACCAAAGCATTTTTCATTCTACGATTTTTTTTGCTCAATTGAACTATAACTATGAGCAAATTGAAAGTGCTCAGATGAATGTAATTTTGTTTAAGATAATAGGAACAAGTCCACCAAAAAATGTTTTGTTGTTGGCTATTTTTGGACTTTAATTTTCTCATTTCTTAAAAAAATGTTTCACAAAGCCCATTTAGCTATAAAAGCTCATAGCAAGAACATCTACGAAGGGTCATAAAGAATTATCTACAAACTTACACCCTTTTTCAATTTATGTACCAATGTACCACCAATTTAAAGTAGGGGTGAGAAATCGTTTCACGCAAAATCGATTTTTTTGTTTGTTTTTTAAAAAATAATTAAATTTAAAAATCAATTTTTATTCATTAATTAAGCATAATTAAAAAAATTAAATAATTAATAATTAATCATATTCAATTAAAAATATTTTAAAAAATATCTTTTAAAATATTTTTAATCTAATTAATTTTCATATAAATTAAATTAATTATTATTATTTTTGTAAAAGTTTAATTATTAACCATTGCTAATGACTAATAATATATTGTTAATTATCTTTTTACTTAGCGATGATAAAAATAACTAATGGTATAATTGGAAGCAAAATAACTAAAATTAATTAAAATTTAAAAATAAGATGAAGGAAGTTTTAAAATACAAACCGTGCAA
>JBBPBR010000004.1:62554308-62567847 GCA_037974775.1 Cicer pinnatifidum | reverse complement strand
CTTCCATTTTTTAAGTTTCTAGTTTTAAACATTAGCATATAATGTACAAAGTGATTAGCACATATAAGTTTATTTTTAGATTTTAATATTTATTGATATTTATTTTAATAATTGATTTTATGGGTGAATGTATTATTAGACTCAATTGTTTGTCAATTTCACTGGTAATTTTTTTTATATGAAACCGGTAAAAGGTTATTTCAATAACATGTTTATTTTACATGTAAAAAGATTTATTTGGTTTTAATTGTTCAACAATTTCAGTAGTGTCCGAATAATTTGAGTTGAAAGGCTATTTCAATAGTGACAATATATATATATAAAGAAAAGAAATCGACTAGACTGCCCTTATGAGAATAAATGAAACAATAAAGAAAAGAGGGAGTTAAACAAATATAGTTTATAGAGAGACATCTAGTCTTACAAACTAGTTTTATAAAAATATGTAAAGTTCAATATAAAAAAATAAAATAAAAATAGTAATAAATAACTCTACACTAACAAGCACACAATCTATAATATAAATAAAATTAACTAATTCACGATAAGTTAATGATGAGAAGAAAATATCACGAAACTTCCCTAACTCACCTCTCCTCCAAGATTCTATCTACTTGAGTAACTGAAATTATATTGTTAAATCTTGAATTTACTAGTGAACTTGTGTTTGTGTGTTGAAATGTAAAAAAAGAAAAGATGTAACTACAATCAGTTAAACATATGAGAGAGCTGTGGTTTCGTGGAATTAGATAAACTTCAACTTTCAATCTTTTTAAATTTTATTTTCATTCACTCCTTCGGAATCAATAGATAAATTTGCATTTCTTTAAATTATATTTTCTTCTAAATTATGCTTTCACTTCCTCTCTCACACGCAAACTTTACATCCTTTAATGTCAGTGACGAGTTGGTCCAGCGCAATGTTTTTCTATTTCCACGACGAGGGCAAGTTTTTTTTGTATTCCTCTTCCATCTATTAAAAAAACGTATTCGTCGAGAAGTGTCAATTTATTTCACATCAAGAAGTGTTTCCCTATGTGAACAAGTGTTTATTGCTTTCTCCGATAATTTTCTAATAATTCTTATTTCTTATTTAGCAATCTAAAATTATTTAAGTGTTAATTGTTTTTATTATTAATTTTAAATTTTTGTCTACATTTCTTTTTTCTTTTTTTTTTATGAACTTTATATAATATTTTATAATTTTTTTTATACTCAATATATTGAGCCTTAAATATCTTTTAATTAAGGATAATATAAAATAAGTTCATTTTGGATAAGTTCATTTAACTATGCCTTAAAATATTTTTTTATTTTTATATGTATTTGATAATATTAATTTTGGATATATCTTATCATTTCTTAAATTTATTGTATATGTTGTGCATTTAAAATTTCATTATTTTCTTTATTAAAAATACTTTTAACCAAGGATAATATAAAACAAGTCTTTATTTTTATATTTGTTTGGGGTTTAGGGTTTAGGGTTTATTTTAGTAATATTTAAAATTAGATATAGTATTGCGTAGTTAACTTGATTTTGAATCTTATGCATTGTATTCCTGATTGATTTATTTGTTGATAAAGATGCAACATTTTGAAATATTATCCGATTATTTTGTTTCTGCTATCCGTGTGTTCCATGAAACTGCTTTCCAATTTCCCATTGTTGTCTTGTGTATTGTCTTGCCGATATTTTGTGTTGGTTTGTTAGTATGTAATTTGCTATTTTCACGTAATGTAGTCATTTGAGTATTATGGGAACTAGAAGCATTATTATCAAGTCTTTGGGATTCATGGTTCAGTTTTTGGATAATTGACATGTGACATTTGTAATGTAAACTTCGATTATGTGTGCTTCTATACTCATCAACTACAACACGTATTCATGCGTTTGCACAAGTGTTATACTAGTTGATTGTAAAAAAATTAATATAATTTCTAATCAAATGGCTTTGCCCTCTATTGTAGAAAAACAAAGTTTTAAATTTTATCCCAAAAAAATTGTATACACTTTTGATATTTTATTTTCAATGATTTCTGATTTTAGTTTTTCAATTTTTAAAACTGAAAATATTATTTTACAATTTTTAGAATTCCATAAAACTTGTCTACTACAAAATTTGGAGTTTTTTTATTATTATTTTTATGTGACAATTGACAAGTTTAATGACGAATTGATAAACCTCTAAATAAGGTAGCATTACAAAACTCAAAATTTCTATTATTTTACATTTCCTTCATTTTAAGCCATTTTTTTTTTACTAAACCCACATATGCACCGTTACATCACCTGATAACATGTCACTTCAACAAAGACAAGTCTTAAATTAAGCGGTAGAGAAAACTTCCAAATTTTAAAAAATTGTTGAGGTAATTTTTATATAAAAATAAGAGAATGTATACAAATTGTGAATTATTAAAAATAGATTATTAAAAGTGAATAAAAACCAAATAAATTTAGTTTATATAAATTGAGACACTCAATCTATCACAATTTAACAAATTATTAAAAATATTTAATTTTTACAAAAATTATATGTAAAGTCATTCATATAAATAGCTATGATATATGTGAATGTTTTTAAAATAATTATAGAAATGATTAAACATTTAAGCAAATAAATAAAAAGAACTTAATTGTAGTTTTGATCTATCTATTTTTAATGATTTATAGAATTGATTCCTTATTTTAAAAATCAACCGTTTTTGTCTCTCTTACATTTTTTTAACGAAAAATAGAGATTTAACATATTCTAAATAATTTAGCGTACGCTTTATAATCATTTAGATTCATTAATTACTTATATGATATTAATTAAATACAAAAATTAAAATTTTTCGAAAGTGAAAGTTAACTTTTAGAAAGTTTTATTGTAATTTCATGTGTATTAATCATTATATATCATTGTATCATATATCTCATTATTTACAGCATGTTAGATTGTCATTTTTAAATTTAAAAAACAGAATTAGTTGAAGTAGCAATGTCACTCACAAGAAAATAGGGGTTTGAATTGTGAGCCTTTTAAATTTTTGATTTATGTGCTTAATTTAAAGTAACTCAAGAATGATCTTGGTTTGATAAGCAATAAAAGGAGAACGTTTTTCGTTAATACTATAACAATAAAAACTTCACGATGTAATCAATGTTAAGTGTGTAATAAATAAATGGAGATAAGGAAAATAAATATCATACACAAAAAGTATATTGATTAGCCTAGTCCTCACAACCGTGAGATTTTCACTATGTGCTTCAGAAGCAATAATGTTTTCCCTCACATATTTTCTCTTGATCACACCTTGATCAATTACAATCTTCATCTTTCAACATAAAAATGATTTTTTACAATCACATTTCAGCCTTGAAAGAACTTTTACAAACACACTCAATCTAACATTAAAGATAGACTTGAGTTACAAATGATGTGTATGATAAAAGTGTTTTGGATCTTGAAACTTCTCAACACTTGTTTGAGATAAAATGAAAGACAAACTCAGTAAATAATGATCCAAAGATATAATGAAGAGAGCTAAAATTTGCTTGGAAAATTCATGACTTGTTATTACTTGAACAAGTGTTGGTAGATTTATAAATTGAATTATTGCCTTTATCTTTCAATTGATATTCAATTTATAGATGATAAAATACCTTGAATATTTAGTTTAAACTAAATCTAGACATTGAACACACTTCCCAAGTGTTAGATATATTTTAAAGCAATTAAACATGTTTTTATATTGTTGTCCAAATCATTCTTGACAATCGAAGAACATTATTGCTTTTAAGTTTGATGGAAAACATGAATGAGCGATTTAGTAGTTGTCTAGTGTCGTCATTTGTCTTAGAAATATGATGTGTTCTCTGCAAAAAAAGGTGCAGCAACAATGTCCTTGTTGTCATAGTTGTCCTTGCTCATAGTTTATCAATTTAGAAATCAATCTTAAGGTTGTTTTCCTCATTTGGGCATTCAGCCCGAGTTCTAGACTTCACCATTCTTGATACTCTTTAATATGTGGTTTGGATTATGGAAAATGATTTGTTTTAATTTTGTCTTTAAATGAGAATAATCATAATGTTCTTTTGTAAAACAAGAATGTTCTTCATTTCCGTTTTGTATAAGTGTTAATTTTTGACAGTTATTATGTGTCATGAATTTCTGGTCTATGCGCGAACTGATTTTTACAGCATCAGTGTCTTATCATTTATGTCCTTGTTGTACTTATTAACCATTAATTTAGAGATTAATCGTGTTGTTTGTTCTTGATGCTTAACTTTGCCTTTTGTAAATCTTATGGAAAGAATCTGTCCAAAATGATATTGAATATATAAGTTTGTTCCTCTGTAATGAATACTGATGATTTGTAGTGTAGATAGATATACTTTCGTAGCTCATATCGATCTTAAATTACATCATATTTTACTCTTTGTAAACCAAAACTTTATTGGATTAAAGGTGTGAAAACGGAGAACGTTCTTTGTTTCTATTTTGAGTGATTTGCTGGAATTTGAACTTCGGGCAGCTGTTGCATGATTCCCTGCGTTTTATCACGTGTGCAGGCTGCTCATAGGTATAATTGAGGTGTTAAATCCAATATGTCAGTTTAATGGATAAGATCATATTTAAAACAATAATGTTCTTGTATGAACATTCTTCGTTTTCGGCTTTGAAGAATGTTGAACTCTAAGCTTCTTTATTAGTCATATTTGACAGTGATTCATGATCCCTTTATCATGTGTGTAGACATCTTAGAGATATGTTGAAGTATCCACTCAAGATCGTTCTTGATTTTTGCTTAAATTCGGAGAATGATCTTACTGAATTTGGAGAAATGATCTTACTTGATTTTTCATGATCCATAGTTTATTTCCTTTGTCTTTCGGAATGATTCTTTAGCTGATACGAGCTAAGTATATTCATAGTGTAATACTGGAAACGCATTTGTAAATCTCATGAGTTTTTTTCCTTAAAAGAGGATATGATCATTCTTGTTCTTTTAAAATTGTGGAGAACATTTTTCGTTTTTCAAACTTATGTCAAGAACGTTTTTTGTTATGTCTGTATATTTTTGTTTCCTCTTTAAAATGATCTAGCTTGAAATGATTGATACCTATATTTGATTAACACACTAAAACACACATGCTAAATACCAAAATATTTATAACCATAATTAAAAGTCTTAATTAATTTTTGTTTAATTATCATCAAAATATTAATTTGGAATTTTGTCTCAATATTAGTGACCAAAACTGTTAAATTTTAAAATGAGAACTGATATGATGATATAGTAAAAATAGAGGGACAAAATATCAACACATTTTTTTTTACTAAACAATCATTTATTTTTGAATACATTGTAAAATATTTTGTCAAAAAATTGTAAAATATGAAATTAAAAATTATTTATTATGAAAAAATATTTAGATTAGTTGAGTCTCACTACTTATCAACTTGACTAATCTTAATTTACATTAAAAATTTTACATTATTTCATATCACACACAATCCAAAAATAATAGTAATTCATAATTTATTTAAGGTTTAATGGTAGTTGTAGTGCATCTATTTATTTCTACTAATAAAATCGATTCTTCTATTTTAAAATATGATAATTTTGGTCATTTATTTTAATTTTTTTTAATAAAAATAGTGATATGATACGTTTTAAATAATATGACATATGATACGATGATATATAATAATTAATAATTATAAAATTACAGTAAAATTATCTAAAAATTAAACATTCAACTTTTGAACATTTTTATTTATATAATTTAATTAATGAGATATGAATAATTAATGCATCTAAATAGTTTTTTACATATATATCCCTGTTTTATTTTTTTCCCTTAAATGTCCCACTCCCAAATTAAATTGCCTGAATGTCCTACTTTTTAGTTTTATCTGTGTTATGTCTTTTTTTTTTTTTTTATATTTAAAAAAAAAACGCAGTTGGAGGTTGCTTCCCCGGAAAACGACTTCCTATTGACATAAAAAATGCAGTTGTTTCCACGGGAAACGACTTCCTTCCTATTGAGATAAAAAAAAAATTCTTCTTCAAGAGGTCGTTTCCCCATAGAACGACTTCCTTGAAACCAAAAAGTAGGACATTTAGGGAATTTAATTTGGGAGTGAGACAATTGAGGATAAAAAGAATAAAAAATGATATATATGTAAAAAACTCGCATCTAAATATTTATATTTCATAAAATCGTATGTCATATCATTTAAAATATGACAAATTACTATCTTTTAGTTTAAAAATATGAAAAGTAAATTAAAATTATCGATATTTAAAATAGTTGAATTAATTAATTATAAACATATCATCATTATTATACAAAAGAAAAAAAAAATCAACATTTACTCTTTTAAATTTAGTTCAATTATTACTAATGTCTTTAATTTTTTTTTTATCTCGATCATTTACATTACATTTAATTATATAATTAAATTTTAAATCATATTGTAGTTCTTTAAATTTAATAATTTTTTCAAATTATTATCATAAAATATTAAAATTTAATCAAAATATCACAAGTACTTATTTGTTCAAACTACTTTATATATAAATAAAATCAAAACATTGAATAATACAAATAAAATACAACTTTACTACACCACACAGTAAAGAAAACTTTAGTTAAACTTATACAAGTACATTTTTGCATATAAAAAGTACAAAATGTTTCACACGTCGTTCACAGCGCTAGAATTTAAAGAAAGGAATACCACGTAGCTATTTCCGAGTGCCAACTAGTTCGATTAATTTAAATTGTTTTAAGGCGAAATAAAAAAGGTACCACAAAAAATAAAAATAAAAAAATAAAAAAGCGGAATTAACGCGGAATCGCAAGTGATCGTGAGGAAATTAGAAAAGAGAAAAGCAGAGTGAAGAAATATCAATCGGAATCGATCGACACGGAAAAAAAACATGACATCATCCACAATCCCTCATCTTCCTCCCCCAGAAGACCGTCCCGTTCGTGTCTACGCCGATGGCATCTACGATCTCTTCCACTTCGGCCACGCCCGTTCTCTCGAACAAGCCAAAAAATCGTACATCTCCGTTCTCTCCTTCATTTTCACTCTTAATAGTCCATGATCACTACAATTATAATAATTATATTTTCTTTTTCTTTTTTAATATTCTAGATTTCCGAATACATATCTTCTGGTTGGATGCTGCAGCGACGCAGTAACACACAAGTATAAAGGAAAAACCGTTATGACCGAGGATGAACGTTATGAATCCCTCCGCCACTGCAAGTATATTATTGTATTTACATTTTTAATTACTGTAACCCTAACTAATTAGTTTTATAAGTTAGGAAAATTGATGTGTAACCGCTTTTTCACGGTGACCAGATGGGTGGATGAAGTGATCCCGGATGCACCTTGGGTTATCAATCAAGAGTTTCTCGACAAAAACAAAATTGATTTTGTAGCTCACGATTCTCTTCCGTAAGATTCCATTTCATTTCATTTCATTTTTTTTTTTTTTTTTTTTTTTTTTTTTTTTTTTTTATATTTTAAGTATATTTGTCTTCATTTTAAAAAAATTAATTTAATTTTAAGTAGTAATATTATTAAAATTATAAAGTTGCTCATATTCAATTAATTATTATGAGTTCGGTAAAAATAATAATTTTATCATTTATTCATAGAAAGATATTAAATTTATAAGGTAAAAATTATATTTGAAAATCGGATAATCATTTTCATACTATTTTTTTTGTTGGAATAGATACAAACTAGTATGTTAGGTGTGTTTTTTCAACCTATTATATGTGCTAAATTAAGTAACAAGTAAAAAGAAACAGCGGAAGTATTTGTTTTGAGTGTTAGCTATATTTGAATAAACTTCAAAACATTTTCAGTGAAACCTATGCTGAGTGCTTTTCAACTTATCCTGCCATATATGGTATAACAGCAATAAAAATGGATATCTTGGTAGGTTTTTTAGTTTAATTAATAACACAGTGCACTGAGTGTAGATTAATTTTACACTGACATTCAATGGAGTTCTCTATTATGTTATGTCAAATCATCAATTTTCAAAATGAATATCCTATAAAAGTTGAGTGGCGTGACAAAATAGTGGATTTTGATTGGATGGCAGTTTAAAACTGGTTTATACCGATAGTGATATCTTATAAATCTTAGATTGTTACATGCCATTGCTGCATAGAACATTTTTGTCAAAATTTTTGTAATGATTCTGCTTATTTAATGCCTATGGGTAGAATGATAGACACGATTTTTACATGTCAAAATTATATGAAAATTTACATAAGATCATCCATTTCCTGTTGCAACTCCTTTGGTACTGCACGAGTTTGTAATCATGATTTTCTTTTTGTAGACCTATATTGTTGTTGGCTCGTTGTTTAAACAAACTAAATGCCTTATATAATGCTTTGGGTTTGTCAATTAAATGTTGACAGATATGCTGATACCAGTGGTGCTGCAAATGATGTTTATGAATTTGTATGTATGAGTAATTTTTCACTCTTCATTATCTTTTATTCTTTATTTACTTTTTTTAAATTTCGTTGGGCTTTTTTCTGCTGCATATATAATGTGCTGTATGAATTTCTATGCAGGTTAAAGCTGTTGGGAGGTTTAAGGAAACACAACGGACTGAAGGAATATCTACATCAGATTTGATAATGAGGATTGTCAAAGATTATAATCAGTATGTGCTGCGTAACTTGGATCGTGGGTACTCAAGAAAAGAGCTCGGTGTGAGCTATGTTAAGGTGTGATTTTGGTTTATATCTCTTTGTTATCTTGTACTTTAAATATGATAATTTTATTGAGTGAAATGTCCACTCTTATGTTGCTCTTAATCTTGCCAATCATTTGGGGAGGGGCTCATGTTTTATTGTGTCCGTATTTAATATGAACAGGAAAAGCGACTGCGCGTGAATAGGAGGCTGAAAACTTTGCAGGAGAAAGTAAAAGAACAGCAAGAAAAGGTTGGTGTAAAATGTCTATAAGTTATTACACCGTATCATTTGACTAAGCTGCATGGTCCACTGTGCATGCATTTGGGGATGGGGCAAGGGAAGAGGCAGTGAAGTGAGAGTAGGCTATAGAGGTGAAATGAAGAAAGGTTCATAAAATGGTGGTTCTGGCTGTGGCAAAGAAATATAAGTGATGCTGTCTTGCACTTAGCTTCTCTTCCCTAAATAGTACTTTTGAAGCTTGAAGGAGCAGTAGCTTTTCCACTATTAGGTTCTGTGCTGCTTCCTCATCATCAAACTTACATTTTAATTTTGCTTGCAATGAATGTCTATGAAACAGTGACAATGCTAAACAATTTTAATGATTCTTTTATCGATTTATCTCAACCCATAAGCTGTACAATTTTGTGGGGTAAATAAAAAGTTGGTAAATGACCTAAATACTCAACGACTATAGAAGTGGAGACACTCAATTTGCTAAATGTAGATCTCAGTGAGAGAGAGTAGGATACATGGTACTTCGATATATGGTAACCATAATTTTAACTGTGTATGGCAGTATAGATGAAAGCAACGTTTAAGGATGAAACAAACAATGAATTGTAGGGATTCTTCTTGAGAAAGTGGATTCTTGTTAAGGGTATCAATATTTGAGCAATAGTCATGGCTATGTACAGTCATTCACAATTACAATTTATGTTAGCATACATTTTAAAATTACCTGCAGTGGATTGGAATTATGACAGATGTACACATCTCTGTTGTTCATCTAGATCCAAACTGTTGCAAAGAATGCTGGTATGCATCGCAATGAGTGGGTGGAAAATGCTGATCGTATGGTTGCTGGATTTCTAGAAATGTTTGAAGAAGGTTGTCATAAGATGGTAAGCTAGTTTATGCAGATACATTATGTGACTTATGCAAAAAAAGATTAAAAACGCTATTACCTTTTAATCTTTTCTTCTCTTTTGGTTGTCACTGCATGGGTATATATCAGGGGACTGCCATAAGGGATCGGATTCAAGAAAGGTTAAGAGGTCAACAATCAAGTGATGACTCATTTCTTCTGCAAAATGGCAAGGATGATGAGAATGAAGAGTATTATGATGACGAGGAGGAAGAGAGTGATGAAGAATTTTATGAAGAATATTTTGATGACGATGAGCTTAATCCCCAGAATAATGGGAAAGATATGAACCAAAAGTAGGCATACTTAAATGGATTTGGATTTGTTAGATTCTTGTCAGAATATGCTTTGCAACTTTCTATGAGATTTCTGCTGCAAAATTATGTGCTTAGTCTTGGATCAAGAAACATGCTTCAAAGTTGCAGAAGGGACCTTCCATTTTGCTGGTGTGGTCAAAATTTTCAGCATTATATGTTGATCAGTACATGAAAATGTTGTTTGTGTACCTGTCATGAACTTTTTGTTTCTCATTAGAGTCATGTAATTGACTTGATGATAGTGAAAATTCTGTCATCTCCGTTTCATGTTGTTTAAATTTTAGGCTCAAAATGTTTATTCTATTTTACTTGTTCTGGTACACACTGACTTAAGACTTGAAAGATAGGGCCCTTAAGGGTGAGGGTATCAGCATTTCCTTGCTGCAAGGTTTTGGTCATGTTACAATGTAGGAGGAATATTTGTTCAAAGTGTGCCTGTAGTGTCAGTATTTAAATCTGGTTGCTGTAGTGTAGAATAACAAATAGATTATGTTCTGATTACTAGTAGCAAGAAATAAATATTTAATGGTTACAAGTTTATGCAAAATAAGATGTTATATCTTACCCAAGCCATGGGTCACTTACATCCTTACAATGGAGCAATACAATGGTGATGGTGACAAGGATGACACTGACACTAAATATGGTAAGAAGCTATCTTGTACGTCCTTTTTTTTTTTTTTTTTACTTCCTGTCTTTCTTTTCCCCAAGTCGTGTGATGGAAATCTTGTGTACCTTCTTTTCCAATATTTGCTGTGTGTTTGAAATGTATTTTGAAGATGAATGAATGATGTTAAATGTATTTTGAAGATGATTGAATGGTGTTAAATGTATTTTCTTGAGCTGTAGTGGAATGATTTAATTTCTGTGCATTGTGATAATATTTGTGAGATAGGATTTTAATGAAGTCTTATATTCTGCATTCAGTCATTTTTGGTTCAATTTGTGCTTTATGAGTATTTAAGCTTTACTATCTTTTAATATATAATTATAATCTATGTTTGAAATATACCCTTTCTTCTATTAGATTTCAATTCCTATTTTAGCTGTTTTTAGGGTTGAGGTTAGTTGCACTTAATAATTTGTGCATTGGGAATTGTGAGTATTTGCTGCGAAATAGGTTGTTGATGAAAATGCCTACAACCTTTGAAATGGCTGCCTGAGCTCTTGCGGCTAATTAACCTATTGTGGGCACTATATGATTTAATCACTAACTGGTTTGATTTCTGTTTTCATGGTCAAATTAGACACTAACATTAGAGCCATCCAGTGATTAGAAAAGATCTTGGTGAATGAGCACTTTTGTACAGCCCGTATTTATTTACTGTCCAATGTCCTTTCTTTGATTGACTTGTATTTCCTGTGGTCGGCACGGGGCTCATAATTTATCTGTTGCATAGCTGAGCTTCTTTTCTCAGCAACGGGAACACACTCTAGCTTCATGAGAATTGAGAAGTGTGTTGAGTTTGTGTCCTTGAGAGTGCTGAGATTAACTGTGAATATTTAGCATTCCAACTTTGCAATTTCAGATGCTTCTTGAAGTGACTGTTAAAATTTGAAATTAAAATTTGAAAACTGGATGTGTCAATGTGTCTTCAAGGGGAAGTTTGGGTAAAAGTGCATTTAACTATCTAAACCTTGTGAAGTTCGGGTAAAAGTGCATTTAACTATCTAAACCTTGTTCGAAATACTCTATCCATTTTGGCTTGGTTTTCCATGTAGACACATGAATCTTCTAGCAGATATCTCGATCAATATTTCGAGAAGCAAGCTTAAAAATAGCAGCAGTTGGGAATCCACTGTTCAGTTTGATTCATAGGTTGTAGGAAAATCCATTATGATGCTTTCATCAACACATGTAACTAAGAATGCTCGTCTGCCCCGTGTTTGCCCATCTGCCCACAATAGTCTACTGGAGTCTGGAAGTGAGCATCTACTCTATTTAAATGTAAACTTATGGGCTATGTGATGGTCTAAATCAATACAAAAAAGGGTTTTACATAGGGTTTCAAGCCTTCACTAATATCAAGTTAATTTTTTTTTTACAAGATACCAAGTTAAATCTTAAATAGGATTATAGTAGATAAATAGGTAAGACTAAGACTTAGCTGAGGTCTTAAATTTGGGAAATAAATCATGCCAGTTTGAACACTAAGACCGGACATGGTCAGATGCATTTCTACTCTTACACCTCATACAAAACAAACTCCTTGTTAGGGGAAGATTCCTGCTGAGAGCATATTTGACACTGAAAGATGAATAGCTTCATTATTTACTTAAGAATGACAACTTCTGTTGACATGATTTGAGTGCCAAAGTTATTTAGAATCTCAAGCAATCTATATACCTCAAGTTCCATTATCAACTCTACCTAACTCTCTTGGCCTTTTTACAGGAAAATGATGCTTCAGCCTTCAAGGACCATGGAATGTAGACATTCATGCTGATATCTTAGCAAATTTGTACTGGTATAATATTATGACATGATTCATCAGAAAAAGAAAATTAAATATTATGACATGATGCCACGTGAACTTTCTAATAACATTACATAACCCATAAGTTTTTTTTTCCAATTATTTTGGTGATGTGACATGCCACGTGAACTTTCTAATAACATTACATGACATGATGAATTTTTATTTATTTTAATTATTAAAGAAAACAAAATTATATTAATTTAATTATATAAAACAAACCAAAACTAGAATCCCTAGCATTCCTATGAAACACAACTTTATTAAAAAAGTTCATCATATCACCAAAAAATTGGAAAAACAAGCGAAATAATGCAAAATCAGAAGGGGTAATTGTGTCGGGTTAAAATTATTTTTAATTAAAGGATTAAAATCGCACAACTGAGAAATTAAAAGAGTGAAAAGCACATTAAATCAAAGTATTATTAAAATCAAAATGTTATTCAATCAAATTAATCATTAATAAACCTACGTTGTTTGAATGAAATAAGTAAAATTATAATTTCTATTCTTAAAATGAAATGTATTAAATAAAATGGAAGATAATTCTTTTTATCATATTTTATTTTATTTGTCACCTGGGATGAATTGTCGACTTGTATTCAAAATACAGACATGGTAACTGATTTAATCTTGAAGTTATTCAAAATACAGACATGGTTGTCGATTTTTTTAATTTCTTAAAATGTGATTCTAATTCTTTTCATCAAATTATCTATATGTAGCTACCCGGGCGATGCACGGGTTACATTTAGATTATTTTGTTATTTATTTAATTTTAAAATTGATAAAAACATTTAATTTGTAATTTCATAAAATAATAATTCATTATATATATATATATATATATATATATATATATAT
>JBBPBR010000004.1:62524721-62540315 GCA_037974775.1 Cicer pinnatifidum | reverse complement strand
CTAACCAATGGACACTTATATTTTTATTTTTATCTGATTTAAATAATGGATGGTATAAGCGGTAGTATAATGAAGTTCATAAATTTGTTGTGAATCATATGTAAGAGTGTTTGCAGTGTAGTTTGTATGGATTATGAGATTAATTTAAAAATTTAATATTTATAAATATAATTTAACTATTAAAATATTGAAATTATTAAATTAAATATTATATTTCAAATTTACAATCTTATTTAATTTAGACAACAGTTTAAAAAATTTGTTCTAAACCAATTTTATTTAAATTAGATCAATTTTTAGTTCATCCGTGTTATAATTATAATACTAAAATTACGAGGTAACTTTTAAAATAAAATATGATATATAATATATTTGAAATTAACATAAATAAATAATATAATAATAAAATATTTTATACTAACAAAAATGGATTTTTTACCAACATATCCCCTTTTTTGAATACGTATCCCAAATTGCCCCATTTTCAAAAGTTGTTACCAAAATGCCCTACTTTTTAGGGTTAATGGGAAAACTCTCCCTAGGGGAGCGACCACTCAAATAGGCAAATTTTTCTCCCCTAGTAGGAGGTGGCATCCCCGGCCAGCGACCTCCCAAAGGGTTTTTAAAATTCGTTTTTTCAAATTTTGTATATAATTTAAGTATTTTTAAAATAATAATAATAATAATAATAAGAATAATAATAATAATAATGATTAATAATAATAATAATAATATATTATGATTATTATTATTATTATTAATTATTATAATATTAATAATAATACATTAAAATAATTAATAGTATTATTGTTAATTATTATTATTATTAATTATTATGATTACTATTATTATTATTATTAATGTATTATGAACTGAAATGGACAATACAGAAAGAGTACAAAAAAAATGTGGATTATGTCGGGTACCAGGTCATATTAGGAAACATTGTCCAAACGCTGCGGGCACATCTACTCAAATTTGATTATAATTTCTATTTAATGTATTTTCTTATTTTAATTTAATGTATTTCCTATTTTAATTTAATGTATTTTGTTTTATGTTATTAATGTAATTTGTCTTATTAATATAATTATTATTATTAATGTATTTTCTTATTAATAATAATAATAATACATTAATAATAATAATAATAATAGTAATCATAATAATTAATAATAATAATAATAATTAACAATAATACTATTAATTATTTTAATGTATTATTATTAATATTATAATAATTAATAATAATAATAATATTATTATTATTATTATTAATCATTATTATTATTATTATTCTTATAATTATAATTATTATTATTATTATTTTAAAAATACTTAAATTATATACAAAATTTGAAAAAACGAATTTTAAAAACCCTTTGGGAGATCGCTAGCCGGGGATGCGACCTCCTACTAGGGGAGAAAAATTTGCCTATTTGAGCGGTCGCTCCTCCAGGGAGAGTTTTCCCACTAACCCTAAAAAGTAGGGCATTTTGGTAACAACTTTTGAAAATGGGGCAATTTGAGATACGTTTTCAAAAAAGGGGATATGTTGGTAAAAAATCCAACAAAAATAATATATATATATATATATATATATATATATATATATATATATATATATATATATATATATATATATATATATATATATATATGATAAAACAATTTTCAAATATTAATACCTTAAAAAAAACATCAAATACTAAAGTTTGCTGCTTTTTGTTTGGTAAAAAAGGGAAAAAGAGAGAAAGTGAACAAAAAGATGAAGAGTCTTTCCTTACGTGCACAAGAAAAAGAAAGAAGTGACATTACAACAGTGTACATTTTTGTTCTTCTCTACATTAAAAAAAAAGTCAGACAAAACTGAGCATTTCTATTTTTTATATATATCAACACCTTTTTTCCCTCTCTTTATTTTGAAGCTACCTTTGTCTTTTTTTCATAATGTTTTTCTTTTTCAAAATAATATTAGTTCTCTTTTTTATTTTTTTTATTAAAAATACAAAAATCTATTTTCTCTCTCAAGTTTCTTTTTGTTTTATTTTCTACAACCACCATGTAAAATAAAAATTTATCCACTTGTAACAAATTGTTTAATCCATATTTCACACACAAATCACAGTTTCTTTCTAGTTTCCACCGTCACTCTCCTTTTTTCCTAATATTTATTTATTTAGTTGTTGCTCACTATTGCCACCTTCTCCTCTGCATCTTCATATTAACCACACCTGAATCTATCTTTGATGGATACAAAGGAAGGTGTTGAACTTCAAACTGATGAAGCTTCAATGATGTCAGATTCTTCTCTTCTTCATCATCAGGTGACTTTGCAAAAAAAACCCCTTTTGTTTCTTTATTAAAAAATCTCAATGTTGAAGACCCTTTTGTCTGTGTATCTTGATTTTTCTTTAGATCAATTGGGTTTCATTTGGTTTGAGCTACAGGGTAGAAGATAATACATATTTCTATTTTTTACCATTTGGGTATAAAGAAAGTTTACTTTTTTATTTTCTCACACTTTGAAAAATTAGTGTTTTGTTTCCTTTTGATATTTGTGTGTCAGTTTCCACATTTTAATGAACCAACTTTGAGTTTGATGAGTTTTTAGAAGTAACATTTTAGTATTTTAGTGTGCGTTTGGTTTCATGGTAGTTGGGAGAGCTAAAAGTGTTCTAAGACACATATAATTGATTTTAAGAGGTTTGAGTGTATGTTTGGCTCCCACTTTTATTAAAAGCAAATTGATTTTGAGAAATTTGGTGATTCTTGAATAGAATTGATATTGACTCAAGAATCGATTTTAACTTTAAACTAGGATTTTAAGCTTTTGCCTCTATAATTGATTTTCAGTCTTGAATTTATTATTTAACTCACGTTTACATGAATATATCTAAATAAAAATCGCTTTACCTTCCAAATGATGAAATTGATTGTCTATAGAATTGATTCTAACTGGAAATTGATTAGTATGTGTAGCTTTTGACTCCATACAGTGGAATTTATTGTTCAACTCACTTTACAAAATATATCCAAATATAAACACTTTACATCGAAGTTGCTTTTAACTAAAATCAATTCATTCAAAATCTGATTTTGTCACCGCAGAACGACACAAACACTTATAGATTTTGTTGATTTCACAGTCCAGAAGACCTAGCCTCTCATCTCTACAGATACCAGCAAGGTCACTAGAAAGTGCATTAGCTTCTTCTACTAAGACAGATGGTCCTACATTGTCAAGTCCAGGTTCCACTAGAGGACTTCCCCCAAGGCCACATTCTACCAAAGTCAAGTCATCTATGAGAAATTTACTTTCTGATAGGAGCTTTAGGACAAAAACTTGTTCACAACAAGATATTGAAAAGACAGTTCTCATTGTTCCTGATTCTTTATCATCACATGGTCCTCTGGATAAGCCTTCAACTTCAAGGTCCCTTTCACTTAATAAGATTTTGTTCCCTTCATCAGCCAAAGCTGCACATTCATTACCGGTTACTCCAGTTGCAAATTCCGATGCGGAGAATGTACACGGAAAACATGTTGGGGGAAATTCTGATTTAAATGTATGTTTCTGCTGTTCTCATTATTGTTTCATGATCATAACATTTAAATTCGTAATGTACTTCGTGTAGTAAAAAAAAATTCTACAATTTTTATATATGAAAATGTGATGCTTAAAATATGATACATTGATGTATATTTTCTTTTATCTTCAGAAAATGAAAGTGAATAAGCATATGACTCGATCACTTTCAGTTCCGGTTAATGTCAAATCCACGAATTTAAGGTCTACAGATTCTAGGCGTCTGGTTCGTGTAATTTCAGCGAGACCACATCCAGCAACTACTGATGGCATTTCAACCCACAGTGATTCAATGCAAGACATTGGTAAATATTCAAACTTAATGTACTTTTTGTAGATATCCCATTAAAATCTTCAGGATAACCTTTTTATGATATAAAAATAAATTAAATAACTGGGTATGGTAACTTTTGTATTATCTTTTTGACATTATTTTTGTTTTCTTTGGGAATGTTAAAATTCAGTGTATGTTTTTATTATTCCTTGATTGTGCAACATCCTTGCCTAATTGTTAGTAGTCCTAATCAATACAACTTTCTAGACATCAAATGTAATTATTGCAGCATCATTATAAACAAAAGGTGTGTGATCTCATTAGACACACAAGTAACACATAAGTTACTCATATTTTATAGGGAATAACCTTCTATCATTTTATCTTTATGGATTTTAAACAGGTGAGGTGCTATCAAAATTTGTGAATATCTATGAAAAGAGACTTAGGCTTTGTTTGTTAAAAGGTAGCGGATAGCGAATAAATTAGCTGATGGCAGAGGTGGTTATAACAGATATCAAATAAGTTCGTAAATTGATTGCTAAAATTAGCAGTTGAACTAACTCATAAATATAAAATCACAGAAAAAGATATTTTTAATTAATATTTAAATTTTTTCAATTAAGACAAAGAAGGTAAAAGTGAGAGAAAATATGATAATCATTTATAAGCTCAAATACTATAAGCTTGTGAGAGAAGACTGTTATCAAACATCTCTATTTTAATCGCACGAGCTTAAACGCTAGCTGTTTGACCTTGCCAAACAGAACAGAGCTTTAGTCACTAAATTTTGCCATGACAAGCTAATTTGAAATTTTAACATTAGGATATCATTTTCCACTGCGATTGTATTTGCACTTTCAATAATAACTACTTTTATCTGCAGATATAGTCTAAATAGTAATTTTTTGTTTTTGATTTTACTTATTGATTCTTGTTGTCGTTGATTATTTGTTAACCACATGCTTTGAATTGACCTCATCTTTTTGCATTGTGTCACCCTGTTCCGTTTCCAGCCATAGAAGATGCTTCTGAGGATATTCCCGAAGAAGAAGCAGTCTGTAGGATTTGTTTGGTGGAGCTCGGGGAAGGGGGAAATACTCTACGGATGGACTGCAGTTGTAAAGGTGAGCTTGCACTTGCTCACCAAGACTGTGCAGTAAAGTGGTTTAGTATCAAAGGAAATAAGACCTGTGATGTCTGCAAGCAGGATGTCCGAAACCTTCCAGTAACACTCTTGAAAATTTCTAATCCTCCAACTGTTGTTCGGCATTCATTGATTTCACAACATCAGAGAGAAGTAACTACTTACAGGTAAAAGTTTCATTGTTTCAACGAGCTAATCATTTTATATTCAATTCCTCCTAAAACTTTGCTCAATTATCTGGATACAATGCTTTGTTAGGTCTATAAATCTGTGACAACTTACTAGACAATCATTGGCTTTCTAATTATAATGTATTCTACAGGATCTGGCAGGATGTACCAGTGCTTGTCTTGGTCAGCATGCTTGCGTACTTTTGCTTTCTGGAGGAACTACTGGTATGCTACTGATCTTTGGAAACACTGAAAAACTTTTTGATCATTTTATTAATAGAATAAAAAAAAAAACAAGTTGAAGTGGCCTATCCATTAATTAGTTATGTCATGCCGTATGTAGTTAGCCATCTTTATTGATACCGGACAGTGTTGTATACTCCCCCGATTGTTAATTATTTTATGATTTTTATTTTGTTTCGTTTAAAATATTTTTTATGAAATGGAAGTATTTCTGACTCAATGATTTTTAGTGTACCAGGTTTCAGATTTGGGCCCACGTGCTCTTGCCATTTCATTGCCTTTCTCCTGCGTTTTAGGCCTCCTTTCATCTATGATCGCTTCAACCATGGGTAAACTTGCTTCCTTCTGTTTGTCTTAGCATGTCAATGTGATTTTAGTTCCCGTAATTATATATATATATATATATATATATATATATATATATAATTTCCTTTTTGGGCTGATTAGTTTTTTGGCCATGAAAAGTATGAATATTGTTCAAATAAAGTGCTTGAGAGAATTGTGTCTCTAGCCCCTAAAACTGTTGAATTACCATATTTGAGCCTTATCTGAAATGTATCTTCAAAGAATTGGATCTTTGAAATTTGGGGTATGTTAATGGAATTAGTTTGAATTAGAAGCAACCTGTGTTTCATTTTACAATGAATGTCTTACAGGCTATATCAAACTAGACATGATGTATGGTTTTTTACCGTGAACTTGTCGAATGACATCTCTTGGTGAATCACGGGCTGATAACTGAAACGGAACCAACAATATGGTTTCATTCAATTACTTCTATATTTTCAAAAGTATTACAGCTGCGTAAGTGTCAGTTTCATCTTCGTGTGTGTGTCAGCTTCATTGTTTCTAACAGAGTGGTGATTGGAACAAGACGTGAACCCTGTAATTTTCCTGTTCATTAAACTCTCTTCATTTCTACTAATCTTCTTCTGCCACAACCATGATAGTAACCTAGTAACTTCTTGTTACCATAATCACTAGTTAGCTGAAAATGATTAATATGTTTAACAAATTTTAAATTCCATGTGTTTTTTGGTGGCAGTTAGCAGGAGCTACATATGGGCTTATGCTTGCTTCCAGTTTGCATTTGTCATCCTGTTTGCTCATGTATTCTATTCTATAGTAAGATTATGTCCAGTTTGATGTCATTTATGTTTATGTTTTAGGATAAGTATAATTATCTACTGCTTAACACACATGTTTTTTTGTACTTGTAGCTTAATGTCAATGCAATTTTTTCGGTTCTTCTTTCAACATTCACTGGGTTTGGGATTTCAATCAGCATGAATTCTCTCCTCATGGAATATATTAGATGGAAAACAAATAGGCATATTCAATCTTCAAATCAAAATATTATTTCAAGACATCAACAGCAGCAAGAACCTCAAAGACAACAACATCAACTGCAAAGATTGCAGCAAGAGCAGCACCAATGAAGAATTTTGTCGATTATTTTATTATTTTTACTCAATTTTCTATGCTAATAAGATTGGCATTCTATTGAGGTGTGGACCAAAATATTTGAATCCACCACGAGCAGCGGTATGTAAACTGCTGCAGACATAGTCTAGGAATGTTTTGTTAAATATAAATATATATAGAGTGAAGGTTTCAATGTGCTTGTGCTTATAATGTATGGCTCATACTATTTTTTATCATTAACTTTTTGCATCGAGATTTGTATAATAAAACAATTTAAAAATAACTGACTAGTCCTTTGATGATACTATTATTGGAGAGTGTAAGCTAGGATTTGTTACTTCAACTGAACTCAATTCTAGACTCTTAAAAATATCATACAACTTTACATAGTCAAACCATGGTGATACACGTTCCGTGAAAGTAGAAACTAAACCAAACATACGCTAAATTCGGGAAGTGCTTGTTCACGGGTACGTATTTAATTTTATGCATGCACGAGAATCTAGTATATTTCTGCTGCCAACATGTAAATTACGATAATAACAGTAATAAATGCTAGGTTGATAATAGATTATGTCTTGTATCATTGCATTGAAAATAGATTCTCTTGAACAAAAAAGTAACTATGGAAAATTTAACTATAGATATAGTTTCTGTTAAAATTGATGAGCACAAATAATCTCAGTAGCACTCCATTGCCTCACAAGTCACAAGTTACCACTCCAATCATCGCCAAAACATGAACTTGTTGCAACATTTTCTTCTTGAATATCAAATATTACAAATTAAATTTCAGAAAAGTGTTTGTGTCTTCAAAGTGCAATTCATGAAACTTTCTTAAATAATATACTTTGAAAACTGTTATTTTTTACTTATATTTCATTATAAAAACTGTTATTTTTGGCAATATTCTAAAAATGGCTCTTAGCGTGGAGTTGCACAACTACCAAAAACTGGCAATATATCTTGATACTATATTCAAAAAAAATTGTTCTACAAAAGCAAATTCTGGTTATGGTTGCAATGACAATACTGTCCACAACCACAAAACATCCATTCCAAAACAAAAGAGATTTATAGTGTTTGGAAATCCAAGTTTTCACGGTGGCAACTCAAGTTGAGGCAAAAGCTACAACATGTAGAGTTCACTTGGCCACACGTTTACATCCACCAAAATCTATTCCAAACATTTTGCTAAGATAAGCTAATCATTGATGTCAGACAATATAAAGAATTCCTTGAACACAGATCTGTAGAAGTTCATATGTTGATACTTGATTCAACTATGCTGCTACATTTCAAATCTGTGAATATGGAGTGAATTCTAAATAGTGCCTGAATCTCTTGGAGATGCCGGAGAGTTGCTAGAAATTGTCATGACTTCCAGTTCTACCGTTTAGCCTTTGGTTTGGTTACAGCTTCAACAAGTCTGTACATCCAACGGTCCAGCATCCCTGTTGATGTAAATGAGTTTTAAATTTAAGTGCAAGAAACAAAAAAAAAAAAAACTGTTGCAGGAAGAATTTCAATCCATAAGGATTCTAGATAATCAAAACTATAATCACATGGAATGCACATGGTACATTCAATTCATTACATAAAGGAAAAAATATACCTGTTACAGCAAAGGTTCCACCTAGCACAGCACAAAGCCGGGTAATAAAATGTAGAAAACTGCGGCGCTCTTCCTTGATAGTAACAGTAATAGGCGATAGATCATACAAAAAGTAGACAGCTGCATATATAAAACCAATAAGAATTGATATTTGAAAACTGAAACCAAAACTTAGAAATGTACAATGGCAACTTTAAACTAAATCCAACCTGGCCATGTCCGATCAAACTGACTAGTAATGGGGGAAAAATATTCTGTAACTGAGAACTGATTTGTCGGTAGAACTTCTTTTGAGATATATCTATATTCAGTTGGAACAACCTGCATCATGATTTGAGAAATTAATGATTTTTACCACACAATAAAAATGTGTAATGTTAAAACGACAATCGCTAAATTGTATTTTCAAATGACTGATGAAATGTGGCATTAGAGAGCAAGGAAAAAAATAGTTGCATTCTTATGTCAGTATGTTGTTACCCAGGACATGGTCTTCTTTACACACAAAATAATTGAAACTAAAGGGAAGCCAAATCTTATTCTTGTTTGCAGGAGAATAACCATATGTTCACTAAAGGAACACAGCAGATACTTAACCAGTCCATTTCATATGCAGGTTGTAAAAAATAATCCAGGTATTGAAAAAGGATGAGAAAAGAGAGAATTGGCATTCTATGACAAACTGTCAGAGAGGACGGAGAAACCAATCATAGCAAACTGTACTGTAATTTATGCCAGATTTAAAGAATATCCAAGAAAGAGCTCAAAATACAAACCTTTATATAGTATTTAAAAGTTCCACTTGCATCATGCAGAATCCTTGTTGTCCCATCAAGTGGGTTATGATGTCCTGGAAATTTGGGGCCAAATGACAAATCATGGATGACATGACTAACGTTCACATTCTTTGCTCCATCAAAGATCTGCAGAAAAGAATTGCAGCTGAATTAGGTCTCTAATATACAATAAATCATGAATCTAACGAGCATTTTTGTAAGCAAATTTAAGACAGGAAGTAAGCTACTGAATATCGTTGCAATATTTTTATCTGCAAATTCCTAATTCTTTGGCAGTTAGTAGGGCAGTATGTTGGTTGGTTAAGGCCAAGTTTGGCCAAAACCAACACCCAAACCATGTAGGGAACACTGGGTTGGATCTGGTAAAAAAATCGTCCATCACAGCACTGAGATAGGTTGGGTCAAACTGCTCATTTCCTGGTTGGATTGGGTTTACCCACATTATTATTTTTTTAATTTAATTGTTACTGATGGACCATCATAATCTTTCCAAAAAAATGACAACTTTAATTTTTTCCAAAAATATTGCAAAACCTATTTTCACTGATTTTTTAATAGCATCTAATATATATAAATATACAATTGATGACAATATCAAATCATAAAATTCATCATAAAATACTTGCATTGCAATCATCAATATACTAAAGGACGACATCCTAAAGTAACCAAATCATTTTTAGGAACTGGGTTGGGTTTGATTTAGCCCAGTACTCAAAATTTTTTAGCGGTTTGCTATTTTGTGAAATCAGGATCGTCCATTCACACCATTTACCAAACCCAAACTATTTTTTTGGGTCGATCCGGGTTGGGTTGGTCAGGTTGGCCCAACCAATGTACAACTGTAGAAAGTTACGCACTAGTAAAATTCACATAACTAAGTTACTTATTTGTAAAAAATTGGGACATCAAAAAAACTATTAAGATTTCAAAGAAGCGTTTTGGTTTTATGTAATGTTAAAATCAATTGAAGATACCTGCACCTGTAAGCTTCAGCAAAATTGCTCAAAGAGTTACAATATGCATGCATATCTTAAAACACTAAAACTATGACTAATGTAGAAAAATATCTTACCATTTGTGCAACATATATGTTTAGTCCGTGCACTGAAATATGGAAATTTCCAGCAACCCTTTGAACGTCTAAAACGCCATAAACCTGCAATAGAATTAAACTAAATACTAATTTTTTTCATGGTGGACAAAAAACACCATAAACAATTCAAGGTGTAAATGCAGAATATATACCCGGCATCCTTCCCCATGTTTTAATGCCTCCTTCACCTTCTTAATAGTATTTTCAGTGGATTCATCAAAGGTTTGTAAGTGAATTTTTTGTTCTGAATGTTCATCATGATGATCTTTATCATCATCTGTTCACAGTTTTTATTAGGCTGTAAGTGACAAGAAAGTAACTATAAAAGAATGCAAGTCTAAGACAAATATTCACACGTTATAACATGAACATGATGCACAAAGTCAAGTGTTTAACAGTTAACGTCTCTAGTTAGTCTTTAATATGAATTTAGAAAAATATGATTTATCGCATAATGTGATGGGGAACTTGAGTTCATTATACGAAATGGCGGGGGAAATAGAGAGAAATGTAAATCATAGGAATTAGGATTTAGGAAGGGTGATGAAATGGATTAATGTTTTGAGTGCAACTCGTAATAGAAAAGCACCACTTAAGTTTACACGATGTTTGTTAGGCTGGGGGTGAACGAAGAGAAAAGGGTTTTATCAACTTTTTTGTTTGGTTCAAAATTTTGGAAGGGATGAGAGGGAAATGAAGGGCACCAAAATACCTCCTCTCTCAATTTTAACTCCCTTCCAATATTGGGAGGGATTTGGAGGGCAGAGAAAATGGGTACAACGAACTCCACTACTACCGGTCCACCACCATTGGACACCCTTTACCTCTCTGCCATCACCACCATCCACTGCTGAGAACCCTCCAACATATACCGCTGCTGCCCGACACCCTCCACCACAACCTGACACCCACTGCCTTTGCTGGGCATCCAAGCACCCTCAACCATGTCCATCGCCACTTGGCTAGAACCCTCCACCACATCGATTGTCACCCATGCCTTCCGCCATTGATACCATACCTCACAGTCTCACGCCAATATCTTTGCTTCCCGACATCCTCCACACCACCATGGCTTGGCATCCTGAACCACCGCCACTGCATGGTAGAACTTGGCATTCAAAAACTATTATAAGGGTATAATCCTAAATTAGTTTTATTTTTCTCAGTCCCCTTGCAAACCAAACAAGGAGAGGGTTATTTCCCTCTCCTCCTTGCAATGTTGTAGGCATAAATGTTTATTCTATCAACAGAAATTTATGAAGCAAAAAGAACCAGCCTGTGGTTTAACAATCAATGGTGTTTTCCAAGAACTAACTACACCAAAGGTTTAACTTATTGATGAAGGCACATGAATGGTTTTTACACGTCAAAACGAGCCTCTAACACAAGAGCTCTTTAGGAATTCACTGAATGGCGCACATGCTTAGCCAACCTAATATTAAATTTAACTTTTATTCAAAAGAACAGAGCAACATTAACCAAGTATAACTATATTCCACATGATCATAGAGGCTTTGATGTCGTGCCAAACAAAGAAAATGAATCTACCATTCAATAAATGAATTGAACCCAATCAAATGCAATTCATGTAATGTTAACTTATAGTTTTGAAATTATATGCATGATGCAACAAGACATTACCATGCTTGTGAGCAGCATGTTCCTTTTCAACAAGATCAGATATATATTCAGTGCCAATTATCTGGCCATAACTGTTCAAACGAAGCTGCAATAAGTCCACAGAAATTAGTGTTAATAGCCATTAATGATATGGGGATTAAAAAGAAAAACAAAAAGGGAGGATAAATTCAAGTGACGCAAAAATCCATGGCTATTGAATAAAAAGTAAAAAGTAACAACCAATGTTCATGTTTAACAAGCTCCTATTTGTTAATATATGTTGAAAGTAAACAAAGAAAAAGAAGAGAAATATTGTGAACTGTGTCTCACAGTTACAACTGCACAATAGGGGTTGAATATACTGATCTAGTATAATAAATAAAACGATACATTTTTTCCTATTTGTCTAATATTATAATCACATGATTTCGTTAGACTTACTAACAAATATTACTCTTGTTACTCTCCCTCATACTGGAGCATATAGATCATGCGCTATGCACATCTAATTCAAATATAACTTATCCAAGAACATCCAAAGGGCTAAGTGAAAACATCTACATCTACTAGTTGATAATGTTGTCTGTAAATAGGATCTTCTCTAACTCTTTGTATTTGGGTCTCTAAAGGAACATTGGATTCAAGGATTTATGTGAAGCAACTTGATTATCACATATAAGTACCATATATATAGTCTCACCAAGTTGAAATTGAATCTCTTCAACTTAGCTAATTCAACCAAATAAGTTCACAAGTGGTTGAGATGATGGATCAATATTACAACCACATTTTGTTCCTTACTCTTCTAAGTTACAAGATTACCTACCTCCATGAGTACATGATAGAGACATGGAGAAGTTGATCCCCAAAAACAATATAGTGACATAGCAAGTTATAGGAAGGCCGTTGTACTGAAGCTAATGGATAAAATGCAAATAATTTGTAATACACAAACATAAATGCAGAAAAATTGAACAAAATAATTAAAATTGGAGCTATATTTGTCATTAAGTAATAAAAATTCATAAAAATATGGAACAAACATACACCTTGGTTTGAAATTAACTGAAGGAACCGAAATTGAACAACTTGAGAAAATTTCTATCGAAGTCAGACAAAAAGATAACTGATGAAGAAAGGGGTAGGGCAAAATGGGGTTTTGCCCATTGTTGGTGCATTAGCTGCTACAATTGCAAATTTGCTGTCAAATTGCTACCTACCCCCTTTCACGCTAAAACTTTCTAACAACATGCTAGCTACAACAGCCATTTTCTGTAACACAATGTGTTTCTGTGATAGCACTATTATCTTGCACTACGTATACCCCCCCATATGTGAAACTTCTATCAATGGGAGAGCCTATCAAGTCAACATCAGAATATCAAACAATCTGAGTTATCTTCAAAGATGAGGCCATTTTGTGGAGCTCTTTTAATATATTTGGATATGGATAACTACATCCCAATGACCCTCGTATGGTAAATTTCAAATTTTCTCTATATCTCTCTCAAACCATTACTCATAGTTTGGTCAGGAATCATGTTTTGGGGGGAAAATTTGCAACACAGATTACTATAAAACAGAAGGTAGTTTATAAATCAATGCACACTAAGCAATTACCTAAATATGCAAAGTAAACAATATGATAGCAAGTGGTTGTTTTACTTTCACAGCTTAGGAGAGAGAAGGGGTCTATTTTTTCCGACATGGAAGGATACAGGACTTCACATAACCTTATAGCGGATACCAACATATTGAGAAATTATACAAAATACAAACTTCTAGAAATCCTAAACATATCAAAAGAGATCTATGATGGACTACTAACAAGCTTACTTTCCATATGTTTGTATCAAGATCCACCTCATGCTTTCCAGACATATCGATGGCATCTACGCTTAAAACTGCCCAAAAGAGGGCGAAAAAGAAAACCGCTTAGAATCTTCATCATTATAGAGAATAAAAAATCTGAATACATGTCAAAATAAAAAAGAAACTGGAAATCAACGTGAAGCAGACAAAAAGGGTGAGCTAACCATCACAAGGTAAAGAAGGGAATGTCATATTTATATGAATTGGAAGAGTTTCTCCACGCTTCAAGTCTACTGACATCTGCAAAAAAAGATGAGTATATAATAAGCAAAAACCATATGCACACACAACTTTTGTTTTTTCACACGGCCAATGTGAGTATGTTAATTGTTAATTTCTTAGTATTATGCATGAGGTAGAAATCGAACCCAGACCACCTTATGACCCCACTCCTTAACTCTCCCACCCCAGTACACAACTTTTGTTAATATACAACTTAGAACTAGTATCATTGATATTCACATTAAAAACCATGAGAACAAAATGGTTGCAACTAGACACTTTAATTTATTCCAAAATTACATAGAAAAACAGCAAAATTAGGTTACTAGATTAAAGTAAAAGAAATAATGCAAACCTCGTGAACAGTGTAAGTTGTGAGATAATAACCCAGCTCGTGCACGAACAAGGTGGCCATTATAATTAAACCGATTACGGAAACTGCAACCAAATAGCAAAAAAAAAAAATATTTATAATAAAAAAATAAAAAGTGTGGGGGGGAAATGGATCAGGGAAGAAAGAGTTATTACCAAGAGCACCGGATTGGGTTTTGTGCAATAAGTGATCCTCTGCGCGAGGAAACGCGTCGAGGTTCTTAATAACTTGTTTCATCCCCATGCTTGCCCTCTCCTTTTTGGTTTGTGTGATCAATTGAATTCACAAAGAGTTTGAAAAGTTTTGTATGATGAATTGGAAAAGGGAAAATGAAATTGTTGGAATTGCAGAATGAATTAACGGGAAGAGAAGTGGAATTTTGATAATGAAAATGGAAGAGAGAGAGAGAGAGAGAGAGAGAAGGGAAAATGAAAGCGCTTCACCCACCCGCCCCCTTCTTCCAGGATGCTACTTTTCTTTGATTTGATTTTGGTCTGTTTTCAAATATATAAATAAAATCCCACGCCACCACTTCCGGTGTCCAAACAAAATTATGCGTAAGGTAGTCAAATTTGTTCGTGAAAACCCATCCGTCCAACACCCATTCGTAAAAAACAACATATTTCTCAAAATTAATAACTCTCTTTTTAATTATTTTTTTTAATAATATCATCCGATTAATATTTACATTAATTATTTTTAATTATATATTTTTCACCATTACATAGAAGTTAATTAAAATGATTATGAATTAAATAATATATTTTTGATCTCATTTTAAATGTCTTGCTTAAATTGGATATAATTTATAAAAAATTGATTAACTATATTGATTTAAATAATAAAATAAATTTTATTTACTCAAATATTTTTATTAATTATAGTTAATAGAGAATTTTGATAAATTATAATATGATAAATAAAGATACATTATTGGAGAAAAAAATTAATATTGTTTTTATAAATTAATAAATAATTTAAAATACAGAAAAATAAAATTGAAACATTTATTTTGAGACTGATAAGACTAATGACTTTGTATAATTAATTGCACTTACAATAAATTGAATATAAATACTAAATAGATTTTAAGTTGAACAGTAAATTTAAAAATACAAATTTATTCTAAAGATATTAAATTTTGAGTGAGA
>JBBPBR010000004.1:62497710-62514312 GCA_037974775.1 Cicer pinnatifidum | reverse complement strand
TTTGGCTTGTACCTCTTTTTAAAAAAACTCCTTATTAATTTAAAATTAGTTAACTCAAAATCAATATTGGTTTTTAAAACACAACAAAAGCATAACATTTTTAGTCAGTAAAATCACAAAATTAGTTTCTTTATGTGATTTATGGTTAGTTAATCATAAATAAATAGAGATAAGAGACAAATTATCATACAAAGATATATTCTTGTTCATCCAAAATGGGTTACGTTCAATTTTTACAATTGTGAGTTTTTTCACTAAAGTTTTCAAATAAGATCGTTCTTGTTTTTCACACGAAATTTTCAGATCAATCTTAATTTGTTACAATATATTACCTTTCTACTTAGAAAATATTTTGAGCAGTTACCTTTCGATCTTATAAATAGTTTTTTTTACAAATCACCTTTTAATCATAATTTTTATTTTTTTTTACAATTTACTCAAATTATTTTCAACACAATAATCTTGAGTTACAAATGAGATGATTTTAAAGAGGTTGATAAATCTGAATATACTTTAACCCTTATTTGAGTTTGGATTCCTAGCCAATGACTTAGCAAGATAGATCCTTAAATCTAGTAAAATGAAACTGGAGCATTTTCTTTGATTTAAGAGCTTTAGTATTTTCAAGTATGATTGTATATGTGATAGATTGTTTGTACTTGAAACTATTGTCTTATCCTTTACCTTTAGATTCCTTTTATAGGCTTCATAAAGGCTGATGACAGCCCATCTAGCAGTTGAAAATCCAGATGCCTTATTTTAACTTTAGCAGATAAGTTTTGTTTAAAGCATGAATATTATTGCTTTAAAGACCAAAACACTCTTCGTTTATGTTTTGAGAAGTGCTGAACTTAAGAACATTTGTTAGTCGATTGATGTCATGTTTTGCTCTATTTCGTGTGCACACTGCTAAGAGATGCAGTTGTAGCATCCAATCAAATATCTCATGGATGTATTTGTTGCTTTATTAATATGGGAATTGCTCTTGCTTGTTTAATTATGATGCATAACTTTTACATTTGTTTAAATTGTTTTGGAATAGATCTTTCTGATACGATCTTGTATACATTTGGTAAGTTTGTAAAGAATGGTTTATTAGCAAATCGGAACCGATCTTTATCTTATTTTCCTTTTGAGAACAAGAACATTATTAGTTTGATTAAACCGAAGGCTGTGAAGAACGATATTTATTTTTCCTTAATTTTGTTTTTATTAACTAGAATATTCTTCTATTATAAAGATGATCTTACTTCTTCTAACATTATCTTGTGTTGATATGCTTAATACATATTTAATTAATATACTAAAAAATACATGTTATATAACAAAAGACTTTTTAGAATCATAATTAGAAGTTTAATTAATTTTGTTTGATTATCATCAAAATATTAAATTGAAGTTTTATCTCAATATATTTGTCATGTGATAAATATAAACAATTATGAAACAAATATTTGTCATTAATACAGAGAAAAAAAAAACACTTGAATAAATATTTATCAATAAATATTTAAAAAATATGGACATATATTTATTGTTGATAAACATTAAAAATATCAAATTAATATTTATTATTAATAAATAAAATGATATTTTTAATTTAAAATATGAATGATACACTTGTAAAATATCAAGATCGCGTCATTTATGCGTTAGTATAAATTTCTTGCTAGTATAAAATGAAAATGCATGTTCATGATTTTGCTAACTTATTTTATGTATTCCTAAACAAACCTGAATTTGTGGGATTTAAGTTTTATGTTTTCGATTTTACGAAGTTTTATATCTTATTTTGAGCACCTCCAACCATGCAACCAATTATGAGTGATTTATTGTAAGTTAAAATGCAGTTTTGGCAATAGACTAAAAAAAATAATGCAGTTTTGGCTTCAAATTTTTATAATCTACGATTTATGTTCTTTATTTTGAAAATCGTAATTTGATCCCATTTTATCTTTATGTATAAAAATTTAATCTTTAATTTTGATTAGATTTTTATTTTTAAAAAACTTATAAACGTAAAAGTCAAATTCAATTAAAAAATATATACAATGTCACGTGATTGTTGTTCATAAAACAAAACTTAAATTTAATTTTGCGATTTCTATAGATAGAAGTTTTTAATATATATAAAGATATACAATTACATAAGTAAGGAATGATAAAGTTATTAATATCAAATTAAATTAATTTTACAGTGGAATATAATTTGGTTTTATTAATACCAAATTAAAAGCATAATAAAGACAAGAAAAGTATAATATTTGACATTTTTAAGTTAATTGAAGTGTTGATTTTCCTTAACACTCAAATAATTTATAAATTTTATCAAACACAACATTATAGGCGAATCATATAAGTTGTTGCAAGCAAGCAAGGAACGTGAACCAAATCGTAAGTTGAAGTTGTTGGAGGATTACAACGTGAGTGTGTTTCTAAATCTATGTAAGCGATGTGGTTAAAGACATTAGCTACCTCTCCTCTCTCTGGAATCGCTTTTTTTGTCATTTTCCTTTCTCTCATTCTCCGATTTTCCATCAACTTCCACACTTCACAGGTCACTCTTTCAAACTCCCCACAATCATTGTTCTCTTAATTATAAAATTTAAATTATGTGTTTTGAGATTTTCATCGTGTTACTTCAATTTAGTTGTTAAAGATCATATTTTATCGTTAATGCAACTATCTGACCTAATGAACTAAGTCAACGATTTTGACTTTGCATTCTGTGTTTAGAGATTGTTCAGTACTGAAGAGCTTGCTTTGTTCAATGGAACTGATGAAGGGTTGCCAATCCTTTTAGGAATTCTTGGGTATCTCTCTCTCTGTTGTCTGTCAAATGCTATGAATCTAATTTGCAAATTTCTTCATTTATAAGCAATGGCATAGTTGCAATTTTTGTTAACTCTAATCTAATGTGTATATATATATATTTCAATTTTTATTTTCTTTTATAGATCTGTGTTTGATGTAACAAAGGGAAAATCTCACTATGGTTCAGGAGGGGGATACAATCACTTTTCTGGAAGGCATGTTCTCAAATCCTTTCCTCCTTCATCCTTGATTTTTGTTCTGATTGGATTCCTATGAAATATGTTAATTTTTAACACTTTTTTGGGTGGGGGTATCATAATTTCAGGGATGCTTCTCGTGCGTTTGTCTCTGGAAATTTCACAGGTGAAATAGTTATTTATTTGGATTGAATTTCACTTTAAATGGATGGAAGCGAAGCTGTGTTGTTGGTTTTCTTGTGAGTGTATGTCTTTGATCAGACATGAAAAAAACAAGTGATTTCAAATGTAAATTTGCCTTATGGTTTCACTGTTACAGAATGGAAGGCTTTAACTTTTTGCTTAAAATAACCTATGCTTTTGAAATTAGCCACTGGCAGATTCATTTATAGTTGTTGTGTCTGTACACACACTAGCTTGTATGTGACCAACTACTTATTTGTTTCTTGCATTGCATTTTGCCTTTCAACCTTCTTCATTTATTTACTGCATTGGTGACACTTTGTTGTTGAGAACTGATTGCACGTGTATGATGTTCTTAATGTGAAGTGATAAAAAAACTGATTCAGAAGTAACCAAATCTAAGTAAATAATTTTGTTATATTCTCTTTATTTCATTTGGTTTCTGCGAAGCCTGATCATATCTACTTTGTTCATGGTTTTGCAATTTTATTTGTTTCAAATTCATATAATGCAGTATACAAAATTCCTATTGTCTCAATTTTCTAAACTGCATTTGGCACAATGGGTTGACTATATAATAAGAAATGATAGATAACTAAATGGAAGCAATATATTGCTTCAAGACCACCCTTTGTTTTTATTTTCTTTTCAAGAACCCTAATCAGAATCTCAATTTCTGATTTAGTCATGGACTTTCTCCACTTCATCATGCTGGAAAACACACATAATGATCTTCATTTAGTTGTTTTTGTATCATACTTCATTTAAAGTTTATATTTCTACTACCTTAAAGGTACTTTTGATTTTCATAGTAAATAGAATTTGAAATAATGATGAAGTGTGACAAAAATTAGAACATGGAATGCTTTAAAATGCAACAGCGGAGAAATAGAAGAGAAAAGCGTGACAAAAATTAGAATAGTTTAACCATGGTTTGCAATTCATTTTGAAGTAAAAGTCGAAAGGCCCTATCCTGTCTAGATCTTGTTTTGAAATGTTATATTATAATGTGGTAATACCCCAAATCTTTGCCTGCTATTGCTGCTCCTAGAAACAATTTATTCGTTGAACAATATAGTATGTTTTTTAATTCTTTAAATTTCTTTGTGCTGATTATGTAGGAGATGGTCTCACCGACTCATTGCGCGGTCTATCTAGCACTGAGGTTGTAATTTTTGTTAGCTCAGTTCTCAACTGTTTTCTTAGATTTCCAAAATTCATTTTCTGTTGTTGTATTTAATTTTGGAAATATTCTCTAGTTCCTACGATAACTTTAATAATAATATTGATATGATTTTCATACTGGAATCCTTTTACTATTTTATTTATATATCTATTTATTTGTTTATTTAAAGGTCGATAGATAGAATTGATTGTAGTTTAACAGTTCCTTTTATCTGAATCTCATGTTTATATATTTTGGCATAAGTGGAAGATAGGCATTTTCCATGTAGAAATGGGCCTTGGAGATTTTTTTTGGTTTCCCATAGGTACCCTCCTCCGGAGGTAATCATATTCGAGGTGCGTTTGACACTAAATGTGGGTATCCCTCCCAATGAGGATTCAAACCCGGGTTAACCAGAGTAAACATTATCGGGTGCCTAGGTAATGATTGGGAAGGTCTTGACATTTTAATAACTTTGTACCTTTAATCCTTAACCTTCTTGGTCCTCCCTAGTTTGGAATATTGACTTACTCACATGATGTTTCATTTCATCAAGATTGCTGATGAAATTTTTCATTTCACTAAAAGCCTAGTCATTTAAATATGTAATCAGGCTCTTGGCTCCACTACCTTAGAGTATTTTTGTAGAAGTGTGGGTTTCTTGTTTTCCTTTTCTTCTCCCCTTGATTTACAACTTTCACTTTTTTTAATTAGTCTTACCAGAATTCGTCCATAATAAATATGTGAACCTTACCCTAAATTAAACTGCTTTCAGGTGAAGAGTGTTGTTGAATGGAGGGATTTCTACTTTAGAACTTACAAGTGAGTCATATTTCCTTCAATTTATTTTGATTTAAACTTAAAAGTTAGTTTATTTCGAATTCAGTAATTTGATCATGGATTGAAGTCAATTTTATTTTTGATATGCATACAATTTTCTTAGAAGCAAATTTACATGAATCATTGTGATAGAAACTGGTAAATACTATATGGATAAAGGCAGTTACTAACACATTGGTTCAGGAAATTTCCTAGAAGCACATTTACATGATTCATAGGTTTTCCTAGAAGCACATTTCCAGATCAGCACCTTTGGTGTTGGAAACTTTTACACTCTGACAGCATATTACTTGAATGTTCACTGGAATATTTATCGTTATTTATGTAGGTTTGTTGGCAAGCTAGTTGGACGATACTATGATAGCCAAGGGAATCCTACAAAATATTTGAAAGGGGTTGAAGCAAAGGCTGCAAGAGGTGCTCAGCTTCAAGAAAAGCAGAAGATTGAAGAAGCTAAACAACCTGCATGCAGTTCAAGATGGAGTCAAGATGAGGGTGGTGAGGTAAACACCATCATCATTATTCTTAATCCTCTTTTCATTATTTTATTGCCACATGGTTTTTCTCCTAATAACAATTACATATATGATACATCAAGTTCAGGATGGTTGTGAGTCATGGATATCATATTGATTTTTCTTTGTTCTTTTTGGATACAATGTTACCCTTTCACTTTTTAAGTTGCCCATTTTTTTTCCAGTCAAACTACATTGTTTAGCAAATAAAAATAATGTGGAAAATAAATGAAATATTACAGAAACTAAATGAAATAGGATGAACAATTTATACAAAACTTACAAGGAATCAACAAACTTGGTCATCTTTGATTATATTAGAGCAAGTGTTGTCAATCTTTGATCACAGAAAATAACGGTTTGTTCAGATTCTGCAATGCTACAATGTATATGCCACTATAACCTCTATTTGACAACACTTTGTATCAAATAACGTATCGCAGTACAATTGCGATTTGTTCTTTTTGGATACAATGTTACCCTTTCACTTTTTAAGTTGCCCATTTTTTTCCAGTCAAACTACATTGTTTAGCAAATAAAAATAATGTGGAAAATAAATGATATATTACAGAAATTAAATGAAATAGGATGAACAATTTATACAAAACTTACAAGGAATCAACAAACTTGGTCATCTTTGATTATATTAAAGCAAGTGTTGTCAATCTTTGACCGCAGAAAATAACGGTTTGTTCAAATTCTGCAATGCTACAATGTATATGCCACTATAACCTCTATTTGACAACACTTTGTATCAAATAACGTATCGCAGTACAATAGCGATTTGTTCAAATTGTGCTACACTGTAGCACTATAGTGCCACTATAGCCTTTATTTGACAACACTGGAATGAGCTTTGCAGTATGCTATTAATTGAGAATGAAATACAAGACATGCTATAGGCTGTTGCAACTGAAACTGTCAGCATATTTTATAATTAGAAGTTCAACCTACCTGGGTAAATGCAGATTATGACACATGTTTACATGTTTTGGTCAGGTATGGTGTGATGTTGGCTACCCTAGGTTGGTTCAGAGACCTATAGAAATTGCTTTGACTGGGAAGATGAGTAAGCGATGTGCTTGCTTTGAAGAGTCTCAGTTAGACCAACCAGGTTTAGAGGTATATCAAGATTGTGACTACCATGCTAACAGGTGCAAAGCTTAATCAGGAATCTAACAACAATAGGGGAATACTTTTTGTGGGGTATATTTGTGTTTGAATTTGTATAATTGAATATTAAAGCTTAATTTAATGAAGTTGGTAATTTTGGTGCTTCCTTGTTACACATTTGAGCAGTTGCTTTATGTTAACTTTTGTTAGCTCACATGTCACCTCTTATTGAGTCAATATGTTTGATGAATTGTCAGTACTCTAAATTTGGTGCCTCTCCTACATATTTGAACAATGGTTCACTATGTTGTTGGAATCAGCTCCTTCTGGTGCTCAAACATTGTTGGTTGCTCATTTTATTTTTTATAACGAACAATCTATTCGAGGTTCTCTCATAGCAGATTTACTTTCACTTGAGCGTTGTTTGGATAATCATGAAACAAGAGGAAATCAAAGTGCATATTTAACGAAAAATATTGAAGAAATAGAAGCAAGAAGAGTTCTGATTTCTAACAACTCAATATAGAGTTGATGGCTAGTTAAAAAACAGATAGAGTTGGTTTATATATGCATATTTACAAGCATGGCTGTTTGCGTGTATGTATAGGTGAAAGGAAGAGTTCGTTCATTATTAAGATTTTAAGGGTCAGTTGTTGATAAATAAAGAGCATCCATTGTATTTGCAAGAATATGAAAGTTTGATTATCATAATAGAAAATTAAGCTTTTATTACTACTAATGAAGTTGTATGTGTTTTCAAGTATTTATCTTTTGCTCGTAAGATTTCTTGTAGCAACCTTAAATCTATTAACCTGTTTCCATCTTTACCTAGTCCTTATGACCCTAGCAGTCTGGTAAATTTTGAGCTAAACATTGTCAAAAGCAAAACTAATAGAACAATTAATCTAGGACGTTTTTTGCTTGACTAGCCACTGATTAATAACAAACAATTCTCACCTGAACGCAGAAGAAAACATGATAAATGTGAGAGTATAAAAATTTAGGTCTTGGCTAGCCACTGACTAATAACAAACAATTCTCACCTCAACACACAAACAAAACATGATAAATATGTGAGTATCAAAATTTAGGTAGAGTCATTTCTTCCTAAAATATGCCAACACTCAGCAACTTAATTCTCTATTAATTTCTTCCTATTTCATTCAAAGGTCTCCGAAACATCACAATATACGAGTTAATGTTTATAAACACGATGATAACACATGTTTTTGTTGTTGAAATTTTGGGCTACTTTCTTGATACATATGAACTATGTTTGAATAAACATTTAAGCTTAATTAATTCACCAATAGCTAAGCTAATTTACAGTCACGTATATAAGCATTGAATTAAGATTTAACTGTCATTGTAGCTCCATAACTGTCTGATTAGCTTGTATCACAAGAACAATATTGACCATAGGCTACACAATTGCTTTTCAACCCTTCTTTCCCTGGAACTTAATAGTTGTTATCTTTGTTATAATTTAAATCAATTCTACAAGTATATAATTTTATGTTTCGTTAAAACCCAACAAATCCAGTAAAGAGAAAAATGGGATGTCAAAGTATCCATCACAAATTCACCATTTTCTTTTTTTTTTTTTGACAGGACAAATTCATAATTCCTAGCAGAATGATAAAACTTCATTTTGATTGACTTACCATGGTCATGTTAAAAGTGATTTTAAAGAAGTGTAACATTTTTATGGATGCAAAACACAAACTCATTCATCTTAAAAAGCCATCTCTCAAAACATCACGACAACATGGGAAAAGATACTAATTTTGACATCTCATAATTTAGCGTTTCTGCTCAATAACAACTAAAGCATTTACATGTCAAAAGAAAAAATGATACCACAATCGCCAATCAAGATCACATAAGTTCCTTAATCAAAATGACACATTATTATAATATAATAGTAAAACTTCATAAACCGTGATGATCCATTTGTAATATAGATGTCAAATTTTCATTCTTCTTCTCTTTCTGGAGGTAGACCACAAGGCAGGAGCATTTTCTGCATAAAAAACAGTATTGTTCAAATAAGGAAATTAACAATTACTATGTCAATTAGTAAGGATGCCTAATACCAATTTGTCTTAATCTACACTACAACTACGTAGCTAGTATGATACGGTGGGCAAATACATTTTTCTCAGAAAGGAAACCTCTGATATTCTTCTTATTAAAAATAGAAGAATATATTGAAAGAGAACATAGCAACAAGCTGTCACTGGTTCCATCCCATCTTTAATCTTCTAAACTAAAGATTAAAAAAATAGGCTACAGAGATTTAAGGAAACAGCCTTCCTAATTTCACTTGACTGGTTAATTGTTCAAAATTCCAACTTTTTAATTTTTATTTTCAACAAGAGTTTATATTAAATAATATTTTAGTTTCCATGTATACAGAAAAATACACCCAACCCTCAGAAAAAGTTAAGAGAACCTCATATGAATCCTTAATTTTGAATATGATATTTATGACATTATCTTCTAACTTTCTAATTTTCAAATTTCAAGTGCCTAGATACAACTATTTGGCAATTTAGAAGTATTATAAAAATTTGAAAGAAAAAAAAAAAAAAAAGTAAAAACCTGCATGAAGGTATAGCGTTGTCTTCCAATAGATTCGTTTTCAGCGATGGAAAAGTATGAAAGTAAAGGGTAGCGACCAATGTATGATGCATAGCTATCACGCTGAATATTGACGGCCCATTCAAATCTGTTTAAATCAGCATGACCAGTTCCAACATATTTAGCTTGAAGATGCTCGAGTTGTGAATTGATATTAAACCTATCACTCGCCTGCAAACACACACAAACACAAATTCTTTACTACTTACTCGTTTCACTCACAAAACTTTTGCAATTAATGAAGAATAAGGAATGGAAGAAGGGTTTACCTGCATATTGCGTACTTGTGAGAAACGCACACACTGTGTTCGACGACGATGTGAATTGCAATAATGGATTTCAAAACAGATTTTGCGATTTTTTTTCTAATATAAAGAAAATTAAGGCCATGTTTGTTTTTTTAAGCGATTTATTTGATAGAGGTTTTTCTTAAACCCTTGAAATAGTCAACTTTTGCAAGTATTTTAAAAGAAAATCAAAGTAATTTTTGTAGTTAGTTACCGTCTATAAGATTTTTGCTTAGAAGAAAAGAATCTTAGAAAATACCTTTATTTTTTTTAATTTTTAAATTTTAGCTTAACTCCTTTAAATTTATGTATTTTATTTGGTCATGTAAATTATATTCGTTTATATTATTAAAATTCAAAGATATATCAAACTACACGCAATTTAAGTTTGAATTTTTTTCAAATTACTATCATGTTAAATATCTATCCACTTAATAAATGTTAAGGACATTTGTTATATAGATAAATCTTTATTATTTTATTTTTGAAGTTATATGTATATTTAAATTGTTGTAGATAAAATTAAAAAAATATATAATTTATAAGATGTGATTAATGTTCTCTAAAAGATTAGTATTAGCATGAGAGATATATTGTTCGAGCATTTGGTACAATTTCAAATGATCATAAATTTTCAATTGAATTAATTGTTCTCGAAATTGAAATAAATGACTAATGTGCAAACAAAATGTGACTTAACGGACAAATCAAAATAAAATAAACTTAAATGACCTAAGTAGAAACTATTTTGTTACCCACACCCTCTTTTTGTTATCCACACTCCTCAATTTTTTTATAAAAAAAAATATCCAAAATACCCTTGCTTATTTGCCTCATTCTATAACCTCAATTTGTCTCTTCATCACCATCATTAACCTCATAACTCATACATCATAACTCATTCATAACTCACCAATCATAACTCATACTCATTAAAAATCCACTCATTCATAACTTACACCCCATAAGTCACATCTTCATATTATGGTTAAAATCACTCAAAAATGTATATTTATATAACTATGTTTGAGTTTGGTTTTCTCTTTCTTTCAAAATCTGAGAATTTTACGTGACCTCATTTCACATACATTGTAAATAATTCATGTACACAAACTTAAATCATTTATCCTTACGAGAACTGAATTCACATACGTTATTCAATTTAAAAAATCATTTAGACTTACGAGAACTGAATTCACATACGTTATTCAATTTAAAAAATCACAGATACTACGTGAACTGAGTTTGTGTATGACCTACTTGTACTGAGTTCACATACGTTTCTACGCAATTTTAATTCACATACGCAAACTCAATTCACGTAGGTTCCTACGCAAACTCATTTCACGCATGCAAACTCACGTAGGTCCCACACCAAATCAGTTCACGTACGTAAATTCAGTTCACGTAGGTTCCTAAGCAAACTCAGTTTGCATAAGCATGAAGATCACCATTGTTGTTCCAGTATCAAATGTTGATTAAATGAGTTTCATTCTTACTAAAATCAATTTCAAGAATAAGATTGATGCAAATCTAATGTAAATGAGAGACAATGAAAATGATTGAAGATGTTGAAAATAGAAAAAGAAATAGAATGAGGTACGAGAAAAAAAAGATGAATATGAATATGAGGTAGAAGATAAGTCAGAAAGAGAAATTATAGTTTAAAAAATGATATAAATAAATAATGAAATTTTAAGTATTTTATTTTTATGAAAAATTTGAGGGGCGTAAATAGCAAAATGATTATAGCAAAACAGAAGTCGAATTTAACTTACAAAATTATATATATATATATATGTCTACTTTTAGATTATTTTATTACAAATAAAATTGACTATTTTTTTTTTATATATTATTGTTTGTGTATTTGAGTTAATTTATTGTTGCAAGCAAACACAAATTTAAAACTTTTATAGTGATTTTGTATTATAAGACAATTTAATTCTCTTAGTTAATTTATTTTATAAAAATTCATGTTGTTTTATTAATGTCTTGACACCGATGCATAGACTCAATTTAATCCTTAGACATTCCGAAATGATATATAAAATGGCAAAATATTCTAATCAAGTTCATCCCTTTGTTATTTGCAAAAGAGATTATATGACATTAAGCTAATAATATATATGATGCATTTGAAATTAAGTGAATGATGTCAGGAATCATTAGATAACAATTTCTAAGGAAAGAACCTAAGAAAGATTTTACAATTCATAGATCATTTTATGATATGGACAAGTATTATAGACTAAGTTAATACAATCTTATAATTTTAAAGACGAAATTGAATATTTATTTGATAAAAATGCCTTTTGGGTCACTTCATACTAACACCGATGTCTGCTAGCTGTAAAAATGTTTATTTAGTGATCATGAAGTAACTTATAGGGAATATACTACTTGTATATAAACAATGTTGTATGCCAATTAAGAATAATGAATACAAGCAATGAACCTCATCAACAAAAATAATGAATATTGAGAGATCAACAATGACATCATTACTTATTTCACAATCACATTCAATCTCCTAAGCCATATAGAATGAACAATCATATGAAACACATCATATCTCTTAGGAGGATTATTCATCACAAAATGTCTTTGCACTTTCTTAACTCCCTCATACAATCTCACATATTTCTCCTCTGATATACCCAACAAAATTTCCTTAAGCTTAGGAATTTCACTCACTTGAATCTGAACAGAAAAACAATCCCAATCAAGAACATCACTAAAAGGAAGCACATAATTTTGAGATATTATAACAGGCACACATTCAGCATAAATTGCCTCAACAATTCTTGGACTAGCCACTTCATAACCACTTGGACAAATACAATATTTACTCTTCTTCATTGTTTCATGATATGAAACATTTTCTGGAAGTTTTTCATAAACTAACACATCTTTGTCTTTGTTCTCCCAATGTTGGAAAAGCATTGGTCTAATTCTACCATGCATTTGTCCTGCAAAGAAAGCCAGAATTGTTCTGTTCCATTGTGGATAGCCACCAATTAGGCCTGTTGTTTCACCTGTTACTAAATTGATTTCAGGAAATGATGCATCTTTTTTTGGATTGAAATGCTCAGAGATGTTTGCATTGCATAGTACTCGAATTGCAATGAAATATAATTCCTTAACATACCAAGTTGCCCTTGGTCCCTGTGCACAAAAACCATTTTTTTTCACAAAAAATTTAAAAGTTAGTTAAATCATATTTAATAGATGCTAATGAACATTATATATTGAATGATTGAAATTCATGGTTATTCAAGTATAGGTGTGTTTGGGTACACATTTAAATTAATTAAGTGCTTATCCAATAAGTAGCTACTACACAATAGGTTGTGTCAATCAACTCCTTTACATAAGCCAATGTTCATAAACTCATTGAAAACAAAGTTAATAGAGTTTATTAAGGTCACATGCTATTTTTTATAAGGTTGATATTTTATTTGTTTTAAGTGATTATGTAATAAAATATGTTCAAATATTTTTAATGGCTTACTTGAACTTAATTGAACAACAATTATTCATACACTCGTTTAATATTTGATATTATCTTTATATCTCTCTTTTTATTAATATATATTATATATATCATATCATTATATTTTATCTCGTTATCTCTAAATGTGTATATGTCTTTATGATATAGATGTATATCAAACATCTTTTTTAAATAAAAAAATAAAAAATAACATTTGTCTAATAAAAAAAAAAAATCCTAAATCATAAGTTTATAGGCACTATAATTAGAGGAGGAAAATTGAAAAATGAGTACCCAATCATGACAAGAAAGCATGAAATGGTCAGCTCCATAACTTCTATTCCAATATGTATATTTATGGGATATGATATGAACATAATCACCAATAGTTCTCCCCAATACAGCTTTGTCACGAATAACAGGGTGAAACAGATGCTGAAGTATCATAACAACACTAAATGGAAGAAAGTAAACATGAGCTTCATCTGGATTCTGAGTCCTAAACTGAGTATTGCTTTCCAATAAGTTTATAAATATTCCTTCCATTGAATATATATTCTTGCAAGGACCATAATGAAAAAGTGGAGGCTCTCCCTCTTCATACACAAAGATTTTAAAGAGCTTCTCCATTAAGTAGTAACTCCTATATCATATATATGTAATAAAGACAATTCAAAAGAATGAAAACAACATAAAGCACGACAATTAAGATGACACAACAACTAAAAAAACTAACCCCTATTGCTAGAACTAAAGGCCTCTTTTAAAAAACTAAAGTATTTCCAAGCACAATTATAAATTTAATATTTATAATTAAGTAACTGATATTTACTTACAGAGTTAACCTATCTAAAGATATATTTTTTTTATATGCAATAGTTAGAAATTGGATATGGATCTCCAATCAAATGATTAAACTACCCAAATATATGTTACTTGTACTTACAATGTTGTAAATATGAAATCTTTTTGTTCATGAAAGAAAACCTTTTTGATATAGTATACATGTTTTTTAGAATTGATGATTTTTAACTTAAGACACATAAAATTAGGTTGTTGGGTAATGATTAAAGTATATGTGTGTTTTAGTCTAATCTTTCCCAAAAAGATTAGGAGAATTTTAGATTTATTTATTGTTGTTTATAAGGAATTGAACCTAACACATATCCACCAAAACATCAGATCATGTCAACACGTGACTTAGGTGAGGTCCATAGAGTGTATTAATTTGTTCAAGTTCAACGCACCATAAACATGGAACTAGACAATTTTCTTTCTTTCTCTCTTTTGGAATCTTCTAACTCCTACAATATATGTTCAATAATTGGGAAAGAAGAATGATTTACAAGCTTCCACGATGTCTATTGTGAAGTAGTGTAGGCAGATCAATTTTCAGCACATGACTATTGTACCCAAAAAAAACAGAAGATATTTTACATGCATTTAGCTATGTGGTGGTAAATGAGAAAGATAGGAATAAAAAAAAGAGTAAGTGAAGGTTTCAATAGAAAAAGAAAGATAGAGAAAGAGAACTAGAGAAGTACTTGGAAAATTTAAAGTGTAAAAAAATTAAAGTTAATTTCTTTTAAATTAATCAAATGTCTCTTTTTTTTTTTTCCCGTGTGTTTATAGCAAAAGATTAATTTACTAGCAAATGGTGTTGAATTTCATCGGTCTAGTCTATTGTTGTAAAAATCTTAAGATTAATTAAATATTTAAAAAAAAATTATATTAACTGATCAAATCATTTGAGATATAATCTCTTTTATCTTTTGATCTATTATTCCTTCAAATGAACAAAATAAATTTATTCTCACAAAACTATATATGCTGTTATCATATACATGTACTAGGAATAATTTAATATAAATAAAAAAGAAATTATAAACCAAATGATTATCTGCCTCAATACCACATGGATGCCTTTTATTCTATAAAATAATTCACATAAGTTGGAGAAAAAAAAAAACTTTTTTTCTTTTCTCTTTTTGATGATTAAATAAATCCTTGTCCCCCACTCATGATATTGTTCATACACCCATATATCTATGATACAGTTGAGTTTGGTTTTATCTTTTTACTTTTTTATATAAGATTTTTAATGAGATAATGTTGTTATATTTTGTTTATTTAGGTTTTGATTTAGTATTTCAATTTTTTATTTAATATTAATAAAATACTTCAAATTATAAGTGATAATTTTAAGATCCATGTCAACATAATTGAGATGACAAATCTATTCCCCAATGTTTTTTTACTCAAATTCCTGCTTAAGAAAAAACATACCTATGAAAAGCAAAGGCGTTCCTGTAGATGTCACCTTGTGGAATATAATCATGAGAATCCTCAAGAGGCAAAGTGTCATTGATTCTCAAAAAGGCTTGTTTTATCGAAGCTCTTGCTTTTTGAAGATTTGCTTCAACCTTCTCCACATTTCTATCTCCTTGCATTGATCTTCTTTTAGGCAATTTGTGTCTTCCCTCATCCTACATTTACAAAAAAACAATTCAACACAAAACAAAATATTCATGAATAAACCTTAGTTAACCTTTTGCTATGTGCACAAAACAAAAATCACATTCATGGGGAAAAAAAATTATTATAATACAAAAATTTCATTCATATATACCTTGTATGATGAAAGGGTTGATCTTGAATGTCCTTTTTGAACCCTTTGATAATTTAACCTAGACACCAATTTTACACCCTCAAATGAATCAATACCAAAAAACACCACAAAGGTAGTGATAACAATTGCAACTAGAGTCAAGTGTATTTTGTTGAAGTGCCACATTCTTTCAAAACTCAAAACAGACATCGATTCATTGCCATATCTCTCGTCTCATTCCTTGACGGAGTTTTTGTGGACAAGTATAATGTGAATTCTCCAAATTTTCCCACGTGGCTACAGTTTTTTTTTTTTTTTTCTATATAGAAATAACGAAATGTATATTAAAAATATTTAGCAAAAAATTAAAATTTGATTTTGACTTCACACCTTAAATTTTGGGTCCATCTGAGCCACTAAAGTTTGGTCCCATTTTAGAATATAAAGAAAGTGTGTAATAAATTATAATTTGATTATTTTTTTGAATCTTTGTAAGTTATGAATAATACAAATAATTTAATTCATATACACTTTCAATGGTAATAAATTTTATATCAGTCGGATTTTTATAAAAATAAACTATCTAAAATCATTTTGATGAATAGTTATGATCTACTTACAATATAAAATGTTTTATATATTATAGAAATTTATCATTGAAAATGCATGAAAATTTGTGTATTTTATTCTTTCACAGTTGAAATTTTGTTTTTTCTAATATAAAATTTTCATTTATGATTT
>JBBPBR010000004.1:62477359-62490535 GCA_037974775.1 Cicer pinnatifidum | reverse complement strand
ATATCAAATGTAGAAAAATATGTGTTTTCAATGTCAATTAATTATAAATCTATTAAATTAAATAGAAGAAGTTGATTAATTCGAGTAGAAGATTGTGACTTTAAAATAATAACAAATCGAGTAGAAAATAAAATTAATCAATATCACAAGAAAATTGAAATTGATTTTTCTTTTAAATGAAATTGATTGTTATAACCATAAGAAAAGTTTCCAATATTGAGATTTTTTTCAATTGATAGTTCAAAATTCAAAATTGACTACCTTTTATTAATGTTTAACTTTTTTGAAGGTGAATTCATCCTATAGAAGTCGATATTCAATATTCAGAAACAAAATTTGTCAAAAAAGAATTTGAGAAACAAATATATGCTCAACTAACTCAATTATGACTATCGTAATAGTTGAAATTAAAGTGAACCAAATAAACTGTGACAATTCATCGTCTCCTTGAGAAGCTAAGCAAACAGACCAAGTGCTCTATGTCCAATCTTACAATAGAAAACTATTCAGACATGGTAAATCAACGATCCTTAAAATTTAGTGAAAAAAAATAGTCCATAAAAATGTATACGTAGTCATATATTGATATCCAACGGCTTGATTTCGAATCCTTAACGAGAAATAAGGGACAATATAAGTGAATAGAATAAAAGGAGTAAATAGAATAAGAAAAAACAGCGTAAGACAATATAAGTATATACGTTATACAATGTTTACACTAAAATATATATTTTTATACCACATAATTAGTATACTAAATAATATTCTCTTGCTATTTGCAATAAAAAAATTATGTTTAAATATGTATTAGATATTTATAAATATATTATTTTTTTGTTTGATTTTAGTCTCTGCAGAGGTGATTGACTTTGGTTTTTAATGTCAAATCAATATTAAAAAAATAAAGGGTTTTTCAAAAATTCTTAAACCATTTATCTTAATTTTAATATTCTTTATAAAATAACATTAATTATTAAATAAACAATAAATTAATTAATTAATAATATAACATATTTTAATTTTTAATATATCAAAATGATATGTTATTGTGTATTTATAGGTCTGCATGTGGGGAATAGATTAGATTGTCTGTCAGGAGTTGATAGTCTGACCTACTTATGATCTGATATGGCCTAACCTAATTAATAAAAAGGTTAGGCCTATGCTATTTTTAAAGTCTATTTATTAAAATAGGTTAGACAGACTTATAAAAAAAACTATTGTGACTGACAGGTAGTCGTTCCATATTCGGTACTCGTTCTATATTCGATACTCGTTCTATATTCGATACTTGTTCTATATTCGGTAAAGATTTCATATTTGATAGTCGTTTCATATTCAGTTCAATTAGGCAATTACTCAGCGGTTGTTCCATATTTTTTTTTAGAGATAATAATTGATGTGTTTGTTTCATATTTTTTAAAAATTATTTTGTTAGAAAAATTATTTTTGTTTAATATAAATAGATATGTATATTGGTATGTGGAGATTATCATGTGGTAAAAGTTGAACATCATGTAAATTGGTATTGATAGATTATGTAGTTTGATATGTGTATATAAACTGGAATTTTTTTTTTAAGATTGTTGCAGTGCAAACTTGTTAGTTATTATTTTATTAGATTTAAATATAATTTTATTAATTTCCTTTATATATAAAGGCATAGTTTAACCTATTTAAAAAATATATAAAATATAACATTTAAATGTTTTGATGTGAATAAAATTTTTAAATATGTTTTCACACCAGACTTTTAAAAAGGTCAAATCAAATAAAAAAATAATATATTCATAGAAAAAAAAATATATTTAAACTAAAAAACTATTACATGTATCATTAACGATATAAGTTGAAATGATTCTTTTAACACATCAATCATAATTAATATGATATATTTACTGTATTTAATTTTATAAAGATGATAGATAATGATGGTCTATTATGAGTAATTATGAGTAGTAGCTTAAAATCATCATATTTTATGGTCAACAATTAAAATGATTAATATTTTTTAATAAGTACAAAAAATAATGAACTTATGCTGAATAGACTATAGATTATTCCATCGAGGTGGGTTGGGCTTTAATGTATTCAGTTGTGCCCACCCGGCCCGATCTAATAATTCTATTAGACTTTAGAGGTGAATGTTGCTTCTTCTCGCTCGGGGCAGTACTGTAAGACTGTAGAAGAAGACGTAGTCATGGAAGACGCAGAAGAAGAGCAACGTCGTCGTTTAAAGCTTGAGGAAGCCCTTGAAATCCAATCCCTTAGACGCATCGTTAGCGCTTACCTTAAGTACAATCATTTCCTTCCTTCTTTACTCTTCAATTTTCATTCAACGATCCGTGAAAGTCATGTTATTTCGCACTTTTTTCTTTTCAGTTTTTTTTACTATTTTATTTCGTTTTTAATCATTTTTAGAATTTTTATGTAATCATCAACCAAAGTGACGAATGCACACTCGCCATGTAAATCCTCCAAAAAGCTATTGAATTCTTTAGGTGTATCGATTAATTTTTATGATCCTTTGTATTTTGCTTATTTGGCATATTCTAATTTGATAATTAATACTTGTTTTCATTCTTTGGTTTCTATCATAATATTTAAATTTCAATGTTTACGTATCATCTCTTCTATAATGATGTATTTTCTGTCGTATACCTAAACTTAGTGTCATAACCAGTTGGTCACTTGTCAGTTGGACTAATTAGTTAGTTAAACCAGTTATATATGCAGCTAGTTAGTTGAAACTTGAAACAGAATGGGTTTAGCTTAGTGCTAAGTGCTAACTTGTAATTAAACATAATGATTTTATTATTCAATAATTTAGAGATTTTTGAAAAAAACAATAACTCTGTGTTTTTCTTTCGCAGTGAAAATCACAAAATCAGTTATAAAAAATGATTTTTTTGAAAAGCTATTAAAAACAGCTTTTCATTTGAAACCATTTTTAGATTCTCATTTTTTTGAAAAACTGTAACAAATGGATGAAAACTTTCAAACGTGATTATTTTACGCAAAAAAGTTGTAACATTGTTTTTCAGATCAATTTTTCCTTGTTCACATTTCTCAAGTCCTAATAATAAAGTAAAACTTGAGCCTTTTCTTTGCCGACTTCTCTTGCAGTTATCCTGATGCTGCAGACGAGGATGTTAGAAGATATGAGAGATCTTTTAAGAAGCTTCCACCTGCCCATAAGGTATTTGTTTCTTTTGAATCTGCTTGATGCTGCCATATTGATTCTTGTCTGTACCGTTTCACATTGATGGATTGCGTGTTATTGTGTGCTTCTATTGTGTTATTGGGTCTTCCTAAGCTTGAGCAAGACATGTACTCTTTGGTCATTTCAGACTGTAAGAATTGAGCTTTTTGAGCTCATACCCATTACTATTTGATATAAGGATGCAAAATAGGAGGGACATGGAAATTGGAAAATTCCTTATTGATCTTACCTTGACTGGGTTGCCACTTGTTCTTGATTCTGTTTGCATTTGAATGACTGGTTAACGGTTATTGACACCCTTTGGTAAAATATATGAGTTGAAACCTGCTTTTATACCATTTGTAAATAGGGATAATATGGCTGAAATTGTGTGTGACTAACCAGTCTGTGGTAGCATAAATTTATTCTAATCTATGTACATGATTTATTAGATGAATTATTAAATATTAACTCTTGTTTAGCTCCTATATTAATTGACTCTATAGTGTCTACTCACTGTGTCTAATAGTCATATTAATATAGTTTCTAACAGTTATTTTGTTGCTGTCACATAATTGCTTCTAGCCGTTTCTGTTAATTCTTATGTTCCCTTGTTTACTTTACCTTTTTGTTGTGTGTGCAGGCTTTGTTATCCCACTATCCTCTAAAGTTTAAAAGATTACGCTGGTACATTTTTTCTCTTTTTTCATTACTTCATAATCTTTCTCTCTCTCTCTCTCTCTCTCTCTCTCTCTCTCTCATCGTACATATTGAGGTAAATAAATGGTTAGATATTCTGAAGTTGATAGAATGGGGATGATTCTAACTTGTTGCTGCATGGCTAGTTTTTAATTTTATTCCCTATCATAAAACAACATCTGAAGAAGTTAATGATTGAAGCTTTTAAAAGTCTACATCAATATGCTGTTTTTAATCTTTAAGATTTTCTAGAAAAGCTTCTGTCAAAGCATGCTTTGGATTTTGGATAAAGTAAAGTTCATAGGAAGTCAGAAACACACACCAATACTAGAAATTAGTGTAGTATTAGGAACTGTTTAGGTTAATTGTATTATATATACATATAAATATAATCACCAGTAAATTTGTATTTAATACATTTATTTTATAAATATACAGTCTTTGCTGTAGTCAAAACAATGGGTTTTCAGCATATGGATGTACACACTCTCTCATATGGGATTTATAGCAAAGTTAGGGGAACTGTATAAATCCGTGCATGTTGATGTACCTGTTTTCCTTTTATGAAAAAATAGTTTACCTCATATTTTACTAAATAAGAGAGAGGTCAAGTTTGATTAAAAAATGGAAATTAAACTTGAAGTTTTGAATTCTGAATTTTATTGTTTTTGGCACCTTCCAATGGAGCAGGTGTATCTCTATGAACACTCATTTCATATTCAACATGCTTCAGGTATGGACCTACGCTTTCCGTGGCTTGTTCCTTTTTTTTTTTTTTGTGTTATAGTAATATTTGATATAGGCATAATGAACTTTTGTAGGCATTTGAACCTCCACTTGATATGAGCCAGGATGTAGATTTATGTGATGATCCACATCCTGAATATGGTCAAAAAGATAATTTAGTCTGTGAAGGGATTAATTGTTGTTCATGTGAATCAGCCCCGTTGAGAATAACATGTTCTGTATCTAATCAACACGGTTGTGTGGAAGGAAACAATGATTCATGTAGATCATCGGTACCGGAGCATCCCAATGAGGTTTCTTCTGCATTCATGACGCCATGTTTATTTTAGTTCAGTACATAAGAACTGTGATGTTTTGTGGTTCTGTTATGGTTTTTTTCATTTAGAAATTTGACTCTGTAGATAACAACAGGACGTGAACATTGAGAGTCACCATCAGTCAAATACTGGTAGCCACCCTTCAAACATGATACATACTAAAGATAATAGCGAATATGGTGGAAGTGCTATTGCTGATTCCAATGGAAATGTAATTTCTTCTTGTCTGTGTTATTGTAAATTTTTCATTTTTTATAATTGCTGTCCAAGCTGGTCATATGATGTGCATTCCTTGTGCAGCTGTATTAATTTGGTGCTAACTGCTAACGAAACAAGTTTTCTTAAAAGTTCTTGATACATTTGAGAGTAATTGGATAACTTTACTAGCAGTGATATCTTCCTTCACTATGGCACCACAGCACAGTTGTTTCCAAAACAACGTTTATACGTTTCTCCTCCTCCTCTCTCTCTTTTTTCCCCTCTCACAAATCTGTTTGCGAATAATCATAGCTTAATCATTGTTTGCAATTAAGTCATGGCATGGTGAGACCTTGTTGCTGGCAGAATTTTATTGCATGTTGACTATTTTGGTCGGTTGTTTTATGGAGAAAAGGAAGAGTTTCTATAATTTTTACCTGCTTTCTTTCGTCTTGATTCGTTCTTCTTGTGTGGCCATTTCTGGGCAATCAACAATTCCTACTTTTTAGTTTGACTGCTATTATATACCTAAGATAGAATGCTTTGACAAAAATGTCAATATATGTATCAAGTTCAAACTGCCAAACAATTTTTAGCAGAGTTGTCGAATATGTGCTCATTTGGTTAGGATTTTGGCCAAAAAAAATGGGAAAGGTTAATGTCCCCATGCACTTTTTCTCAAAGCAATGATTTATAGCTTCCTATTATGATAAAAATGATTTATAACTTCCACTCAAACTTCGTTTGGGAGCTTCCAAAACTTAAAATTGAATAGACTTTGTCTTCGAACAGGCTTAATTTTTTGTAGATTTTTAACCTTACACCCACCCTTTTTTGCCCTTGTTTCCTTCTTTATATCAGGTCATGGACACCTCACCACAGCAACAATGGTTGGATCCTTCTTTTCAGTTGAATGTTCCTTTAGTTGATGTGGATAAGGTATATTTTTGTTTCCAGCATCCATTCTTTTTTGTTGTTTTTTGTTCCAATGCGAGATTGGAAGGATTTGATTTTAATAGGCTGAGGTTTTCTTGGATGAATTAATGGTACAAAATAGGTAGTGTTGTAGTGACGTACAACACCTGTTAATTTATGATTTTGGGTTTGATGGGTTTTATGTAAAAGTCAACGGAGAATGAAGTAGAATTTTTATTAGGCAAATCCTCAATATTGCCTGAAAAGAAAATCCTTATCAGGGTAATTGATAATAGTTGATGAAGTTTAAGAAGTAGGACAGAAGATGAGAACTTAACACCTATGATTTGAATGCTTGAAAGTAGGAGAGTTGCTGGCTGCAGACCTGCTGCTATTCATTAGTCTGCTCTTCTGTCTATCTAGTCTAGCTAGACTAAGAACTACTGCTGTCATAATTGACTTCTTATTTTGCATGAATCAGGAATATAGTATGAGTCCTTTGATGATTGAGACTCTTCCACTAGTCACCTAAACCCACAAGGGAAACTTGGATAAAAGTATAGTGTGATTATTTCCATTTTGATGCTGTGTTTTGCACTATTGTGTTAGTAATAGTATAAGGGTTCTAGTGATGTGATGGTTCTCATATGGTTTTGCTGTTACTTATATACATTTACTACTACTTTTGTCTCAGGTGCGGTGCATTATAAGGAACGTAGTTAGGGACTGGGCTGTAGAGGTACTTTTTTTGCTACTTTATTTCAAATATTCTAATTATGGTCATCATATCCAACTTTATTTTATTACTCACTATTTTCTTCCACAATTTTATCTTATTAGGGTCAAAAGGAACGTGACCAGTGCTACAAGCCTATTCTTGAAGAGCTTAATATCTTATTTCCTGATCGCAGTAAAGAAAGGTAGACTGTAATGCTCTTAATAGCATTGGAAAGTGCTTATTTGGGATGTGAAGATTGTTTGCATAATTTGTATATTTTTTGCTAAAACCAAACATTTCTCAAACAGTCCACCTGCTTGTTTAGTTCCTGGTGCTGGACTCGGGCGTCTGGCTTTGGATATTTCGAGTTTAGGTGTGTGTCTATAACCATGCTTACATATGAATTACATTTAGATGTGTTCTTTCCCTATGCCTAACTAATGCAGCTTATTATGGTGCAGGATTTATCTGTCAGGGAAATGAATTTTCATACTACATGATGATATGCTCAAGTTTTATTCTTAACAAGTAAGAATGATTGTCTTTTCCATGTTGATCTTTTTAATGTTACAAATGACCTAATGATAAGTCACAAAGCAAATATAACGCTTCTGATTTTTTTGGGGTTTTCTCTTTCTTTTTGTCTATCAATTGGCTCTCTGGATAATTTAAGTTGCCAAACTGCTGGTGAGTGGACAATATATCCGTGGATTCACAGCAATTGCAATTCACTTTCAGATAGTGACCAACTTCGTCCAATTTCAATACCAGATATTCATCCTGCCAGGTACATACATGGACTCTTTTAATAATTGAAAATTAATTAGAAGGCAATAATGAATAAAAAGAAAGGAACCATAATATGGGTTCCTCCTGTGGCATAAAACTAATGGGACAATTTTTCAGAAAACAAAACAGTACCGCTGAACAATTAATATAATTCGGAAATCTACCATGGACATTCCATAAAACTTATGAGCACCACTTTGAGATACAAATTGTGGTTGAATTCGTGAATTAAATCTTATTATGAATCAACATTTACATTACTAATAACGTTGTGCCATTTTCATGTAAAAACAAAGGGACATAGCAAAATTAAAAGCTAATATATCATAAAGGAACCTCAAAATCATTCAAGATTGAAGATTCATATCATAGACCAAATGAAAAACAGAAGTGCTTGGCTATACAATGTAGGCAAAAAAAGTGGCTGATTACACTTAGTTTAGACAGTGATTCATTAGAATGTAATGTGTTTCATCATAATGAATCAGAATTCAAAATTAAATTCATGTCCAAAATAGATACATACTAGGGGATTTGTATTGATTGATTCAGATTTGTATAATTGTGTCGAATCGAGATATGACTCGCATCTATTGTAAGATATTGATAACCATGATGAAGCCCCTAGAAGGAAATGTCACAATGATCTGTTGGCTAAATGTTTCTGACATTAAAATTTTAAGATACAACCCCCTTCCATTAAGGATTGACAACAAAGGAAAACATGTTATGTATCTCTCCTCTCTCTTCCCTAGATGGATTTTTAAGCTGAATAATTTTTTTTTTATTAATATAAGAAGTTGACGAAGACAGAGAAGATGATTAGGACTTAGGAGATTTAAGATGGTTGCTAAGCTGGACAAATTTCAACATTTTTCCCACTAAATGATATTTTTCATTCTTAAATTTATATTTCTGCCACACTTAGTACCTGACAGTGCCTCAAATAGTGAGGGAACCTGTGGGGAGAAAAAAACTAATGTGAATTTTTCTTCTGTCCAGCTACCCTCTTTGTTTAAATTCAAAGTTTTTCTGTGATGCACTGGAAATGAGCCAAATGATTAGGCTATACAATGCACAAAATGCTTATAAAAAAATTATTTGATGCACAAAACTTGCTCTTCGGCACAGTATTTGATTTTATTTCCTTGTTCCTTTATTAATTAATTATTAAGCTAAAAAACCAGACCTATTCTAATGTGTTCCCATGATCACATATAGAAAAAGGAGACATGGATAGTTTGTAGAAATACTAAATTATCAATAGATTGTTTGATATAATATATGTATATATATATATATATATATATATATATATATATTTTAATTATACTATTATTTGTTACAATGTGCGAGAGCAGTGCAGGAATTACTGAAGGCTTTTCCATGTGTGGAGGCGACTTTGTTGAAGTCTACAGTGATCCGAGCCAAATAGGTAGGGGAAATTATCTACAACTAATTTTTTATTTATTTGTTCATTTATATCAGTGGCTCTGAACAGAAAAATGGAAAGTATTAGTTTTCTGGTTCTATTCCCATATATGTAAGCTTTTTTCTTTGTTGATTCATCTTGCACAAAACAAGAGCTTCACAGGATTTTAAATTTTAATTAAATACCCTTGCATTGCCACTATGATTACAAAACAAGACGGTATAAATGCTTGAGCGAGAGTCTATGAGGTGGTTAATTTTAATAAATTTTCAACATTTAATCAGTAGTACTAATATATGATGTAGTGGTAGCCATGTTTTAGTGCACGGTCTGAGTTAACCTGGACTGCTTCAAATATTTGAATAGGGTAGATTAAAATCATATATTCCCAATGTTATCCTGCAAGCACTAAATGAAATAACACTATTTATAGTTGCCTTCAGATTTCAAATTGAAACTTATTATTTAATTTCTTAAATTTGAACTTTCTCAGTTTCAATTTTAAGATAGACTGACTGCTGCATAATTTTCATGTGTAGTCTATTGTTAGACATCAAGTTTTAAAATACAACAGAGAGTGTGTGGCACATGGCTCACCTTTTTCCTCTATTAAGATAATGTTAAATACTAGTGAAAAATTATTGTGCATAAATTGAACTCGACAATCGACATTATTAATCCTATTGTAGACATTTGTATCTAATTATCTATAATGTAACACCCTATCCCTATTGTCATTTCTAACAAGAGTTTACAATGGCCGTGCAGGTGCATGGGATGCTGTTGTAACTTGTTTCTTTATCGATACTGCTCACAATATTGTTGAGTATATTGAAATTATTTCACAAATATTGAAAGATGGAGGAGTAAGTTCTTTAGTTGAAATTCTAAATAGATCTTGTGTATCTCTCTTTTTCCTTCCTCATCTGTTTGTGCTGTTGTTACCATTCCCGTTTCAATATTGTCCTTCTTACCGGATGAAATTGACATCTCACAGGTTTGGATAAATTTGGGCCCTCTACTTTATCACTTTGCAGATACATATGGACAAGATGATGTAAGATTCTATTCACATACAATATCACATCATATGTGTGGTCTGTATTATCTAATTTGTAATTTGTTTGTAGGAAATGTCCATTGAATTAAGTTTGGAAGATGTTAAAAGTATTGCATTGCATTATGGATTTGAATTTGAGGTAATCTCATTTAATTTGGTTAATGCACCGTCGATTTATAAGTGACTAATCATATTCACATTATCTTGTCATGGATTTCAGAAAGAAAGGACTATTGAGACAACCTACACTACCAATCCTAAATCAATGATGCAAGTAAGCTTCTAATTTCTAACAATCAGAAGTGTTTCTCATCCTCCACTCTGTTGCGTATTCTTTTTTATTCACTTACAGTCCAGCTAAGCTTGTTAAATATCACAAGTTTATGAGGGAAGGATCATATTACATTTGTGTAATATTTGGGTAGTGTTACACTGTTCAATAATCTTTATTCGGGTACATACTTTACAAAATTCAACATTTGATTGAAAGTTTATGTCACATAGATCATCTTGTAAATTTTTACGTAAATCTTAAATTATTTGATATGTCATTGGAACAAATCAAGATTAACCTCATTCAATAAAAATGCTTAAGATGTTAATCTTTTCGCACTTTAATGACATTAAATAATTTAAAATTTGCAGCGATGATGTGTATGATTTAAACTTTCAATCTAATGATGAGTTATGTAAAATATGTATCCATTAAAAAGTTATTGAATGGTGTAACACTATTCAAATGTTACGTCGGTGTTTTTTGATCCCTCGTCCATGTTAAGTAAAATTAAGAAGCCAACACTTATGAATTTAAGTAAATGAATTGTTAAAATTAAGAAGCCAACACACACACACTTATGAATTTAAGTAAATGAATTGTTGAATTGAAAGTTCTCATTTGGATCACGTCTACAAAATTTTATATAATTTGATGTATGCATCAATTTATTTTAATGTATAATACATCGATTTAAATATAAAATAAATTAAACTTTTTTTTTTACAATACATATTTATTAGGGTCTAGGTTATTTGAAATTATTGTATACATCCACCTCCTGATTTTGCTTCAGCACCCCAAATACACTACCAGAAGCTAGGATTGGTGGTGTATTTTACAATGCCGGAAGTTAGGATCCCCGATAAAAAGCTGAAAAATTGGGGGGTTGGATGAGCGTTCACCATGATCAATGATCAACAAGGTAGTAATATAATCTGATTCGACGATTGGATTGATTAAGTTTGCATTCTACAAAAAGTTATTGAAGATCTATGAATGTCAATTTTTATTGTGTCAATAGATCCTAATTCTCTCCCCCTTCCTCTCTAATGTTTAGAATCCATTGACACTGTACCAAAGTTGACACATGTACACCTTCTAAACCTTTCTATAGAATGAAAATTTAATACATCCAATTGTTGAACCATGTTATATTATGTTGACTATTTATACAAAAGTTTTGATAATTTAGATAAGTAGTTTGTACTCCTAACATAGTAGCCTATATTGTGTTTAAAATAGTGCATTATTCTTTAAAATAAAATGATGTCGTGAATTATTAAATATGTTTTATGTGAGCAGTTGAATTGGTTAAATTAGCATTTCCCAAAAAATTATTTAAGGTGCATGTATGATTGTATGTTCATTTTGATACCCAATGCCAGGCTGTCAGCTGATCCTCATTTAACACTTACACATCTCAATAAAGACAATAAAGAATTAACACGCATCTAAACATTTCAAATTTTCATTACCCTTAAAATATTTTTTTGTTGGATTTTATTGTTGAATCATAACTATCCATTCCTTTTATTGTTTTTGTTAAATCTTGTAAAAAATCAAATAATAATAATATTGTCATAATTAAATTATTTTTATTTTCTTGTATTTCAAATTCAAATAATCTTAATTTTTGTGTATTTTGATGAATTATTGAACGATTTTAGATTAATGGGATATTTTATTTCTAATTGTTGGAATATTTCTATCTTAGCAGTATTTTTTTGAATAAAAGTATTATTAATAAAGGTTATTTAGTGTTATACATGCTTAAAAAATTGTGATCCTCTTTGCAGAATCGTTACTTTGCTGCATTTTGGACAATGAGAAAAAAATCCGCAGCAGCCCAGCAGCAAGTGCCCTGAGTAATGGGGAAACCAATATTGTTATATAAATTAATAAGTAATTCTCCTTTACTCGCCAGGCTTTGTACCTGTCCTTGATGAAGTCGAGAATATTCGTCATTGGCGAAATCTTGACAATCTGTCTTCACTGGAAAGTTTAATTTGTGCCATTTGGTTTAAGAATTCCGTATCACGAGTATTTGTTTTTGACAGTAAGATGCATGCCAAATTGTATGCATTGTTAGAAATTCTTTGAGAAAACAAAAAAATTGTGGGTGTTCCCTTTGCTTGCAAGTGACAGGAGCATGAGTTTCATGAACATCAGAACATGCATTTGTAATTGCGACTTCTATTGCAGTTATCTGAGTTTTGAGAAAAAGTTTTTTATATAATGATGATTACCAAATGTCATTATTAACCAACAAAGCAGGGCATTGCATTATCTTTTGTAATCTTTCGTAGTTGCTAGTAAAACAAATATTAGAACTTTTTCGGCACGCGTCTAAGGCTACCAAAAAATGAGATTCTTTTAAAAACGATTTATTTTATTTTTTTGTTATAATGTTCTAAAAAAATAATTTTAAATGAATAATCAATTTAAATAGGTTATCTTAACTATTTTATCTATTTTCTACAATTATTTATGATTAAAAATGAAAAATTATTTTAAAAAATTTTTGTAAAAATTATTTTGAAGACAACTTAACAAAATGTGATATTTATATGTTAAATTTTTTAATAATAAATAGGTAAATTATTAAATGTCAAAATTATTATTTTTAATTAATAATAAATAAACTTAAAAAAAATTCTTATCATAAGTAAATTTTCATAAAAATTATTTTTAAAAATATAAAATCATGCTTAAAAATTTATAAAGATTGTTAACCTAACTTTTAATTTATGATCTCAAGCTTTATGTATTTTTAATTCTAATTTTATTAAGTTTTAATTAATTATTTACTTTTTTATATGACT
>JBBPBR010000004.1:62458380-62476984 GCA_037974775.1 Cicer pinnatifidum | reverse complement strand
GAAATCTAAATTATATAAATATATAAAATAATTGTGATCTTTTATAGTTGCAATAGGTTGAAATAATTTAAAAAATTTTTGGAGGTAGTGTTGTTTGATTAACTAATTAAACGATTAGTTAGATATACACTTAGTTTGTTAGTGAAGTTAATACGTATTAATAAATTTGTAATCATGAGTGTATAAATATTTTAAAAACATTAAAACACTAAATGCAATGCATGTGTTTTTTAAATATAGATGAAAAAGTCAAATAAAAGTTTTATGTAGTGATGATAATGGGTAGGTATTATAGTACTCGTTCCCATACTCGCGATTTAAAAAAATATTCATATTCGTCATTGTATCTTATTGAGTATCAACTTTAATATCTGTACTTTTACTTTCTGGCTATCTAAGTGCGTGTATTCATACCTATTACTCACACTTTAACTAAAATAGATCGATAAATAAATGATATTGTTGTGATTAAATTTAAAAATTATTCAAATATCTTAAATTCAATCATAAAATATTATAAACCAAAATATTTTATAACTCAACATTTCAAATGAACACTCGTTACAATATTCATTCAAATATTTATAATAATATTTTATGAAGTTGCAAGTCCTACAACAATATTATTTAAAATCTGTGAAAATAATTGATAAGAAGTTGCAAATATAATTATAAAGTCACCATTAATAAGACATAACTCTTATTTATAAAGTCACAATTATTTACCTATGCATCATAATCAAATTCTTAAAAATTTTGCAAACATTTATCTTTTAATTATAAATTTTGTAGTGGTTCAATGATATTAATAGATGTTAAAAAATAAAAGAAAATAATTAATAAAACTAAACATTAATATAATAGATAAGTAAATAAATAAATAAATAATTGAGATAGGTGCTGGACGGAGGGAGTACTATAGTACCCGTACCGGCATCCATACCCGCTTAATTTTATGGATAATTACTCGTTCCCATACTCATATCCATTATATAGGGTTTTACCCTATTTATTGTGGTTTTTTTTTTTTTTGTATCCACTGGGTATATGTCTAATTGTCATCCCTATTCTAATTAGAGGACGAGGGGTACATTCAAAGCATTCAAGTGAGGAATTTTTCAATAGCTATCGAATGAGTGTGTTTCAATGAGTTTTTCTCCGACAAATAGTTATTAATGATAATTGATAAATTCACTATTTACTTTTATTTATACGTATATAATTTTTTTTAATTCATATTATCCAATACATTTTGGTTCTTAATTAATTTTGTGCCTCCGTGCGTCATTAAATTAACATTTAGGTCGTTTTCGTCATCCTACGACTTATTCTAAACCATTTTAGTTTGTTAACCAATGTTGTGCATGTATATTTGTGTCATTGGATTAACATTTAAGCCACTTTCATCATCTTTCGGCTTATTCTAATCCATTTGTGTTCTTGGCCAATTTTGTTTGTCTAATAACTATGACTGTGTCACTAAAGTAGCATTTATGTCATTTTTCGTCATCCATCGGCTTATTTTAATCTATTTTGTTTTTTAATCAATCTTGTGAATCCATTAAGTGTGTTTGTGTCATTAGATTAATATTTAAATCATTTTTCGTCATATCTTGACTTATTGTAATTCATTTTAGTTCTTAACCAATATTGTGCATCTATTAAGTGCACTGTATTATTTGATTAACAACATTCATGTCATTTTTTGTTATTTATCAACTTATTCTAATTCATTTTGGTTCTTAACTAAACTTGTGCATTTATTAAGTATGTTTATGTCATTAGATTAACATTTAGTCATTTTCGTATTCCTTTGACTTATTATAATTCATTTGTGTTATTAGCCAAAGTAGTTCGTTCAATATGTATATTTGTGTCACTAGATTAATATTTATTTAGGTTATTTTTCGTTATCACTAACTTAAAATTTCGTCATCACTCAACTTAAAAGAGGAAAAAAAATCATTTTACCAAACTCTTCATTTTAATTCTTTAATGAATTTTTCACTATTATTAATACAAAGTATAGTAATATTTAAAAAATTATATATAAAATAATTATTTAAAGATAGTATTAGAAAACAAAAATTAAATTTATATTAAAAATTATAAATAAAATCCATTTTAACTTTTAAGATAAATAAAATATAAAATTTTAATTTTTAAACAAATACTAAAAACAATTGTTAGGAAAACTCATTAATTTTTATAAACCTATAAAACTATCCAAATCCAATTTGCAGTGGATTTTACGCAAAAACTTATTTGATTCATGCTAATAGTAGGAGTATGATGTAAGTTAAGGTTATAAGTGTCATTCACCGAACGTTCTATATAATAATTGACTCGAAATCCATAAGCTGCAAGAAAAACAACACAACATACCATCTCACTCTCCGCCACGTGTACACTCATCCACGTGGCTTCTCATCACTGGTTAAACCTTCTCTCTTTTCGGTCACTCCCACGTAAACATTACTTATCAGAAAAAAAAAAAAGAGTAAACACTCGATTTTCATCTATCATCATTAAACCCATATCACAACTCGCCGGAGAAGCGACGAAATCACGTTCACTTCTCCCTCCACCTTAATTTCCCTCGCAACACATTTTCATTTTCATTTCCCTTCATTTTCTCATCAACCAAACACAAAATTCCTCTAACAGAATGGCGCGGCTCCTCGCGAAGCTGGCGCTAATCGTGACGACTCTCACGTTCCTCTTCTCTCCGTCGCACTCCGCCGTTTTCAGCGTAGATCTAGGCTCCGAATCGCTCAAAGTAGCGGTTGTAAACCTAAAACCCGGTCAAAGTCCGATCTCAATCGCGATCAACGAAATGTCGAAGCGTAAATCGCCGGTGTTAGTTTCATTCCACGACGGAAACCGTCTCCTCGGCGAGGAAGCGGCGGGTTTAGTCGCCCGGTATCCTCAAAAAGTGTATTCGCAAATGAGAGACCTAATAGGTAAACCCTACGCTTCTGCTAAGAACTTTCTAGATTCATTGTACTTACCTTTCGAAGCGAAGGAAGATTCTTCGAGAGGCACTGTGAGTTTCGTAGTAGACAAAAACGGAACAGAGTATTCGCCTGAGGAATTGGTAGCTATGGCTTTGAGTTACGCGGCGCATTTGGCTGAGTTTCATTCGAAGATTGCGATCAAAGACGCTGTGATTGCTGTTCCACCTTATTTTGGACAAGCTGAACGGAAAGGGTTGCTTCAGGCTGCGGAGTTAGCGGGGATTAATGTTCTTTCGTTGATTAACGAGTATTCTGGCGCGGCGTTGCAGTATGGGATTGATAAGGATTTCTCAAATGAGACAAGGCATGTTATTTTCTATGACATGGGTTCTAGTAGTACCTATGCCGCACTTGTGTATTTCTCATCTTATAAAAGTAAAGAGTATGGGAAGACAGTGTCGGTGAACCAGTTTCAGGTATGATATATATTTTGGAAATAATCTGTTTGTTTTAGGTAGGTATTCATGAATATGTTTCCAGTTGGAGTTTTATTTTTGGTCTACTTTTATACTTGTTTAGCCATAAGGAGTCAATTAAGCATGCACAAGTGTATTAGAATGAAAGTTGAATAGTTTTAATGTATGATGTTAATGAAGGATGAATTTAATTTGTATATTAGAATAGTTTTAATTTTTTAAAAAAGGTTTTACACATTCATCCAATGGTATCTCACAATTATGCCACTTTGTTATATATTGGATGCTAAAATGTCTCCATAATTATTTATGTGATGAAATCTGAATGGATATAAGTGTAAAACTTTTTTACACTGGTGGTACATAGCCTTGCTATATGTGTGTACTCGGAGCTAAATTTTTACTGCATATCTTATTCCTTTTAATTTGTTCACTTACTTACTTCGTAATCCATGTAGGTCAAGGATGTACGTTGGAACCCTGAGTTGGGTGGTCAGCATATGGAAATGCGATTGGTAGAATATTTTGCCAACGAATTCAATGCACAACTTGGTGGTGGATTCGATGTGAGAAAATTTCCCAAGGCTATGGCTAAGTTAAAGAAACAGGTTAAACGAACAAAAGAAATTCTTAGCGCTAACACTGCAGCTCCCATTTCAGTTGAGTCGTTTCATGGTGAAGTGGATTTCAGGTAGGTAGTTAGTTCAAAGCTTCTCATTTTCTCTTTTAGTATTCCTGATTTCAAATGATTTGCGGGTATTAATTTCTATCGATGTGACCTAAAGTTGGTGGTTTGTACATTGTAGATCATAGTGTTTGACCTTGTCATAAAGTCTAGTGAATTATGCTGTTTCACTTGTTGACATAGTCTTTTAAACAACAACAAGAATAATAACCAAACAATCCAAGGGTTATCCCAAAGCATTATGAAGATAATATGGAGAATGTTTAATCTAAAAGAGTCTTTTGGAAAATCAAATTCAATAGAGCATTTTTCTATTTGGTGTGTGGCACTGCATTTCTATTTTTGGCACATGCTACTCCATGGAGTGCTGAATGTGATTATAATTATTCTATGCTGCGGGTTTTGTCAAGGTTATGAGGGCCTTTAATTTCTGTGTTTGTAATAGGAGTAGACAACATTATGAAGGGTTGTCTGGACATTGCTATGTACAAAAATTTTCTGCACTATTTCTTGCAAGTTCGATACCAGATGAAATGGATCATCTCTAGCCTGTTTTACCTTCTTCATAAATTATCAGAGTATTTTATTTTAATTTTAGCAGTCACACGTGAATGGCCCACTATTGTCTAATATGAAAATAATTGACACATAATGTCACATGGCAGTGACCACTCAACAAGAGTAGTTTAGTCTTAGAAACTAGAGGTGTCCATTATGAAATGATAAAGGACCAAAACCACAGGAGGAAAATTTAAGAGGGATCGAAACAATAAAATGATATATTTGTAGGGACAAAAATCATATTTAAGCCATCTACAAAGTATCCCATGATATCATTAGTCACTAGTGTATATTTGAGAATAAGTAGAGTATGTTGGATGAGTTATTGGGAATCTGGTCCGGTATAAGCATAAACAGATGTTAATGTTTTTATTTTGTTATACATCAATATACACAAGGTAACACGATTGAAGTTTCTGTTCTCTGTTTTCTTCCTTCCGTTCCTAAAGTGTACTATGATTGTGACACTTCCGAAACTGAATAATTTTATCAAGATTTCCCTTTTTAGTGAGGAAAATTGAAGAAGTATGATAAAGGGCTTATAAATTTACAGAAAGGAATCTATTTTAACATAATTTGATGGCTAGGCTGGTATTTTCTCAAATCTATTGTTATCAATCTAGAGGAAGTTTCTGTTTCAAATGTAATGCCAATACAAAAGGGAAGTTGGGAAATACATTTGAAGAATTAAATTTCCTTATATGTTAAAGCTTGTGAAGTGAAATGCATGCAATAGACAAAATAAAAATACAAACAATGACAAGGAAGTTACTATTTTAACTATCAAGGCTTGATGTATTTATACGTGTAGCACATAAAAATCCTTCATTCAAGGCTTCTTTTCTTACAGGAGCACCATAACCCGTGAGAAATTTGAAGAGCTTTGTGAAGATATTTGGGAAAAATCTCTGTTACCATTGAAAGAGTTGCTTGAGCATTCAGGCCTGTCAGCAGATCAAATATATGCAGTGGAGTTGATTGGAGGTTCTACCAGAGTGCCAAAATTGCAGGTTTGATAATCTTTTTCATTTTACTCTCATGCTTTCTGCATTGTGTAGTAGTGGGATTAGGTCTGCTGGAGTTTGTACAATATCGCACTCCATGATTTATATTATTGGCCCTACAGTCGACATTTGTTTTCTATGTATCAACTATCATCTGTCACAAAATTAAGCCAGTTTTTTGACACGTTGGTTATTCATTATTGTCAATCTTAGTTATTCACGCCTTTTATACATGACCCTAATACCCTATTATATGTGAAGATGTGCTCACTATTTCCATTTTTTGGTTAACTTTGATTGGCAGAAAAAAGAGGCTAGCTAACAGCTCATATATAAGTTGCATAAACTGTTTATATCAAATATAAATATGATCATCAAATTTGAATAGAAAAAATTCATGAAATAGTTGTTGACTTATATTTGATCTATTTATCGTCAAATAAAATTGTAGCACTTTGTCTTTTTACTATGATTGTTACATATTGTATTTGCACTTTTATTTTACAAATGAAGTATTTTAATTGACAGTTCTGCATTGATGTATAGAAGTTTACTTATTTTTATTCTGTTAACTATTATTACAGGCCAAACTTCAAGAGTTCCTTGGTAGGAAAGAACTTGATAGGCATCTTGACGCTGATGAAGCAATAGTTCTTGGTGCTGCTTTGCATGCTGCAAATATAAGTGATGGAATCAAATTAAACCGTAAACTAGGAATGGTCGATGGTTCCTTATATGAGTTTGTGGTTGAATTGAATGGTCCTGATCTTTTGAAAACTGAAAGTTCAAGGCAGTTACTTGTACCGCGAATGAAGAAACTCCCGAGTAAGGTAAATTAGTTGATGTTTCATGCATATTATAAGAAAAGTAAAATGATCAATTATATTCTCTAATTTTACTAATCAATTGTTGTATGGTTTATTTAACAGATGTTCAGATCCATCAATCATGACAAAGATTTTGAACTTTCACTAGCTTATGAAAGTGAACATCATTTGCCACCTGGTGTTACCTCTCCCTTAATTGCTCAATACGAGATATCTGGTTTAACAGATGCAAGTGGGAAGTAAGGATATAAACTTCCTGAGCTTATATGGATATAATTGCTGATTTAAACCCCTTAGGGAACTTTTTTCCATGCAAAATCTTTAGAATCTCTGATTCCTTCCTATTTTTGTTTCTTTTCTGTTCTTATAGATACTCTTCTCGGAATCTTTCGTCCCCCATTAAGGCAAACGTACATTTCTCTCTTAGTAGAAGTGGAGTTCTTTCTCTGGATCGGGCAGATGCTGTTATTGAAATAACAGAGTGGGTGGAAGTTCCCAAGAAGAACTTGACTATAGAGAATTCAACCATTTCGTCAAATGTATCAGATGAATCTGGTGCTAAGAGCAATACTGAGGAAAACAATGAAAGTATGCAAAGTGATGGTGGTAATAGTAAGACATCCAACGCCAGTGCAGAGGAGCAAGCTGCTGCTGAACCCGCTACAGAGAAAAAGCTGAAAAAGCGGACCTTTAGGGTACCATTAAAGGTGAAAGTTAACTGACCACCCTTACTTTCTACTTTAGTGATTAAAATGACTGGTGATTTCCGTGTTGAAAAAGATTGAACGAGATCTTCTTGCCTCTTCCTTTTTAATAAAACTGTTTTCTGGTGGCAGATTGTTGAGAAGACAACAGGACCAGGGCTGTCTCTATCGAAAGATTTTCTTGCCGAAGCTAAAAGAAAATTAGAAGCACTAGACAAACAAGATGCAGAAAGGAAAAGAACTGCCGAGTTTAAAAATAATTTAGAAGGATATATATACACTACTAAGGAAAAGGTTGGTAGAAAACAATATACTTATGGTTTTTTTTTAATCTCGAAGGCCTTCATCTTTTTTACAATGTAAAGCATTATTTTTTAATTATCTTTCAAAGATTTGCTTAAATATTGGCCTTTAAATAGTTAACTTTAAGTTTATACTGAATGGTTTGAACTCGTTATATCTTGATTATTTTTATAGGAAAAAATGTCATCAGAATACAATTAAGAAATGAAGAATGATACATATTTTAAAACGAAAAGTACCTGAATCTCTAGGCAATCTAATCTTCATATTTAATCTTGTTCTTGCAATCTCCATAATCTGCATATGTTTGTAGTATTTTTTTTTATTGCCATATCATTTTCTACAGGGAGAGGGTGGCATTTGGGAATGATCCTCCATTCCTCCCACTCTTATTTTATTGTTTTTTAGGATGTTATAAATTTAACTTTTGTTTGTACTTGATAAAGTAGCTATTTTTTTTTCAACTTCTTATTGCTTTCCTTATTTTTATCAGATTGAAACTCTTGAGGAATTTGAAAAAGTTTCTACCAGTGAGGAACGCCAGTCCTTTATTGAGAAGCTTGATGAGGTTATAACCCTTTTCATTGGGCAACCGACAACAAATGTCATTGATTAGTATTTTAACTTGGGCTTCTTGCATTCTGTCAGGTGCAAGATTGGTTATATACAGATGGTGAAGATGCTAACGCTACAGAGTTTCAAGAGCGTCTAGATCAGTTAAAATCCGTTGGTGACCCAATTTTCTTCAGGTCTGTTGTATTATCTGTTACAATATAGCTCTATCACTTTTACCTATACCTTTATAATATGATTATGTTTTTTCTGAAGGGTTTAATATCTATTTTAGGTTAAAAGAGCTTACCGCTCGACCAGAGGCTGTTGAACATGCCCATAAATACATTGATGAACTGAAACAGGTTTGATCAACAAACTTCTGATTAGTATGCTTTGGCTATACAAAGATGTTCTTTTTGTATTTTTTATTTTAACGTTGACAAACCAAATATGTACAATGGGATATTAATTAATTTGCCATACTTGGAAGCTGTATCTTTTGATTTATACAATTTTTTACTTGAATTAGCTATTAGGTGATGTAGCATGAAGCATTTATATATAGATCTTTTTCTGACATGTGCAGATTGTGGAAGAGTGGAAAGCAAAGAAGTCTTGGCTTCCAAAAGAACGAGTAGATGAGGTATTTGACTTATCTTGATTTCAGTATTCGGGAATCTATTAAAATCATTTTGTTACCTATGGAAAAGTAATTTCTTTTTGGGATTGCTATTTTGCAAGGTGATTAATGATGCGGAAAAGTTAAAGAAGTGGTTGGATGAGAAAGAAACTGAGCAAAAGAAGTAAGTTCCTGTCACTAATTAGTTGTTCTTGTAGGTTTAATTTAATTTTGGGTTAAATATAGTTTTTGTCCCCAAACAAAATACCCTTTATTAAAATTTAATCCCCACAAAATTTACAAGGACTACACTTAGATGAAGAATATTTTGTAAGGATTACAAATATATTTATTTTTTTATTTTTTACGTTGTCATGCTCATGCACATAATTTGCCAAGAGTGAAAAGAAATATCTTCATGAGTAGATGCTTGTATAAACAATTAGCTCAAATTTTGTTGTTGGTTCTCCTAGAGTTCTACTACTAATTTTGCATCCATTATTATGAAATGAAACTTCATGTGTGTTTTGATCTAAGGTAAAGAAGTTATTATCTTTAAAAACTGTTTCCTTTCATCTTGTGTTATCGAGAAAGTTCCAACAAGTTAAAAGAGGAGTTGTGTACGTGTTGAATACTTTTTTTGTATACTTCAGATATTTCTAATTGTATTTTGCAATTTTTTCACTTTTTTTTTTGTACTTCTATTTTATACCAATAATAATGAGAATATTGCAATAACTCGATAAATGATATATCATTTTATCTCATGACTCATGTTGATTTTAAAAATATCAATCCTCTCTTTTGATTTAAGATCAATGTTTTGTTCAATTTATACTGATAATACATGTCCTATTATAGCTAAATGTTTTTCTTTTTGTATCTTATCTGTATTGATTCTGTGCTTTTTAGTCTGTTATTCTTCTAAGGTTGAATGACTAGATGGATTCTGACTTGCTTCAATTTATAGCATAAAATATGATCAATGAAAATGGTCTAGATAGTGAAATTACCTAAAATTGATTTTATTTTGTCATATTATAGTTTCTTCTGCCAATGGTATGTGGATGTAATGCAGCGTGTTGTGCTACCAAAGAATCTTTAGTATTGTCGAATCACCAAATCCAGACATTTAAAATAAAGTCTTTCTAGATTCCACTTGTTTTGAGCATTACGGATTGTTCTTGTTCTCTGCAAGCTTTCCTTGTTTGTTTTGTTATTCTCTAGACAAAAACTTTCTTAAGATTTTTGCTGGGAGGGTGAGCCTCTCCCTCATGGCTCTCTCTCTTTTCATGGACCATGTAAATGATTTCAAGATGACCGGTTCATCTGAAACTATGCATTAGTGGCTTTAAAGTTTTAGATTATTTCCAGAAGACTAGTAATTTATTTTTCTTAGTTCAGACCACATTGTATTTTTTTGACATGCTTCCGCATATTTAAGTGTGACACTTGAGGCGGACAAAGCCAGGGCATGATTGCCAATGCACGAGGCGTGCAAAAAAGGTGGCTTTTGGCCTACTTCTAGATAAAGGGACACATGGATGAACTAAATTGACATTGGAATTAGAAGGGTCGTGATCTTGTACAATTGAATGAGAGCTTATTAAAATTGATTAGTTCTACCTATACCAACAAGATGTATCTTCTTTAGAATTGCCTAAAATATAGGAACTCAATATTCAAGTGTGCTTGACTTGGAGCACTTGTGGCACGAGTGCCGTTGAGGGAAGTTTCCTGTAAAGCGTGAGTGAGGGCAAAAACATGCTGTAAAGACTCGATTGGTTTATGGGGATAGTTGACAATCCATTAAACAGTCCTAGTTGTTACATCATGTGCTAGATACACTCAGGCAGGAGTCGTAGTAGTTACATCAAGTACTAGATACACTCAGGCTGGGTTCGAAACTGTCTGTAACTGTAGCTGTTAGGATTAGTTTGATAATTTTTCAGAGGGGGTCAAGTGGGTATAAATAGGATGGGAAGGTAGAGTGAGAGAGGTCGTCTTTGTTTTGAAGAGGAATTGTGCCAGGGAAAGACGACGCTCCAATGTTGTTAAGTAGAAGCCATGACTTGATGTATTTTGTGCCAGCCACCATAAGCTATCTGTGGAGCGCCACTCTCCATGGCAGTCCCTTAGTTTATATGGCATAATAATTTTTGCCATCTGCCTTTGATTACATTTCCACCCACTTGGAATACTTGGGGTTCAAGGAGGTGATACATTTCCATCTCCATTGTTCATTCCTGATCCAGTTTTATCATCCAGCTTTGTAAAGCTTTCGTTTTCCCCATATTGCTGACTATCGACTTGATTTGCTCATTAAGTAAATTGCACATGCACATAATATTTCTCAATCTAATGTAATTGATTATTAATTTTTATTCTCTTTTTGTTTGAACTTTTGAAGGACTTCTGAATTCAGTAAGCCTGCCTTTACATCTGAAGAAGTACATTTAAAGGTGTTTGGTCTACAAAGCAAGGTACCATCTCTTCTGTTTTTCTTGTTCAAGACACTGTATTGGCACATGATTTACATGTCCGCGGAAGTTGTGCGATTCATGTTGAGGTTTTCAATGTATATTTACAGGTTGCCAATATTAATAGAATCCCCAAGCCCAAGATTCAGAAGTCCACAAAGAACGAAACTGAGAGCAATGAGCAGAATACTGATAATTCTACCTCAACTGATAGTTCCTCTCAAAGTGATCAATCTGCTAATCAATCAGAAAGCCAGAGTGAAGAAACGGTTGATGAGCAACCCAAAAGTCATGATGAGTTATGATTTAACTGGGAATGCATGTAGGTCCATTTTTTTTTTTTTTTTTTAATATCATCTACCTACAAGTTTTAATTAGTTAAAGGTCTAGCTAGGCTGGTAATGGTAGAATGGGTAGGTGAAAAGGAGGGAATGCCAGTTTTCCGCGAGCAGGAGAATAGAGTTGAGGCAACATTTGCTTGATGAATGAATGCTACAATTTTGAGGTTAGATGTACTACAATAGATGTTTTATAATTGATTTCCCTTTGCTATTCAAAAAGGGTAAGTTGTAATTTAAATCCATATGAAATGTGATATAGGAAGAAAAAGAAACTCAGTCTAATAGATTTGCTCAGAAACATCACTAGATGTTTTGCTGGAAAGTAAGCTCACATAATTGATAATTATAAACGATATTTTTTTTTATGAACAGCAAATACACGTTTTATTCTATGGAAATTATTATTTTCTGCTAATGCTACCTAGGTGCATGATTTTTGTTGGAATTGTTTTAGCATTTGATATACGAGATGGTATAAAATATGATATAATATTGAGCGAACATGTAACTTCACACATGCTTGGTATGTTGGGGTGTTTCTTGGCATTTTCTACTTATGTGATTTTAATTTACAATCTTACATTGCTTCAATTATAATCAACCGGTTGAGGAAAATCATAAAAACTTCAATTATAATTGTCAAATACAATTTAAAAGCATGCTTAAAAGTCTCGAAAATTAGGCTCACGATTGATTTATATAAGAATCCTCTTTGCTATTTGAAACTGAAAATGGTTGATTTGAATGATACAATCTCTGTGTACTCGTCTGTTTAAAGCACGAAGTGATCTCATTGCTGATGAAAACTATTGATTTATGGAGCATAGGATATTAGAAAAGAAATAATTATCTCTAAGAAAAGAAACTTACGATATTGGCAGTTTCTTCTCCCGGTTCACTAAGATATTAATACCTATTACTACTATCATTGAGCTTGGGGGATATAAGGTGGCTTTATGTTGGGCTGTGATGTTGAGATGCAATTTTTACGGAACAACACTTAATTGAAAAATTTACCATCTACCCCCATTTTTATATCTATACTCCCATAATTTTTTTAAAATGTCAATTATACTCTTAAGTTATTATTTTACTAATTCAATATTTTTTTTTCCTTCACCATTTCATCTTTTTCAGAATGAGACAAAAAATTTTGGTACACACCTTATTTGTGGAATTTTTTTTTTTAAATTTTCCGAAAACTTCGTTAGAAAGATTTTCGGTACATAAAGTGTTTTTAAAAAATTTTATAAGAAATATTTTCGGTACACTATTTATTTAAATAATAATATACTATAAATAATTAATAATTAATATACTATAAATACACTATTAAATAATTAATACATCATAAATACACCGAAAATAATTAATACGCTGTAATAATTAATAATACACCATAAATCGTCGGCTTCTACGTTGTAAATGTTAAGCCTCAGGTTTATCGGAACAAGCCGTTTTTTGGAAGAGTTTTATATAATGGAGAACTTCAAAAAATTCAAAAAATATTTTCTGAAAGATGTTTCTGTATCGGAGAACTTCAAATAAGTTTTCCGGAATGTATCTTGTGTATCGAAAAATTTGTATTTCAGTTCTCCGCAAGTTTAGAAAAAAAACTCTTCCGAAAAGTTTGAAATGAAAAATAATAAATTTTTTAAAGTTTTATCATTTAAACAAGAACAAAAACGTTATTTTATTAATGATTTGGGGGTATAAATATAATTAGAGGGATATGGGGTAAAATTTTCCAGTTGAAGATGCCATTTGGAAAAAACTGGCCTATTATGAGACACATAATTGCTCATGGTCGGGAATTAAGGCACTCGAATTGAAAGAAATTCGGGCTAACAACTATTGAACATGATGTGACAAGAGCAAAGGATAATTTAATTGAATTGAGAAGATGGTTAAAATAAATTTGTCAATAAACAATTGTATGATATGGAACAATATATAGCAATGAATTGGAGGACAAATTTATGGACAAATAAGTATAGGGTGTTACTAAGTACTCCTTATGTTCATTTTTAATCGTCATACTTTTCAGAAAATTTCGTTTTTATTTAACTGTCGTTTTCAAAGTTCAATAAAACACTAATTATTAATTTTTTAATAATACTCTTAGTTATTTATTGTAGATAAAATAAATAATAATATCAAAAGAAGTCAAATTTAAAAACTAAAAAGGAACATATGGAGTAAAAAAAAAAAGAAGTTTTGCATTAAAAATAACAATTTTAAACTTTAAAAAAACTAAATACATTGCTTACAAAGTTACAATACAATATTTTTATATTTAGTTATAGGACTATGTCTATGAGAACTTGATAGCCATTGCAATCACAAGTATATCACAGTCGCAAAAGAACTTTTTGGCATTCATTTGCTCATCAAATTTCTTGAAAATATGTTACAGAAGGGTACTAATGCAACAACACTTTTAAATCTATATTGTTATAGTTCCTCTTTGGCTTGATAAACTACTCCCACATCAACACTCAACACAACCAAGACAAAGAGGAAATAAATAAATTTTACACTCTACCTGTCATGAAATCAGACTGTACAATGAAAATTTAAATAAATTCATCGAGTTTAGCTATGCTTAATGAATGTAATCTGTACAAATATGATAATTTGCTAAATATTATGCATTATCCGTTATAAACTCAGTTCTTCTCATGATTTCTTAATCTGTCATCTGTCTAGAAGAGCCAGTACTTTTTCTTTGGTAGTCTAGAAGGAACATCTGTAAATTCATTGAAGAAAAAAAAAAGCTTATTGTTTGATAGAGCAAGCAAGAAGGAAAAATCCATTCGAAAATTATCAGATACATCACCTCCGCTTGTGTACAATGAATTATAGTGCACTTCACTCCAAAAGCTTAGCCATAGCTCTATAATTCAAAAACGAGTCATAATCACATATTAACCAGTATGAAATTATTATAAAGCTGAGAGTTAGGGATAAACTAAAAACCTAAGGATGCATTTTGTTTTTTCATTCTGTTCAGATTGATAGTTAATAATTGAAGTACTATAAAGAACCAATTCGTCCAATTATCAAGCTATTTGAAAGTTAATGATTTTGATTGAATATCCCTACATGCCTTTTGAGCGAAACACCACTATTAAATAGAGATGGCGCACTATCGCCATATCAAATAGTCTTTGGTTAAATGTAACTTATTATGCTAATTGGAGAATATCGAGAATGAGTTAAATATTTCAAGTTATGTGTTAGAGATAATGATTCCGAAACATTATGATACTGTTATTTCATGGCACATTTCACTTTTTTTTCCTCCATTATTTTTTACTCTATTGTCAAGATGGAAAATTTGTTGCTGACCATTTTTCCCTAATCATGAAATCAGGCAACATGACAACTAACTATCTTAGGGCTCCAACTATAGTGGTCTTCACTGTTATAGTATTCATAATTCAATACACAAACTAAATACATTGTAAACTAACTGAAGAATACAGTATACTAGTCAACAGGAGAATTTCAAGATAAAGACAAACAAAACAAACCATCAACAAAGAAGCATAAACAATACTTGCCTCTTTTGGGACTTTTGTTAGTCGGAAGGATCTCAATATAGCAAGTGTCTCTGAAAGAGGTCACTAAGCAAATTTTGGCATCAAACTGAAGAAAAACCATGTGTCAGAATACAACTTTAGCAGTAAATGCACAGATAAATATGTAAGTATGGAATATTGAAAGAAATTTTTTTGTAGAAATTAAAATTAGAATAGAAAGTAAGCACACAAAAATGAGCATCTGCAGCTGCTCTCAAAAAAAAAAAAAGAAAAAGAAAAACAAAGATGAAACTTCTTAAAATTTCAGCTAAAGTAAATTTGTAGAATTTAGATAACTCACACGGTCTGCAGCTGCTTGTAGAGTAACATGATCTCCCCACTCTCCTGATCTATTGCCAGACACCATGCAAATACCGAATTAGTGTTATCATTAATAATGTGCTCTCTAATGAAATCAAAGTAAAATCGATCACCACTGATATCTAACTTTTTCATCTTCTTTATGTAGATTTTGTACTCCATTGGTACATAAGCTTCGTACAATGTTTTGTGATTCTTTAGCTGGGAGAAAAAATACAAGCCAAAAAAGAAATAACATATCAGAATGTGAAAATTAGGTAAAGAACAAACTTTAATCTCTCGATCAGAAAACTGAATACTTCGTAACACTGTCCAATCATCAATACACTTAAATAGCATTAAGTAAGAAAAATGGGTGAGGACCATATAGTGTTTTGTGCAAATATTTCAAATGAGCCCAAGAAATTAGTGCACTAAAAAGGGTATGCCAGTAACAAACCTACCTGCTTAATAACCTGCCTCCTTACATGCTTGTGGTATTCAGGATTGTGGAATAACTGGTCTGCTAAGGCTCGGAACTGTTAAGTAAAATTTCCACAGATATTAGACCAACTATATTGAAGGAATGTATAACAAAAGTACCAACGTAATGGGGAAAAGGTAAGATGGCATATAAGTTTTCTTTTCAAGGAAAGGAACCTAAGAACCTGGCAATTCCCATCACCCTCCATTTGTAGTTCTGACAAGCCATATGTAACCAACCTGTAGAAAATGGCTCAGCATAATTATCATGTAAGTAAAACAGAATACATTAGGAATAAGCACAAATAAGCATTTTGTTTCACATCAATTATGCTCCATTCCATGGTTCTAAACCATCATTATTGACATATATACAACTCTCTATTGCACAAAATTCTCAATCAAGTTATAGCTTGATTTTAACTTAGGTTTTCCCTTTAAGAAATATGTTCAGAAATGTAAAATTCTCACATAAATTGAAAAATAAAAGGGGTATAATAAATAATGTTCTCAAAGAACATACTATCTCTCTATTTGTCTGTCTCCCTCATCATTGCATTAATAAGATTGAGGAAAATATGCAGAGCTTACAGTGTACAAACAGGGAAATATTAATTTCATTTAAAATACATAGACAGATATGTAATAGAACATTCATTTGTGAAGTTTTAAGACAAAAAAAAAAAAAAATTGATAATTGTACATCAAGGTAGTGTTTGCAACCTTTCCGACAGTGTCTCATGATCTAGTGTTGCGTCATTGACATCAGGAATCTCTCCATTAACACGGGGAGCATGCTGCCAACATACTGAATTAGTATTCTCATCTCAAATTCAGCATGTAACAAACACTATACACTATACAATAGCACAAAAATTGAACAAAAGGTTGTCTAAAGTAGGTAGCACTTAGCATGTAAAATCTGTATTGGTAGACTGATTACATGAAAATTTGGAAATTACAATAAACAATCCAGATAAGTTACAAGTATTTTAATGATGTTAGTTGAGAGCACCAGATTGATAAATTGTGACAACTGTTAACTAAAAAGGCAATATTTAGTTAGTTTCTTCATGATTAAGGAAACACTAGTTAAAAGCAAAAGCAGTGGCATATCATTCATACATACATATATACATATACATACCGGAATTGAATCTAAGTGGGAAAGGCGCTTCCCAAGCTGCCTGTTTCCTGCGTTGAGAGTTTCGTCTTCTGCCAACATGTTTGCAATAGTCTGGTCATCCTCTGTGTCATGAAAACTGCTGCTCAAACTGGAGCTGGAACTCCCACTTCCATTCCTAAGGTTCTCACTCATACTTTCCTCAAATCAATCAACAATTAACACCTACAATTACAGACACAATAATAATCAATGAAAATAACTCTAAAAATAAGTAACTAGATATATCAATATGGAACAAGATAAGTAAATAGACATTCCCTACCCCTAAAAAATAGTATAAGTTAATTTGGATTAGAAAAAAAAAAAAACAATATGTTGAGGGAATTCATCATCTATTTGTTAACTTTAGATTAAAATTGTATTCTAATTTGAATTCTATTATATTTTTTCTAAACCAATATCTTAAACAAATAGAATAGAAGTCTTCATCAAATATAATAATGTTGAATAATTAGTTGTTTATTTCCAGCAAAATTAAGGGAAATAAAATGACTAAAAGGAAGTTAAGCTAAAAAAATGGGGCATAACCAAAACCTAAAATATTAAAAAGTAAATAAAGAAAAGAGTAGCAAAATGATTACAATGAATTTTCCTAAAAATAAAAATACCTTGGTTCGTTCCTCCCGTGGGTAGCAATAGTAGTAGTAGTATCAAAATGGTGAATAGAGAAGTAGTAACAAACAATTAATGAGATATGAGAAAGAACTTAGAAGAAGGAAGGAAAGAAAAGACTAGAAGTAAAGAAACGTAGGCGTGTGAAGGAAACAGTTCAAACAGTTGGCTGCTTCCAGAAGGAATCTAATAAGTGATGCGTTGGAAAATAATAATAATAATAATAATAATAATAATAATAATAATAATAATAATAATAATAACACATTCAATATTGGTTTAGTTAAGAAGGAATTGGTTCGTACCTACGAATTTGTGGCTTCAAGATGTGAGGATCCATGTGTCATAAACTCTGAAATACAATTCATCTGTATTTTATTTAATAAAAAAATAATAATAATGAAAAAGCAAACACGGTTGCTTTGGGTTGAACTTGTCTATTAATTGGTGCATATTTGACCGTAGTCTAGTCCTATTTTCTCAAACAAAACCATATATCATCATGGTATTTGGACATGTAATTTGGAGACAAATTCAATATTTTGGTAGTACACCCTAATTGTTAGCAGAACTACTAGCCGCCCCTACGGTTATCCTATCATCTATACAATTTTTTAAAATTTCATTTTTGCTCTTTTCGATCATTTTTAACATTTTTGAATTTTTTTCATTTAATATTGTGGTGTGAGATTTCTAAAAAAAATATTTAAAATATTTAGAACACACATAAAAGTTCCAATTTTAAAATATAAAAATATAAAAAATTATATTCTTAATGTTTTATATATTTTAAAATTCAAAAGTCTAAAATATTAGAAAAATATATTTATTATATTAAATAAGTACACCGATAATTTTAAAAATGACTTTTGAACTTTATAATATAAAAAAAATAGAACATTAAGATCTGTTAATCTATTGACGAAC
>JBBPBR010000004.1:62411584-62425930 GCA_037974775.1 Cicer pinnatifidum | reverse complement strand
CAAGCTATTTTTTTTATATATAAATTACAAGTTGTTTTAAAATTTGTTGTTTTCCTGTAATTTTATTTATATAAATAAATTTAAAACAAATTACTAATTTCTCATAAACACTTTCATACAGTTTTACAATATTTGTCTCAAAAAGTCAATTCTAAAGAGTTATTTCATCCTCTGTAAGTTTAAATGTAATTAATTTTCTTTTAAAAAATAAAAACTAATTTTAAAGATGCTAAATTGATTTCCATATATTTAAATATTATGAATTTTATCTCTCAAATTGATTATAACATGAAGTTTTTAATTCCAAACAAAAACTTAGCACACCAAATTTTGTTTAACACATTTTTATATAAAATCAACTATAATTATAGTTCACCTTTAATTAAAGCTGATTTTACAAAATAAACTTTTTTAAAATCAAGTTTCATCTCATAACTAACCAAAACACAAAGAGTACTCAGATTCGAACGTGAGACTTGACACTGGTTTAACTTTATAGTGGAGTTTACTCTATATTTTCCGGAAAAAAAAAAAAAAAACCACATACAGCAACATTACATTTTTACCACGAACAAAAGGGAGAGTTATTATTGTGTGTAATCAGGCCGTGAAACCTCTTACCCCTAAAAAAGAATAAGGAAAAGCAGTAGGGTGCACAGCAAAGGTGAAGCCGTCGTGAGTTGAGAGTGAGCAAGCGGAAAATGACGGAGGTGGCCAGATCAGTGGTTCACGAGGTTCTAGGAGATGGAATCGTCGACGTCGATGAACCAATCATCAGTTATATCGTCAACGTCCTCGCCGACGAAGACTTCGATTTCGGACTCGACGGCGAAGGCGCTTTTGATGCTCTCGGAGAACTTCTCGTCGCCGCCGGATGTGTCCACGACTTCCCCGAGTGTCGCTCCGTTCGTCCATTCTCATTTCTCTTTCTATATATTTATCTATTCATCAATCAATTACTCCGCCACCACTGCCTAACTAACTGACTGTGATTCATTTCATTTAGGTGTGCAGCATACTTTCGGAAAAGTTTGGGAAGCGCGGTTTGGTGAAGGCGAAACCAACTGTACGAAGCCTCGCCACGCCGTTTCGTATGAACGAGGGTTTGGACGACGGTGAAGCTCCCAAGAAGAAACCTGAGCCTGTAGACGGTCCTCTCTTATCCGAACGCGACAAATTAAAGATCGAAAGGAGAAAAAGGAAAGACGAACGCCAGAGAGAGGTTTCAAATCTTAATCAATTCAATTTTATTCACTCTTTTTCCTTTTTATTAGCATTCATTCTAAGTGATGATTATGAACAGGCAAAGTTCCAACTGCATTTGGCGGAAATGGAAGCTGTGCGAGCAGGCATGCCTGTTGCGTGTGTGAAGCACGAGGGCGGTGGTGGACACACCGTGAAAGATATTCACATGGATAATTTCACTATCTCTGTTGGTGGCCATGATCTCATTGTTGATGGTTCTGTCACACTCTCTTTTGGAAGACATTATGGTGAATTTTTTTCCCTCTTTACTTGGTAGTGTGGATTTGGACCTTAAAAGTTGAAACAATGAAAAAATGAATGGCTGTTTTGTTTGTTATGTGTGATGAATGTGCAGGGTGTTAAGGATAAACCTCATGCATTCACACACTTTGTTAATTAGAGAGAAAAGGAGAGCAAAATGAATGATATTCAATCAGATTTTTTTTATTGATATGTTATTACTTTGTTTACACATAAGTACACTTCTTTACAGTGCTTCATTTGATTACTTAAATTCTAACTAACTAACCCTCACTAATTATATTGACAACTAGGCTAATTAACAAAACTAAATTAGTTTGAATTAATCTCAACACAGGGCTTGTTGGTAGAAACGGGACGGGTAAAACAACTTTCCTGAGACACATGGCCATGCATGCCATAGATGGCATTCCCAGGAATTGTCAGATATTACATGTTGAGCAAGAAGTTGTTGGTGATGATACTACTGCCTTGCAGTGTGTTCTTAATACTGACATTGAGAGAGCTCAGCTTCTGGAGGAAGAAGCTCAATTACTCGCCAAACAGGTTTCATTGTTGTTCTTTAAAGTGTGGTGTGAGACACTAGGATGGATAAAGTGTGGGGTTGTAATAGTAGACCAATGTTTAAGATCGTGCATAAAATACATGCATATGTATGTATAACCAATTATAAGTTTTTAACAACTGACAATGTTGTTGTGGTTGTCTGTCAGAGGGAATCTGAGGACAGTACCGAAAAGGGCAATGATGCAAATGGAGTGGTAAAAGGAGATGCTATTTCACAAAGGCTTGAGCAAATATACAAGAGGCTGGAGTTAATTGATGCTGATGCTGCAGAGTCACGAGCAGCATCCATACTTGCCGTGGGTTTATTATTAATTTGTTGTATCATTGTTTATTAAAGCTGCTTATTCTTGGAGCTAGTTAAATTCTTATCATTTATTGGATAAGTAGCATTCCAAAATCATTATCTTACTGATCAAGGGTGTTTTCAGGGTCTGAGTTTCTCTCCTGAGATGCAGAAGAAGCCAACAAAAGCATTTTCTGGAGGGTGGAGGATGCGAATAGCTCTTGCTCGTGCACTGTTTATAGAGCCTGATATGTTGCTTCTTGATGAGCCTACGGTAACTCATCATTATAAGTTTCTTGAATGATTCATGTATCCCTTAATTTATAGAATTTTGGAACATTATTCTATTCTATTTTGTTGCAGAACCATCTTGATCTTCACGCTGTCTTATGGCTTGAATCGTACTTGGTTAAATGGCCAAAAACATTTATTGTTGTTTCTCACGCTAGAGAATTTTTAAACACGGTAATGTACTGGCAGATCTTGCTTTGATTAGGTGTTTTGTTGATTAAGTGCATTGTCTAAATGGGTTCCCAGCATGTTTTTTTATTATTCTTGTCAACTGTATCTACAGGTGGTTACTGATATAATTCACTTACAAAACCAAAAGTTGACTACTTATAGAGGGAATTATGATACTTTTGAGAGGACTCGGGAAGAACAAATTAAAAACCAACAAAAAGCATTAGAGGCACATGAGCGTTCAAGAGCTCATATGCAGGTAATATTTTTCACTGTAAAATTATCCTTTTATATTTTTATTTTTATGTTTCTCGCTACCTAATTCTGAACTTTTTTCCCCATTCTACTTTATTACTAAGGCGCTATGATCACTTCCATTGTGGTTGGAGCTTATAATCTTGGTTTTATCATAATTATTACTCCCTCTGGAATGAAATATAAACAAAAAGGGTAGCTGAAAAGTTGATGTATCTAGTTAAAAATTAAGACCAGATACATCAACTTTTTAGTTACCTTTTTTGGTTATATTTCATTCCAGAGTAGTATTGTGTGTAGCCTTTGACTTATTTTTCTTTAGGTTATTGTGATACTAGGATCTGTGGGTCAGCAATCTTAGCTTACTGGCTTGCTATTTAAAACATTGCTCATTAATTTGTGAATTTACACAACAAGAACCACCAAGGTATCTCACTAATGGGGTTTATTTGTCGAATGGGTCCCACATCAAGTGGTGAGGGCTACATGAATTTCACCAAATAAGAGAGTGAGTATTGGAAAGAGAGTGTTGTTACCACTTTTTTTACTAATTAGGCCAGTTTGTGCTCTAGTAGTTAACTAACATGGAAGACTTTAGGTTACTGCACTGATGGCATGATATGTGGAAATTGACTTTAAAATTGTTCTTTCTGATACTAGTTATAATTCTATTCTATTTTTTAATAGAAAAACACTATAATACATACCCCTCATGTGGTAGAGTATGCAATTTAAATACTAGATTTTGTACCAAAGCGCAGTGGAAACATAAGATTTTGATGCGGGATTTGCAAACTAAGAATACTACGAATGATCTGGTTAAGGCTGAATAATGTTGCATGTCTATAGTAGACAGTCCACTCACAAGGTCTTTATGCGTATGAGTATTAGTATTATTGACATAGATCAATGTTATAAGCCTGTTCTTGGTTCTTTTTTAATGCATCAAAGAATCTTATTATCTTAATAACAGCACTCCGTTGAGTGTTACACAAATCAAGGAACTGGCTTCTGATCTTTAGGGGTTCTGAGACCAGTTCAGTTTTAAGGTTGATTGGAGGCAGAAACTTGCTGGAAAGAGTCGCAACAAGAAATGAGAACGGGTGCGGGTTTTCTCCGAGTAGTCGAGTGAGGGGGTGGAGGAGCCAAAATATGCCTCCATCTCGCCCCGTTGTCATGCCTAATTGTGCATTGACTAATTATGGTTAAATTAGTCCATGAAAGGTTTTAATTTCATAGAAAAATTATTCTGGGTTGTGATGATATTGATATAAGATCAATGTGGAGGAGTCAAATATTTAAATAACATATTAACATTAAAATATTCAATAATAGAAATTTAAGTATAGACTATTTTGATTACTATTTTAGAATTTCAAAGACAAATTTGTCAAATTACAAAATTCAAAAATTAATTTGACTCACGCTTACAATTTGAATAACCATTTGTTTACCTATTGACTCCATAAAATTTAGAGTTTCTTTCTCCGATTCGACAAAAAAGTGACGTTCCTTTCTCTCGTTCTAATAATGTTTTAGTGTTTAAAAGTCACCCAAAACTTTAATAACACTCAACAATATTATTTGGAACTATAAGCTAATGATTATTCTTGTCTTTATGATTAAAATGGTAACTTAATTAGATTTGATACGACGGGTTGAGTTTCAAGATACACATTTGTTTTCACTCATTTCTATCAAATTTGTAAGATTTCTCCTAATTGATTTAACAGTTAATTTGTAAGATTTCTCCTAATTGATTCTGGGTGAGCTTGGATAAGCTTTGAAAAAGTATCAGTTTAATTATCCAATTCTTATTATAGATATATACTCCCAAGTCCTAAGTCCCTAAGATTTCTAGCTCTAAATGATTGAAAAAGAGCACTTACAGAAGCTACACTTGCAGAGTTTTTTTTTTTTCTTTCCAGAAGCTACACTTTCTAGCATCTAATAAAAGTATAAATCCTCTTTATATTTTATTTTTTCAATAAGTGATTTAATTACCATAATTTTTTAGACATTTTTAATTTACAAACTGCTTATTTAAGGAAAAGGCATAAACGGATAGGCCTTCTATCATAAATGATTGCTACTACTAAGATGATTTAACAGTTTTCCGTTTATGCTACCATAAAATTTCTAGGTTTTGCAATTCATAGAACTTGTGGTGCATGAGTAGCAGCATTTTATTCAAGATTCTATTTGATTTCTGATGTGATGTTTTACTTTTCTACCAGACCTTTATTGACAAGTTCCGCTATAATGCCAAAAGGGCATCACTTGTTCAGTCTAGAATCAAGGTACTTGTTATTGGCACTTTGCCTTCTTATAAATCAAATATTCAAACTTTTGCGTGCATGTTATATCATGCTTTCTTTGTTTTGTCTATTTGCTCACTGATTTGATTGTTTTTCATCTTATGTTTTAATCATTGAAGTAGATATATTTCGTGTCTAAAACTTTTTTATTTCCCTGAAAAATGTTTCAGGCTCTGGATCGACTGGGCCATGTAGATGCAATTATTAATGATCCTGAGTATGAACTGCTGTTTTTTTTATTTTTATCACTTATTGCATCAAAAGTTCAAAACATATTTAACTAACAATGTTTTTATGGTGGGATGTAGCTACAAGTTTGAGTTCCCCACTCCAGATGATAGACCGGGTGCACCAATAATAAGTTTCAGGTAGAACATTTATCTCTTACTTGGTTTGCTTTGTGAACAATATAGGTTTATAAATACCAAAGAATACAAAAATATAATGTTTGTCATACACAGTTTAGGCCTTATCACTTATCTAATTTGGAAATGTTTGGTTGTGTGTGAAGTGATGCATCATTTGGTTATCCTGGAGGACCCCTTCTATTTAAGAATTTGAACTTTGGGATTGATCTTGACAGCCGTGTTGCAAGTAAGAATGCTTATTCTAGTCCTAAAAATGATTTTTCTCTTTTACCTTTCGGTTCAATTTTTATTAGCATTTCTAAGTATTTATTTTTATGATGTCACGGCCTTGTTTCTCAACATGTGGTGGGCATGTCTTCCTACATTGCATCTTTTCGTAAACGAGTACTACTCTGGAATGAAATATAAGCAAAAAGGGTAACTGAAAAGTTGATGTATTTGGTCTTCTTTTTTAACCAGATACATCAACTTTCAGCTACCACTTTTGCTTATATTTCATTTCGGAGGAAGTATTGAATAAGCCTATGTATGTTGGAGAATGTTGTTAAATTTATGACATGACCCTGCCATATTGGTGTGCTTAAGATTAATAATCTCTATGTTTGCAGTGGTTGGTCCAAATGGCATAGGAAAATCTACCATACTTAAGTTAATTGCTGGAGAACTACAGCCAAGTTCTGGGACTGTCTTCCGTTCTGCCAAGGTAATATATATTACAGCGGTAAAGTTGTCCTACAACTTTACTAACACAAGCTACTTCTTTTTGCTTCACATCAATCACATACTTTCTACTGTTTAGTATTTTATTTTCTGCTTCTTACATGACTCTGTAATCAATTTTTTGAATGTGTTCATTTTCTTCTAATCCATGATAAGGTCAAACAATTGACGTCTAACTCTTAGCTTTGTCTTGTGTTTTGCCGATCAGATACAAGTCTAAAACTTTATTTGATTTGAAAATGGTAGTGCTTTATTTTACTACATTACACTCGAGCTAGAATTTATCAGAATGGAGATTTATTCTGTCCTAATGATGTCTTTTCATGCTCCGTGATTATTTTGAATCATTGTTTACACATCTTCACTGTTTACAGGTTCGTATAGCAGTGTTCAGCCAGCACCATGTTGATGGACTTGACTTATCCTCAAATCCTCTTCTATATATGATGCGCTGCTATCCTGTGAGTTCCTTGTGCTTAGAGATGATTAGCTGTTTCTCTGAGGAGCTATCTTCAGTTGAAATATTCTTGGTTGACTATAATTGGAGTTTTCTTCATTTTAATCACTGATTACCTTTATAGAAAAAATATGGTTTCAAATTGTGTTTGCTGACTCACGGTCATGTTGTGAACCAATGGTGTCTGCAATTGACTGCTAAGGCAGTTATGACCAACTGGCACAACCTATATACTGCGTTTGCACGTTGTGATGCTGACTGAGATTAGAAACCTTGGAAAGAATGCAAAGATGAACTGAATACTAGTTACAAATTACAATTGTAGATACTTGAAAAATGATGTTTTCTCATTTTATTTATCTTTTTATTGAAAAAGAAACAATTGCTTGTTTCATGTTAAGATTTTTGTTTCAAAAGTGACAATTTACTTTTTTTATGGGAGGAATCAGATCACAACTGTGGATGTTAGGCTCTAACATGTTTTATTAGAACTTATTTTATTACCTTTACATGCAATATGCAATTATATAATTGACTTTGCTTATTGGAAATTTCTGCAGGGAGTTCCAGAACAGAAACTTAGAGCTCACTTAGGTTCTTTTGGTGTAACTGGAAATCTTGCACTTCAACCCATGTATACTTTGTCAGGTATAGTATTTTAGCCCTTGTTGCAAGTTGTGTGTGTGTATGTATACCTTTTTGTTATGCATTATATCTTGACCTTTTAAAATGCTTTACTAGGTGGTCAGAAAAGCAGAGTTGCCTTTGCAAAGATAACATTTAAGAAGCCACACATAATATTGCTTGATGAGCCATCCAATCATCTGGTAGGTTGTCCGGTCTCTCCAACATTGTTTATTACTTATTAGCTGTTTACTATCATATTCTGTTGCAGGGAAAGTATGCTAAATCTATTGAGTCTTTCTTGTTTTTGTGTGTTTTTGGGTCATGTTTATTGTTATCTCTTCCCATCTAAAAATGTATCTGAACAACTTCCGTGTTGAGAAAATAGTTTAAGTTCCTTTATTGGATTTGGAGTTTCTCATAAGCTTTTAACCTTACCTTGTTATTTAAGGAGATAGACTCAATATGCTGTGCAAAATTTTCTGCACAGCCTACGTTCTTGTAAGTTGCCACCACATTATTTATCTCCTAAATGACGAGCTCCAGTAAAAGATATAGTGAGAAGATTGAAACACATATAGGACCTGGGTTTTTTTATAACTGTTCTTTTTCCAGTACCATGCAAGCTATTGATACTATTTGTATTAAACCAAGCCTTTTGTAAACAAATTGGGTGTGAGCAGAAAATTTATCTTTAGGAGGATTTTTGGAAATGCAAGTAGAGATGTCATTGGGATGGGGGGCAAGTAGTACTTCCCTGTTACGAAACTCAAAGTTTGCTAATTTTAAAAGGATAGAAAACAGTACCCTTAAATCTTGCAAGGATGATGAGTTAAGAAATTTAATTGAGTATAAAGTAAAAATTCGTCTATTTAATAGTAGTATTTATTGCGATGGTACGACAACACAGATGGCAGTGGCACGATAAAATCCTTACAGATAAAGTGAATTCATCTCCTGTGGCGATCAAAGTTGATCCTTATAGTTTTAGCGGTTGCAACACATGTACCGTGTATTGTGACATCCAAGTTGTGTGACTAAAATATAAATCCAAAATTGACTAAGATCTTTGTTGTAGGACTTGGATGCTGTTGAGGCGCTAATACAAGGTCTTGTGTTGTTCCAAGGAGGCATTCTCATGGTAAGCTGAACTCCCAGTTCTGCTGACACTGTATTCTTTTAACATTATTTGATCAAAATTCTCCTAACAGTTTTATGTCTAAATTGACCTCTGCGTTTTGCAGGTGAGTCACGATGAGCATCTCATATCTGGAAGCGTGGAGGAGCTATGGATTGTATCCGAGGGAAGAGTGGCACCATTCCATGGCACCTTCCAAGAGTATAAAAAGATACTACATTCATCTTAGGAAAGTGAGTTGTAGTTAACATGCTTTTTGGATAGAGAATACCCTTCTATGGTAACGGGTAGAAGATATATGGATGGCATTTGTCTGTTGCTCATCTTACCCGACCTAGATGGTAACATACATTTTTGCAATTTATCAAAACTATGTATAAGTAATAGACAACCATAATTGGCAGTCCACAGTGTATCTTTTTTTTGTTGTTGTAACTTACACCGTTAGATTTGAAGTCCTATCATATCTAATTGTGCATCAGTATCATTTTTTTTTCCTTCTTCTATTTTTCATTTTCCCCTGCCTTTTTCTAACTCACGCAGCCACCACAAGCTACCTGCAGGCCACCGTTTCATCACGCATCACTGGCGATCATTTCTTGCTCTTCAACTGCTGTTGAGTTAAATGTTGGTTTTTGTTGTTAATTTTGATTTGGAAGACTAAAAAACTTTACCGAATACTTCTTTTTACTTAGTCCATTACATTTTAACAACGAAGCCAAAATGGGGTTGTCAATAGCCATACAAAAAACTAAATCTTGTGAAGCTATATAATTTTTTAATCAACAACAAAATGCGTTGGGGGTACACAACACAAGAAAACTTTTTCAAATTTTTAAGCCATTTAATTTGTAAAGAGTTGGGTAAGACAGGAGTTTCATAGCATAAATTGGTAGCCAGCCATGTTGCTGTTGCAGACAACTAATTCCAAGTTTAGGTCTCTTGAATGTAAAGTTTTTTTTTTTTTTTAATTGCTGCAAGTGTATCAATCAATATACAAAAAATTGATTTATTTTTTTCCGATCAGCTTCTAAGTAAAAAATTATTATACAAAGGCAATGAAGAAAAGACTACCTTACTATAACCACTAACTTCTCAAGCAATACCATTTTTCTTAAATAGGTCTTAAGGTCTACCTTTGAACTCTTTTTTTAAAAGATTCATATAAGAAGAACACTATTTTTTTTAGGATATGTAATACCCAATTTTGTTATTGTTATTTTGGGTACAATACCCAAAAACCATTTAAATTTGTAGTAAATATTAGGAAAATACGAGAATGACGTGCTCGCCCCGCTGAAAACTTTCTATTAACCACATTTTTTTGGAAATTGTTTAACCCTCCTTTCTCTTCTATGTTCAATCCTTCGACACAACAAAACATCCCCAGACTCTCCATTACAGGAGACCCCCTTCTTAAAGCTATTCATTTTCTCCACAACAACAACATCGTGCGGCCTTATGTTTCCTTCGTTTCGATTCTTCCGCACACTACCCGTTTGGCTTGTTTGGTTGGCTTGCGAGAAATGCTTCTGACGGATACCTGAATAAATTTTCTCCGCTTGGGTCCAGGGAGCCCGGAGAAAATGTTTAAGGTAGGTGCGCTGCCATAAGAATATATTTGAAGAAGCATAACTACGATGAATTGTCAATCAATTTATTTAAGGTCCTTCAAACCATCTCCATATTTGGTGGAAAACATGATACTGATAATAGAAGAAAAAAAAATATGGTTATTTGGTGGAAAACATGAAAGAGATTAGGGAAAAAAACTAATTTCTAACTTGGTATTTTTTAGTTACTTACATTTTTTTTACCATTCAATATTTCTCTTTTCTATAATTTAAATATATTATATGGTAGCATAGTTGATAATATTCCTGATGAACTTTTAATAACATATAGTAGGATTCAATATGAAAAAGTTAAAGTTTGATTTACTTTTTCGAAAATGTTTACTCAAATTTTGAAAGTCTAAACAAATAAGATATAATCATTTATATTTTTTTCCTTCTCATTTATGGTCAGTTTAGAGGAAAAATAGACATAAAAATAGAAACAAATTACTTAATAAATCTCACCACTATCTGAGTTTTACTATCATTAAGTTTCTTTTTCCAACTTCTTTGTATTTATTTTTCTCCAAAGACCCTAAATAGAAATAAAAGAAATAGAAAAAATGTAACTCAAAACAAACACCCACAATTATATATATATATATAAACAAAAACAGCGATGACACAACTTTTTCTTTTTACAAAATACACCTTTTGTCCTCAACGTGAAATTCAATTTTCCGTTAGGAAGTATATTTTTTTTTATTTGTATTATTTATCTTTATGATATATTAAATTACATAAGTAATATTTTATAGTTGAACATTTTATCGAATTACTGTCATGAAATATTAATATTTAATTGAAATATCGCAACAATTAAAATGTCCAAATTACTTTACATGTGAAGGAACTTAAATGCATTGATTATGTGGATAAATATTTCTTATCTTATTTTTAAAATTATACGTGTGTTTAAATAGTTGTAGAGAAAATAAAAAAATATAAATAATTTATAAGATCGGTGTTTTAAAAATCAAATGAAAGGTTGAATCGACGGGACTTCCAAATTTGAATCACGTTCGAATCGTTTAATGAACTATTCAATAAATAAATTATAAATATACTTAAAATATATTAAAATATCCCAAATTTTATAATTTGTAAAGTAAAAATCTATAAAATTTATAACAAATACTCAATATCTATAACAAATATATTAAAATTCATAACAAAAATAAGTATATATAATATAAGTTCAAACATTAAATTCCATATAGATCAATCGATGAACTAGGGGTGCCTTGTGGATTAAATGGAGTAAATATTTAAGTGTAATAAAAGTTTTTTGTTGTTGTTAAAGTTAAACTTACAAATATTATTTTTATTTTTTTTAATATAAAAAACTGATTTTTTAAAAAATATATAAGTTGGGTGTTTCAATAAAACCAGACAGTTTATCAAAATTAGACCCGGTTTAGAAACCCATCCGATTTATCCTTGTTTTCTTGGTTTTTTTCCAGTTTTTACTAATTAGCTGTTTGAGTTCTTATGAATATTGTATAAAATTTTATGAAAGATTAATACATATATTACTGTAACATTTATTTGAGTTTTTAATAATAAAAAACTTTTAATAGAACTAGTCGTTAAAATTGAGATAAATAATTATAAATATAAATATGATATAACTTAAAATATTAAATTGTGATAAAATAAATTCAAATAATAATAAATTAAATTAAATTTAAAGAAGTGTAGATGCGCTTTGATTATTTTTTTTAGATAGTTTTTTTAATAAAAGTATTTTGGTCCATTTATCCTTGTGCCCTGACACGGGCTTTTCGAGAGAGCAAAATATAATTTTAAACAAAATGAAATTTTTTTCTGTCAAAGTTGAAATAAGAAAAATCAAAACTGAAAGTATTACTACAGATTTGAATTAAGAGTTGACCTTAACCTTAAAAATTTGAATTTATCAGAGCTGTATCACTAAAGTTGATTTTTGACGTTAAAATTTTAAATTAAGAGTTGCTACAGAATTATTATTATTATTACCATTAAATTTATATTCAAAAAAATTAAATATGAATTTCTTTATAAAAATTTAATTAAATTATTAAAAAGATTTATACTTTCGAACTAAGATTTCGTCTCCTCGTCTTAATTTTTTTCTAAAATATAATTGACACCTGAAATTAATTCCAAAAAAATTACAACCAAAATTAATTTTCACCTACTCGTATTTTTTTGTTGTATCCAATTATTCACAATTAAAATTAAAGAAAAATAATATACATGGTAAGTGTGTATAGTTTTAATCTCACATTCTCATTGAGCTCTCCCACTTGAAAATACGCAAATTAAGTTGAATCGATTTTTATAAAATATGATATGAAATCCATCAATTTTATTTAAATTTGGTTAAATTCTCAATCTTATGAGTGAGTTGAATTCAATTGGATTCGCGAGTCATACATAACTTTTTTTTAATTTAAAAAAATATAATTAAATATAAATTCTTGAACATCTCAAAAATAATAAAATTATACAACAATATATAATTCAATATTTAAAATACATCCACAAGTACAATAAAATGCTTAAAATAGCAACATAATCTTAAATTTAGTCCAACAACTAAATTTTAACTATATATTAATAATAAAATAAATAAATAAAAATATATATGACACGTTAATAGATTGACTCTGCAGGTTAAATCTATTACCTGAACATCGTTGAGTTTAAATAGATTACTTTAGGTTATACCTACATTTTGAATGAATTGAATCAAAATGTGAATTATATTGATTTCAGTGTTCGGATTCACGAATTTACTCGTACCCACGAACACCCGGTAACTGTTGGTTAGGACATTCCATTGCACTCTTAAAATTAATTTATTTTTTTAAAATTGATCAGTAAAGTCATGCTTACGAATGATTGTGATGTGATCATTAAACTCTAAAAACTAAATATGACAAAATTGGTCAAAGTCGCTAACCAATCAACTTTATCCGTCATTTTAAACGAATTGAATTGTAGATTTAAACTCGCTTATTTAAATTGACTTGTCTTGGTTAACCAATTGAAAAAACGATGAGGCGGATTGATCTGTCTCTTTTTATTTATTCACTCAACCAAATTCAAATATTAGAACCGATTTTACTAAATCTAATTAAAACTTCAAATCCAAATTAAAAACTAATAAAAATATAAGTTTTACTGCCTAAAAAATTAAATTTCACATATAAAAAAAAACCATACAATCGTAATCAGTACATTAATACATTATAAAGGTAAGAACATATAATTTCATGTTCAAATGCAAAATTAAACTCTACAATGGATTATAATATATTTTATAACTTATTTATTTATTTATTAAAATAATATAACAGTATGTAAACTGTAATAATTTTTTTAGAATTGTTTAATATTGATGAATTTATTTTGACTATTTTAAATTTTATTTTGACATTAAATTTTGTTGATTGATTATAATTTTATTTATTATTCTTATAAAATGTTTATATATAGAAAATTGGCAAGCCGACCTATCAACCCACCACGGGACGGAATTCGACTCGATGGTTACCACTTTTGACATGCTAATCATGGGGTGGGCCGGACCCGCTTTGCCATCCTACTAAAATCAAATATTATCATTCTCTTTGTATCATTTGCCATTTTTCTAATGTATAAAATTATTTGTCCATTTACATTTTAATACATATTATTCTTTTCTTTTTACTAGTATATTTTTATTTATTATATTTTAATTTATCAAACTTATTTATTAAGTTTAAATGTAATTTTAATCTCTTATTTTAATTAATTTATAATTTTGATCATTTTATTTTTAATTTAACTGATTCGTAACTTTGATTTATTTATTTTTAATATTACACTTTTAGTCATCAATTTTTTAAAATTGAAACATTTTGTCCTACTTATATATTTTACTATTAATATTGATTCAGTACGTTGTTTTATTTTTTATATAATTATTTGGACTTATTTAAAACAAAAAATTTACATGTTTTAAAAAAATATAACTGTCTACTCATTTTTAAAATAATTTTTAAA
>JBBPBR010000004.1:62376792-62397597 GCA_037974775.1 Cicer pinnatifidum | reverse complement strand
AACAAGGATAACAACCGGGTTTCATATATCTTGCATTAAAATTGAAGATTTTATAACTTCTTAATCTTAAACTTAATGTAAAAATGAATAAAACATTAAATTTATAAAAAAAATGAATAAATCAATAAGATGAGATTATTAATTTTAGAAGATTGGGTTATTAATTTGGTTTGTACTGCATGCAAGGCCAAAGTTTTATTAATGAATTCTTTTTCTTCTATAAAAAGTGTAAATGAGAGATTCATAAGTTCGTCATAATTAAAATAGACTTCAAAATTCAGATAGTGCTGAAATATGTACTTACAAATAACCTACTAACAATGTCTTTATGCAGACAAATTAAGGGCGTTACACATTTCATAGGCTAAATGCACATTCCTTTGTCATGAAATAAATGCACATTCCTCTGTCATGAAAAAAACTGTTGGAAAATAAATGATATCACGTAATATTAGTACTATTGTTGATGATTGGATTTGTTTTTTGTTTTTTTGTTTATCTAAACTTTGATTTATATATTTATTTAATGATATTACAAAATATAAACATATAGTATACGAATTCTCGGAATATAATAATATATCTTATATTTCTCAAAAAAAAAAAAAAGTTGTGTCTCCAACAAATAAGCAGGGCCCAAAACAAAAGTTTCAAGAAGGAGAAGCTCACATTTATATGCTATTGTTTTTTTTATAGACATATAAAAAAATTAGGATGATTTTTTATATTAAAAAAAAAAAACAATAACATATTATATGCTATTGTTCTTATTATATGGTTGGTGTCACAATTAGAAATTACTAAAAATAAAAAACAAGTATGGTAGAGAGGAGCAAAGAGCTTCTTTGATTGGAACTCAAGGTCTTGCCCCTTTCTTCCTTTGGTCTCTCTTTATTCCTACAATGCATTTTCTTTTCTTTCTATTTTTACTTATTTATTTATTTATTTTCTTGGTCTCTCACTCTGGTTTATCTATTTAAGCTGATTTTATCTTTGCAGAAACTACACTTCTTGTTTGTAATAACAATAAAAAATAATCAATCAATCATGAAACCTACCTCACTGCCCCACTGCCCCACTTCCTCCACCTAACGTACTATTTCTAATTCATATTTTTTTTTGTAGTTGTTGATTTTTGTTTTTTATTTTTTTATTTATTGTGTTCATGTTCAATTATGATTTTAATTTGTTTGCAATTATTTCATAGTTACAATTACTCTGAATTATGCTATGGGAGATTATTGACTCGTGTCACCTTCACGCCGTTCAAAACTTGCATTTTCCTTACTTATCTTTTTTCTTCTTACTTGAGTTAAAACATTCATTACTAGAAAAAATTGAAACAACTATTAAAGTTAGAGACGGTCCAAACGAGAAAAAAAAAATTAATTAAATTTACTGTCAAATTCGTCGTCTCTAACCCTTAATGACGGTAGCTATTTTAATTTTTTTCTAGTATCTTAATTAAGTATTTATCTTATATTTTAATTAATTTACTGTTTATGTTTTTATATTTCTAGGTATCATGTTGAAGCTGTGCTATAGCTTTCAGATATTTTATTATACAACATACATGTGTGGTGGTCTTTAACTTGTCTATAAAATATTAATTTAATGGTAAAAATTAACAGCGTAATTTCAATAAACATAGTTCAAATTCTATCTAAGATGATGTATAATTGATGTTACTTTAATTAATAATTATTTTCTCTTTCTCAAACTTTTGGAAAAAAAAATTCACGAAATGCTGTGGCGGTTTCTGCAACTTGTCCTACAGTGCTTTGTTTATTGATGCAGTTTTGAGGACTTCATAGGGGTGATATCAGAAGCAATAAACAACTTCATAAGCACAAATCCCTTTTTAGTCCAAGAATTAATGATTAACACCAATTTTGAGCAAGTCCAAACAATGTTTGAAGTTCCCAACTGCTACTGCTTTTGGTAACATATCAATAGGATTTTCGCTTGGGTGAATCTTCATCACTTGAAATTCACCTCTTTTTATGTGTTTAGTCCTCTCATGATATATTTGATTCCTACTTAAATGTATTGCACTTTGGCTATCACAATGAATATAGACAGACTCTTAATGAATTCTATGTTTTGAGACCAACTCTTGCTCCCATATTGCTTCCTTTACTACATCAGCCAATGCAACATTACTCTGCTTTTGTTGTTGAGAGAGTTACTATATGTAGCAGTGAAGCTTTAAAAAAAAGGATTTTCAAACAATATGAAAACGTATTCAATTAGATATCTTCTTATGTCTATGTCTCCTGCAAAATCTGAATCCACAAATCCTTGAATAGGTAGGGAGTCGTCAGTCTTCTTACTATGCATCAGTACTATGTCTAGAGTTCCTTTTAGATTCCTTAGTATCCATATTTGACTGTTTGCCAATCTGTGTTTCTAGAATTATCCATAAATTTGTTTGTGACACTCACTATATGTAAAATGTCAGGCATTGGATACAACATTGCATACATAGTACTTCCAATGACACTAGCATATGGGATTTTCTTCATATTTTCCTTTTTGTCTACTGTTGAAAGAGGCATGTTGGAGGACAGTCTAAAATGTGTTGTCAAATGAATTGTTTCAGGTTTAGTTGTTTCCATATTGAACCTGTTGATTACCTTAGATAGTTTTCTTATGAGACAATTAGTTTGCATTTGTCTCCCATTTGAATGATATCCATTCCCAAAATTATCTTAGTTGCACAAAGATCCTTCATCTTGAATTTCTGTTTAAGTTGATCCTTTAAAAGATCAATCTTACCCATATCCTTACAAGCCAATAGCATATCATCAACATAAAGTAACAAATAGATGAAGGTATTGCATGTAAATTTCTTCAAGTAAAACACAACAATCACAATTGTTTCTAAAGAATTTTTGTTTCAATATAAAGGAATTAAACCTCAAGTACCATTGTTTAGGTGATTGCTAAAATTCATAAAGTAACATTTTAAGATCAAACATCCGTCTTATTTTCCTTTAACATCAAAATCACTAGCATGCTTCTTAAGAATAGTCTCATTCAAATCTCCATGAATAAAGGTTGTTTTGACACCCAATTCCATGTTGAATTGAGCAACTATAGATTTCAAAATTTTGATTGATGAAGGTTTGTCCATATGGGAGAATATTTCATCACAGGCAAACAAATATATCAAAAGGGTTTTATAATTAAAGACTAAAGGAGTATAATATATAACTACTAGTATATAAATGCACATGAATATTGTATCTTTTTAAAATTCGTTAAAGTTAATTTTTTTATGCAAAAGCAAATATTATCAAAGTGAAATTGTGACCATCATTTTTTATACAACTCTTATATATCTTATATATTTGTACACTTATTTAATTTTTTTTTTTTTATTTCTCTCTTATCGTATCATTAAGATATCACATTTATTAAATTACTATATTTATTTATTTCTTTCTCAAATGGTCAAACAAGTATTTAGATATACATCAAACTTTTTTCCTTTTTCATAACTCTCATGGATTATATTGGATATAATGATTATAAGAGATTAAAGAATATTCCACACAAGTGTAATTTTTGTAAATGAAAATGCAGTTATATAATTATTTAATGTTTGTCATTTAATTTCTAATTTTAATATTTTATTTAGTCTTAAGATTTTATTTATGAAAGTCAAAGATTATTAATTACATTTATTATCCTTAATTACTTGATAATTTGGTGTGTGTGATAATATATATATATATATATATATATATATATATATATATATATATATATATATATATTCATTAATGACATACTTACTTTGCTTTACAAGTTTTTATTTGGTCAACGACTTAGTTTTAATGTTTTATTGACTTAGTTTTAATCTTGAAAGAACACTATTTTAATTAAAAGTCCATTATTGGACTGCATGTCCTTGAGGTTGGGGCTTGTGGTCCAGTCCAGGCAGAATACTTAATTTGGCCATTAGTTTTCCTTCCAAATTATCTATCATCCTTTTATCTTCCTCTTCCTCTACCCTCCCTCCCTTCCTTGTTTTTTCTTAATTACAAAATTAAGAATTATAGAACACAAATCTTCATAATCAAAGTTGTGTAGATATCAAATGGAAGGAACCTCATCACAACAAGAAAATGATAATATCACATCCCCTCTCCGTAAGCAACCATGCATATATATCCATCTCCTTCATTTTTTATTTTATAATTTCCTTCCTTAACATAATAAATTTGTCAAATATCTTGAAAAATGAAAATCTTATATATTTTATATATATGGTGTAGTATCAAAGGAGGAGGATGAGAAATTAGAAGAAAACTCGCCAATCAAACAAGTGGCTCTAACGGTACCAACAACAGATGATCCATCTCTTCCTGTTCTAACATTCCGAATGTGGGTATTAGGAACACTTTCATGTGTTCTATTATCATTCCTAAACCAATTTTTTTGGTACAGAACAGAGCCTCTTACAATAACAGCAATCTCTGCTCAGATTGCTGTTGTACCTTTGGGTCAACTCATGGCTTCAAAAATCACAAAACGTGTTTTCTTTAAAGGAACTTCTTGGGAATTTACGTTGAACCCTGGTCCTTTCAACGTTAAAGAACATGTTCTTATTACTATCTTTGCTAATTCTGGTGCTGGCACTGTTTATGCCATTCATATTGTTACCGCTGTTAAAGTTTTTTACCACAAGCATATTTCCTTCTCTGTTTCTTTGCTTGTAGTCATCACCACTCAGGTATTAACTTAGTTCTAATTATTATTATTATTATTATTATTTAATTTTTTGTTAACGTAGTTATAGTTCTTCTTCAAACTAAATTATTAAATTTGATATATTAAAAATGTGGTTTGAATGGTAGGTATTAGGTTTCGGATGGGCAGGTATATTTAGAAGATATCTTGTGGAGCCAGCGGCCATGTGGTGGCCAGCAAATTTAGTTCAAGTTTCACTCTTCAGGTAAATTATATAAGACTTTATTCTAATCCAAATAGGTTTTACATTGGACCATAATCATGATCAATAAAGAATGTGTGACTTTAATTTTAACTATTTCAAATACAATTACGTAATTATAATATATTCACATCATAAAACTCTTTACATTAATCATTAATATTCTAACAAATATGTGTGCTCTAAAACACTCTAAAAATAATTTATGATATATTTTTTCGACTTGAAATATAAACAATTTTTTTGATGCAAAATTGTTTATATATAAGATTAATTTCAGAGAGTAACAATATGCAATTCATGTTTAAAATTGGTACATTTTATATATGTAATTGTAGTACTTGGTCAACAGAAAGAGTTTTATTTATTTTAATAAATGTCCATTCGAAGATTTTTTTTTTTCACAACAAAATACTATTACCTAGTACACCTACCAATAATCATAAAAAAATGGCACACCTACCAATAATATCATTGCATATGCATGTGAATCAATTATTGTCAACACTTGAATGATTGTAAGTACTAACTTGCACGTATAATATTTCTTAAAGAATTTCTATTTAATTTGAATTAACAGTTAAATGGGTTTTTTTTTTTAAATATAACTTCGTATTATTTATATAATTATTATAAAAACATATTATTTATTAAAAGTGTCAGAAAAATAATATTTTTTTTGAATTTTTATTGGTTATAATAGTGAATATTAAATATTTTTACAATAAAATATTAAAAAATAAAATACTATTCATAAACAATGAAATGATATTTTTTTCTTTTAAAATATTTTTTTACAACACAGAAATCAATAAATAATTAATAATTTATTAGTTTATACAGCCAAATATAGTAATACTCTTTAATTTGTGAATGTAACATAAACCAACAAGTCATTTGCGAATTACATCTAAGAAGGCAACAGGATATCCTTTTCAACCGGGGCCCAAACTTCCCTAGATACTCTTCTTCTGATTCTTGAATTTGGAAATTAGTACTATAATTCTATAACGAATCTAATTTTCAACATCATATAATAAATATTGGCACTTTCTATCTTTTTTTCTGCACCGTTGAATTGAAAATACATATATTTTGTTTTTACGTATGATCTGTTTGTAATTTTATTGGAAATCGTTTCTAAAATTCATTATTTTTTCATATAGACAAATATATTATGAACCTTTTCTTTCACCTTCATATAGACAAACATCACTCCGTGAAAAAAAATGAAGGGACGTATGTGTGCCGTGTGTACCATGTTGTCGTATAGTTTTTTTTTTTTTTTTGGGGAGTAAATAGAATTTGTAATTCAATCTCTCAAATTAATCCTAAAATATATTTTTTAAATTATAAAATGGCTGTTAAAATAGTATCTTTATATATTGATACAAGAAGGGAAAAGAAAACGAGAGTAATAGTGAACATATGATTGCAAAATCTGATCACTATTCATAAAAGCATTCAGCTTTACATATGTAAAGGACTAGAAGTCCCACATCGAAGGCATAGTAGGTTAAAAGGGCACCAACTGAATTGCAACTAACAGTTAATCAACTAACTAACTTTTGAATTATATTTACAATACATCTCCTTAATTCAAAGTTAGTAAAGACACTACATTTAACATGCTTCTCATCTCCTTAAACTTGAGTGGTTTAGTAAGTATGTCAGCTTGCTGAATTTCTGACTTGCAACACAAGTTCCAGCCCATTCACGTCCATGAGCCACTGGGTTCTTGGCTATATTGCACATTTGTGATCCACCATTAGTTGTACAGCTCCATTTGTCTTCAATTTCAATTCTTCAAGTAGTGATTGCAGCCATTGAGCTTGACAAGCAACATGACAAGATGCTGTGTATTCAGTCTCACAAGATGAGAGTGCTACAACAGCTTGCTTTTTTGAATACCATGAAATTGGTGATCCATGAAACTTAAATAGTGTGCTCCTTCTGTCATCCTTGTCACGACACCGGTCTGAATCCGATTAGCCTACTAGCTCAACATCAAATTGCTCTTTGTTATTCTGAATTAGGTAACCAAAATCTGAAGTACCCCTCAAGTACCTTAGTATTCTTTTTGCTGCACTCATGTGTGATTGCTTTGGATTCTCCATAAACATGCTCTTGCTATTGGAGCAAAAGCCTCTGAGTAATCCACCCCTGCTCTTTGTAGGAACCCCTTTGCAACAAGCCAAGTTTTGTGCTTAGCTATAGTGCCATCTGGCTTATGCTTGACTTTGAACACCCATTTGACAACTATTAGCTCCCAAGTCTGGTTCCTTTCAATGGCTTTGAGCTCATCAACTATTGCTTCCCTCCATACCTTTTCCTTCAAAGCATCTTCGAAATTGACAGTTTCAGTATCAGCAAATAGAGCCAGATGCACTAAACCACCCTCATCAGTCACTAGGTTGTCTAGTATCAGCTCATAATCAGTCTGGCTGGCTGGTGGATTTCTGTTCCTATAAGCTGGTATTGCCTCAGCTTGTGTGGTATAGGTGTTGGCCTTAGGTAATTCTTCAACTTGATCATCTTCCATTGTGAAATGGAACAATGAACTATTGTTATTGCACATGTGATTGGACTCCTAACCCCAACTCCAACTACTATTTTCATCAAAGAACACATCCCTACTAATCACAATTTTGCTTGTTCTTGGATGGTAGAGTTTGTATGAGCCTGTCATTGCCTCATCCTTGTCTTCAAGCTTCTTTCTCTTCTCATCAGGCACATTTATAAAACACAATGGAACTTGGAAGGTCCTATTTTGTGAAAGACGAGCCTGCAAGATTCTTCTACTGGCTGCATAAAAAATCTCCATACAATCATCTTTCATTTGCATTGAAAACCCTTTTCCAAGCAGTTGACCCATGCTTAGTGGGTTACTCTTCATGTTAGGAACAAACAACACATCGGAAATTACTGCTTGCTTGCCTTCTTTGGTTTTGATCCCCACATTCCCAACACCTTCCGCTGACACAGTTCTGAAGTTTGAACATCCTGAATCAAGATACCAAGTCTCTGAATTTTCCAATTCATAGTTTGTAGTCACCATTAGTAAAACTGCATCTGAATCTGAGTCCTCATCGTGTGCCATGTTTGGCTGATTATTTGATTTCTTCTGGTGGTTCTTGTTGTTGTAGCGTACTGAACCTATCTTTTATTGAACTTCTTCTTTTCGTGTTTCTTTGAATTGGAGTTTATGTTTTGATTTGATGACTCGTGTTGATCATGATTGTTGTTTCTTGATTGATCTTGATTCTTTGAACTTCCAGCACCATCTTCACCCTTGCTTTTTGCTTTCCATTTCTCACTATTGTTCTTCTTTGATGTATGAGCTTGTAGAGGTTGATTATTCCTTCTATCACTGCTCCTTTCATTCATTCTTTGCTCATGTGCTTCTAAGGACGCTTGTAACTCTTCGACCTTCATGCTTGCAAGATCCTTGGGTTCTTCTATAGACACTACAATATAATCAAACTTTATTGACAGACTTCTAAGCACCTTCTCCACAGTTGCTTGATCTGAAAGTTTTTCAACACATCCTTTCATTCGGTTGGTTAGAGCTTGAACACGATTAAAGAATGTTGAAACCTCTTCATTGTTCTCCATCTGTAGCAGTTCATATTGCCTTCTTAGTTTTGCAATCTCACCTTCTTTAATTTTGCAGCACCTTCATATGCGTTTTCAAGAATCTTCCATGTCTCTTTTGCACTTGTTACTAATGCAATTTTGTCGAAATTTGCTACATCAACACATTGATGGAGGATGAGTTGTGCTTTACAATCTTTCTTCTTTGACTCTTTGTATGCAGCTTTCTAAGCATCTGTTGCAATTTCTCCTAGTGGAACCACACCATTGGTAATTATCTCCCATACTTCTTGATATCCAAAAATCACCTTCATCTGAGTACACCATTTGTCGACGAAGTTCTTCCCATCAAGAATGGGAAGTGTTGTAGGGAAATATCCATTCAAAAAGATGCCATTAACGCAACAGAAACGTGTTGTTTTCAGAGGATCGAACCTGGCTCACTGATACCAATTATATTGAAACAAGATATAATTCACATACTGAATTAAGAGAGTAATATTGAGAGAAGAAGAAGAAGGGAGAATAATAGTGAATATATGATTGCAAAATCTGATCTCTATTCATGAAAACATTTAGCTTTATATATGTAAAAGGACTAGAAATCCCACATGAAAGGCATAATAAATCAATTACAAAAGCCCTAAATGAATTGCAACAAACAATTAACTAATTAACTAACTTTTGAATTATATGTACAATATTATAGTCTTTAAGTGTTAGTTCAACTAAAAAAATGTCATATTGTTAGATTGAAAAACATTATGTCCCAATGTCTTAAGTTTGAACTAAAAACCTCACAATTGTGTGTGTATGAGTTTTTAGTGGTATTTATCATGTTATCTACGGAAAAAGAAATAGTTTGTATATAATTCATCAAAATTAAATAGTCTATATAATTTTGATCATTAGAGACTATGATATCAGCGTTAATTGAATATATGACATTTTTATATTTATTTCACATCAATATGGTCACACTAATTACACTCACTCACTCAGGGCCCTGCACGAGAAGGAGGAAAGGCCAAAAGGAGGGTTAACACGATCTCAATTCTTCGTTATAGCATTTTTGTGCAGCTTCGCATACTATGTGTTCCCCGGTTACATTTTTCAAATGTTAACATCACTCTCTTGGATATGCTGGATATTTCCCAATAATGTATTGGCTCAACAACTTGGATCAGGTCTAAATGGGCTTGGCATCGGTGCTATTGGGCTTGACTGGTCTGCCATTTCAGCCTACCTCGGTAGCCCACTTGCAAGCCCATGGTTTGCTACTGCCAACGTGGCAGCGGGATTTGTATTTGTTATGTACATTCTGACTCCATTGTGTTATTGGTTCAACATTTACAATGCCAAAAATTTTCCCATTTTCTCCAACAAACTTTTTACATCAAAAGGTCATGTTTACAATATCACAGATATAATAGACGCTAATTTTCATCTAGACCTTGCTGCTTATGAGCGACAAGGAAGACTTTACCTCAGCACTTTCTTTGCTATGACTTATGGTGTTGGCTTTGCTGCACTTACGGCTACCATTGTGCATGTTGCTCTCTTTCACGGAAAGTATGTATAAAAAAATTAACTTTTTGTAGTTCTAAAATTTAAATATCCCTAGCTATAATGCACATAAATGTTATGTTATGTAAACAATTTAAGAATGAAATGGAATAATTGAAAATACAGAGAAATATGGGAGCAAAGCAAATCAAGTTTTAATGAAAAGAGCATGGACATCCACACCAAGCTTATGAAGAAGTACAATCAGGTTCCGGAATGGTGGTTTGTGTGCATACTCATTGCAACAATTGCAACTACTGTTTTTGCATGTGAATATTACAATGAACAGCTTCAATTGCCTTGGTGGGGTGTTCTGTTAGCATGTGGCATTGCAATCTTCTTCACTCTCCCCATTGGGATAATTACTGCAATCACAAATCAGGTCAGTACATAGATAGACTAATAAAATAAAATTAAAAAAGTTTATCACCAATGGCATCACCAAACTTAGAAAATTAGAGATATTTCATTTTTCATATGATGAATAATTGTACTTTTCTTTGGCTAACTTATTTTCTAATTATAGAGTCCAGGGCTGAACATAATCACTGAGTACATCATAGGGTATATCTACCCAGGATACCCCGTAGCCAACATGTGCTTCAAAGTTTATGGTTATATTAGTATGACACAAGCCATTACTTTCTTGCAAGACTTCAAACTCGGACACTACATGAAAATCCCTCCCAGAACTATGTTCATGGCACAGGTCTCACTACTATATAATTCATCTTACTTTCATGGCACAGGTCTCACTACTAATTTAAATTATTTTCCTTTCAACTTAATTAGGTTGTGGGAACACTAATTGCCAGTCTTGTGTATTTAAGTACTGCATGGTGGTTACTGGAAACCATACCAGACATATGCAAAGATACATCCTCTGTTTGGACTTGTCCAGGTATTACTTTTATCGATTGAAGGTTATCAATTAGAGAAAAGTAAAATGAAAATCATATTGAATTCTGAGAGGATGAATTATACATAGAGTTTACATAATCAATGAAAAACAACTAATTAGTATAACTAACTAATGTGTCTTATACCAGGTGACACTGTATTCTACGACGCATCAGTTATTTGGGGTTTGATTGGACCGCGTAGAATATTCGGAGACTTAGGAACCTATGAGAAAATAAATTGGTTCTTCCTTGGTGGAGCAATTGCTCCTTTGCTGGTTTATTTAGCTACAAGAGCGTTCCCAGAACAAGAGTGGATTAAACTCATAAACATGCCTGTGTTGATAGGTGCTACAGGAATGATGCCACCAGCTACAGCAGTGAATTATACTAGTTGGATTGTTGTTGGTTTTCTGTCTGGGTTTGTTGTGTATAGGTACAAGCCAGATTGGTGGAGGCGTCACAATTATGTTCTTTCTGGTGCTTTGGATGCTGGTCTTGCTTTTATGGGTGTGGTTTTATACCTTTGTTTAGGATTAGAGGATATTAGTATTGATTGGTGGGGAAATAACCTTGATGGTTGTCCCTTAGCTCATTGCCCAACTGCCAAAGGATTTGAGTTTCAAGGTTGTCCTGTTTCCACTTAATTAGGATTTAATTAAATGTACATAGTTATTTATTGGTTAGCTTATTCTCAACTTTATTTAAATTCATACTTTCTTTGAGATTCAACCCTTTCATTCATCAAACTTTGTAAAATGTACATATTTTATTTGTTTGAATTGATCTATTCCAACTTTATCTATTGGTTTTTTTGGTGTCTGTGGATATTAATTCCTTCCATTGGTAGAATAAGAATAGACAATAAAATTTAAAGTAGTTTAATTTTCTCTGTTTATTTCAGTTTGACTAGTAAAAGTAGTGGTGTTGATATTTCTTTAGGTTGTGAATCACAACTGAATTTAGGGTTTAGTAAGCAATTCATACAAAATTGGATATATACAGAAAAGGAAATTGAATAGCAGTACTCTCGTTACAAGAAAAAGAGAGAGGATGATGATAAAAATGAAGAAAATTTGGGTCGTGGCCGAAATTTGGTGGAAACAATGTAACCTAAGCCAAGGCAGAGTACACAAAGTCCCATATCGAGGGACCGCCTTAGTACTTGCAAATCTATTTCCAAGTGGCTGCACGCTTCTTCAAATTCTGGATCAGTATCATTATCAATATGAAGCTCTGTTTCTTCTGGAATGTCTTCCAACTTCAACTTGTTTGTCCTACGTTTGATGTTCTTTATTGTCTTGGTAACCTGCATGGTGTTTTCTTTGATTGGAATTGGAAAGAGTCCATCAAAATCAAATCTATTGATTGTGGATGGGTATCTATGTGAGGGATAATCGACAGGCCTACACATGTTGAAAGTGGATCGTGGAATGAGTTTTCAAAGATGGATGGTTCAGAAAGAAGGGAAATTGCACTATTTATCTGTTTTGCAGTCTGAAACCTAAGCAGCACCAAGTATTGAGCAACCCAGCCCATAGACCGCACCATTTTAAAGTCTCAAATCCGTCCACGGTTTTCTTTTCTCGAATCCTGCGCTAACTTTATAAAAGTATTAAACTTAAAAGTCGTGTTATTCTTTTATTTATTAAATGAATCATATAATACGGTCAATAAAAATAATAATACTCAAGTCTATGAAGGAAATCATAGGTTAGTTTAGAGTTCATTGTGGAGCAAGTTTATTGTATCACATATTACTTAGATCAATTGTATTGAAACTTGGGTTAAAAAATCAATGTTGAAAAGACTAAAAAAAATGTAGCTAATGCAAATCCTCAGCTTCAACAAGAAATTATGCAATATACGGGATTTAGAGAAGCTCTAAATTTGGGGAAATATATTGGAGCAAACATTACATATGGTAGGAGTTCTAGAAATAGGTTTAGACATATTACTGAGCAAGTTGAAAGACGCCTGAGTGATTGAAAACAACAATGTTTGAGTTTGGTAAAAAAAACATTAATTTGAGTCAATTTGTATTGAATTCAATCTCTTACTTTTATATGCAATATGACAAAATTCCTACAACTATTTGAAATGAGTTGGAAAAATTACATCAAGACTTTATCAAGAAAGACACTAAGATAACTCGTAAAACCCACTTGATCAGTTGAGAGATTTGTTGTATGCCTAATGAGAATTATAGTCTAGGCATCAAAGGTACTCAGTTAATAAATGATTATTTTCTTTTTAAAATACTTTGGAATTTATTGACTAATTCTGATGGCTTATGGTGCCACGTTCTCTTGAATAAATGGCATAAATCAAAACTTGTTTGAGAATATGATTTGTAAGTCGAATGATTATCCGTTATAGAGAACTCTAGCGAAAAATTGGAACTAATTTCAGCATAATATTACTTGGAAACTTGAGTAAAGAAGGAAGATCAATTTTTGACTTGATTGTTGGATTCCAACGGAACAACCTTTTTTCTTCAATTTGTCGTAAACTAATTTAATTTTAGATGCTACTTTAATTGTTAAAGATGTTGAAAAATAGAACTTTGATCGGCTTCATAACTGGTTCACTAATCACATTATTGCTATTTCTCCTACTCTTCTTGAAGATAATGAAGACAAGTTGGGTTTGAGTGATAATAGATTTATTGAGTTTTCTATAAGCAATGCTTTAAATAACTTTATCCAACTCAAATTGTTACTACTTCTCATACCAACTAGAAAATCTTCTCAAAGTGGTTACTACTTCTCATACTAACAAGCAGCCTGCGCAAGGAAACTATTGTAACTCAACACATACCATCGTTCCTCTCATGGATGGGCCTAACAGAGCTTAATCACTTACAGCTTGGGATAGGTGAGGTCACTTTTTAATACGATTTATTTTGTAGGCTAACATAACCTCTTTAAAAATATGATATGATCCGCTCTAAAATTTATTTTAAAAGTTTTATTTATATTAAAATATTTAAATATTTTATTCATATAAAATAATTTTCTCTATATATCAATATCAATGTATATATCTATATATATTAAATAAAAAATAATTTTTCTAACAAAATAATTTAAAAAAATTCTGAAACAAACACTTTTAAACTCTAAAAAATAATTTTTTGTTTTAAATAAGATTTTTTTTTTCTAAAACAAACGTACCTATTATTACCTCTTAAACAAATATGAAACGACAATTAAGTGATGATTGACTAATTGAATGTTACTGACTATAAAACAACTATCAAATATAGAATTGTTATCGATATGGAACAACTATTGAATATAAAATGGTTATTGAGTAATTGTCTAATTAATAGAATTTAAAATAAAAAAATAATATTATCAATTAATAATAATATATATATATATATATATAGACGGAACTGTTAGACCTAATAGACTTTTTTATAAGCCCGAGTCTGACCTATTTAAATAAATAGACTTTAAAAACAGTTTGAGTCTAACATTTTCTTTCCTTTTATTTGAGCTTTTTTAAATACTTTTGTAATAAATAAATTTCTTCTTCCACCCTTGCATTCTTGAAACTCCTCAAAATCATTTTTTGTGCCAATTTTGATTTTTTTATTAATTAATTTAAATTGATCAAATTAGATAAGTAAATACATAGGTAAAAATTTCAACAAAAAAATACTTTTAAATTGGACAATCATAAAGTTTAAAATGCTAATTTAAAATTTTTTAGACCTCCCAATTAGCCAATCTTAAAATATAAGGTCTAAAACATCATGAAAAATTTTAAATTAACATTTTACACATCTAAATTATTCAATTTTTGTAAATATTGTATCATTATATGATTAGTGTCAAGTATCCATCAACTTTGACGATCAATAATTTTATACCGAAAACTTGATATATCATCTGTTAAAAGACCCCTTATGTTGGATATCAAGGTGGGGGTGGTGGAGGGAGATGAATGGGATATGTTTGACAACAATTTGTGAATGTGTAATTCAGCTTTTCATAGAATTGATCATTGCTAGACTCATTATATCACCATGTGATTTAGATCTTCATCCATATTAACAAAGTTGGTAATGTCATTTTTTAGTTCTTCAACCTCTTTGAGAGGATCTGAATCTGAGGATAGAAATTTAAGCTGAATAAATGAAAGTGAAAATATAGAGAATGACACACACACAACTTTTATATTAGTTCACTTAATGAAGACTACGTCCAATACTCACACACTTGTGAGTTTTTACTAATGATCAAATTGATTAACCTCTCACAGAGGTTGATTACACTTTGTGTATTCTTTAGTCTCACCAAGCTTACAACCTTGTTTCTTAACAGCACTAGTGTTTTTTTTAAAAAAACAAAGAAATAAAGAAAGAAACTCTTTTAGATAAATACTTAAGTCATAACATAACGACAAAGTCAACAATTATTTACAAGCAGCGGAATAGTTTTTGAAATAAAAATCCAAAGTATTCAAACATCAAAATACATTGGGGCTATGAGGCCTATTAGACATAGCTCATACCCCTTGGGTATTTTCGATAGACCTGTACAAAAGCACTTCCCCAAGAATTTTAACTTTACCCATGTCACATCAAAAAGTGGAACATGGACCCATCAAAAGAAAAGTCATCAATTAGTTTAAGCATATATACAATCTTCCAAAATGAAATAAATACAATCACAAAAGAAAGACATCTAGTCCTTATACAACCACCTAATATGATCATGCTACAAAAACTACACAAACCGAGTGATCTCCACGCTCCCCGCAAGTCCTCTTGACACAACTTCGGTCAGGTATGACTAATTACTTTTCCATCTGAGGGCAAAGCCCAAATTTCCACAATAATTGTAAAGGTCATCAACCGAAAATAACAAATATCACACAGCAAATTCTTATATTTTCAAATGCTCAAAAGAACCTTTCGTCTCAGCATACTCCTCGAAAGGGTTTTCATATGTCCAAAATGCACAAACAATGTTGAAAAATGAAGTTTTGACAAACTGCATTGTCGTAGCCGAATACAATTGAGAAAATGCAGATTTTCAATTCTAAAATGGCTCTGAATCAATCAACACTTCAAACATTAATATTATCAATTATGAACACATAATTAACACCAAATTAATCTCCACAAATTCACACCTCAATCACACATTAAATATTCATTAAATCAATTATGAACACATAAATACATCAAAACTTAATCAACCCAACTTCACACCTCAAAACAATTACTACAAATCACAACAACAACCGAATATGTATATACAATCATCAAAGTATAACAAACATGACTCGCATGTCAAGCACCCTAATGCAATGTGTATATGCCAAAATGCATGATTCTGGAATTCCAAACCAAAACCCTCCTCGAGGGGCGTAAATCATAACTGTACAGCCTCTCACAGACCAATACTAATTACCGAGGTGCAATCTCTCACAGATCAGCACGATTTACTAGCGTGCAGTCTCTCACAGACTAACACGACATACAAGAGTGCAGTCGCTCACAGACTAGCACAATTTTTTAGAGTGCAATCGCTCACAGATCAGCACATTCTAGAGTACAATCTCTCACAAATCAGCACGACGCGACAATCCCTGCAAGGATAAGATGAACCAACAATTCACATGGCATCACCCCATGGCTCATCACGATCACCACTATCACCATGGCCCCATCGCGGTCACCATGTGTTATTCGTTTTAAATAGTATATATGTTTAAAACGTAAAAAAAAATTCAAGTGCAAACCTATAATTGGGATGAATAGATGATTTTTTTGAAAGAATATTATAATGAACATAATTGTTATAAGGGATTCTAATGCACGGATATTGTTATAATTTTTATTTTTATTGTAATAAAGATTAAAATATATCATTTATAAAAGATAAATTATCAAAATGAGTCAAAATAAAGATAAATGAACATATGAATTGTTGTTCTTATTGTTTTATATGACTTTACTATAAATGGAATCATGCTTGAAATTTCTGGAAATTATTTATTTCCACCATAAATTAGTTAACTATAACAAATTTCCAATACACAAATTATTATTATCGAAAATTATGTTTTATGAAAAATTCAATATATATTTAACACGAAAAATACAACTTTTTAAAATATTTGCATATCAAAAATTTCAAAATAGTAATAATTTTGTGTATCAAATTTTTTAAAAAAAATTACTTATTGAAAATTTTGGTGAAGGGATAGAAATTGGACCGGGTTTTTTACAATGGGATGAACGAACATGAAATTGATAAAATAAACTTTTTATATATTGTGGGCTACAAGTCTAACCGAAGGTATCGAAACTAATTTTTTTACAATTTAAAGTAACAGAATTCACATGTTTTTTAAGCGTAGTCCTCATGTTCTAATGCAACCAAAAAAATGCACAACGCAGCCATTGATTTGAAGAATAATGCACACGTATGCATGGATGATAATTGGTAGGGTTTAAATAGAGTAATATACTACTCGTCTTGGTACATGTGATTTAAAAAGATATTCTATTAGTCGTGTTTGTATCATTTTAAGTATCAACTTTAATATTTGTATTTTTACTCTCTAGCTATCTACGTGTTCGTATTCATACACATTACCTATATTTTAATTAAAATAGATCGATAAATAAATGATAATAATGTGATAAAATTTAAAAATTATCTAAATATTTTAAAATCAATCATTAAATGTTATAAATCAAAATATTTTATAACTCAAAATATTTCAAATGCAAACTCGTTACAATGCACATTCAAATATCTATAATAATACTTTATGAATTTGTTAGTCATACGATAATATTATTCAAAATCTGTATAAACAATTGATAAAAAATTGTAAATATAATTATAAAGTCACGATTAATAGGAACTTTTACTTATAAAGTTACAATTATTTACCTATTCATCATAACCAAATTCTTAAAAATTTGTAATATTTATCTTTCGATTATAAATATTGTAATAGTTCAAAAATATTAATAGATGTTAAAACATAAAAAAAATTAATTAAACGAAATACTAATATAATAAATAAAAAAATAATATATTTATATAAGTGCATGTGCAGAGTAGATACTGTAGTACTCGTACCACACACATATCTACTTAATTTGGTGAGTTTTTATCCTATCCATAATGAATTTTTTTTCTAAATATCCACTAAATTTAAATCTAATTGTCATCTCGTAAGGGCTGCATTCATAAATATACAAATTCATCTAGGGGTTGTATATACTAAAATATATGATACGAGGGAACAGAGAAAAATAGCTATTAAAGAACTTCGTTAATTTATACATTGAATTTTTGTTTTTTATTTTATGAATGTTGAGATCAAATTCACATAAACTTTTACTTATTTTTAGACAAAATATTCATTTTTTTTACTAAACTCAATTAAATAACTTTAATTTATATTTATGTTATTATTGACTTTTACTTCTCTTTAGACAAAATATTCAAACATTTTTAATTATAAACTTTAATTTTCATTTATGTTATAATTAATTACGAAATGAAAGCTCACTGCTATGAGCACCATACCGGTAAGTGCTCAATTAAAACCAATTAGAATATAATTTGTATCTTGCCGCGAATGTAATTTATAAAATATTCTTTCACTATAAATTTTTTAAAATGTTTAAAGATGATATTTATGATATATAAATGTATCAATTTGATTAAAAAAAATAAGTTTTAAATTTATAAGTTTTTTAGTTTATAAGAATAGTGGTTGTATAAAAAAAAATTGAATAGAAATAATTGAAAAGTTTATAATAAAATTGATGTAGTTAAAATATCACTAGAAGGGGGTTGAATAGAGATATCACTGTTTAAAAATTTTCTCAGGTTTTTTAAATTACTATCTTTTTTAAATTACTATCTTCTTTGAGAGGATGCGAATCTCAATATGGAAATTTAAATCTTAAGTTTGAGTTGAGTATAAGAAAGAGAAAATATAGAGAATGACACACACAACTTTTATACTAGTTATGAATGCTATGTCTAGTACTCATACACTTGTTAGATTTTATTAATGATCAAATTAATTAACCTCTCACTGAGGTTAATGATTAATCTTTCACTCTCTCACTGAGGTTAATTACACTTTGTGTATTTTATAGCATCACCAAGTTTACAACTTTGTTTAACTCTCGTGGAAATTACAAAGTGATATGAATATGATATTTTTCATTACTAAAACACTTTCTAAAAAGATGTTTCAAATATTAGTGTATGATTATAGAAAGTATAAAGAGATGATGGATATTGCTCTTGATAGCTTTAGGATACTTCAAATATTAGTGATGGATATTTCAAATATTAGTGTTGGATATTGCTCTTTTTATGCAATGTTGTTGTACATAGATGATGAAGAGCATATTGCCTTTTATAGAGAATTTAAGATGCTCTCTCCAAGTGACAAATGTTTTATGACCCGGTCATCAATCAAAAAGTACAAGGTCTTTCCTTGTATTTACGGGATTGCATAGACGATGAAGAGCATATTGCCTTTTATAGAGACTTTGAGATGCTCTCTCCAAGTGACAAATGTTTTATGATCGTTGGGTCATCAATCAAAAAGTACAAGGTATGTCCTCATTTTTATGGGATTGCCATCCAACTATCAGTCCATCCTCTTGCACGAGGTTCAAAACTCCTAAGAATTTGGTTGTGAGTCCTTGTCTTTTTCTTTTCTTCAAATATAAGGGCTACATCTTGTTTTGTTAGCTATTATCTTTTTGTAAGTTGATGTTGGGTCGTTTTCAGCATGTGAGAGAGATACGTTGGGTTGCTTTCAATGATGTTGACCATAGACCCATCATCTAACCTAGTACACTATGTCCTCGTACCTATTCATTATGTCTTCTGACTTCTTTATTTCAAATGTTTTATTTATTTATTCTTTAATATTATTTTGTCTTCTCTTAATGAATAAAAAACATTTGTTTCATTGAGATGAATATTTTGCAACTTTGAAGCTTCATCCTCTTAGAAGATCATCCTATCGTATTCCAATCCTCTAGATTTGAATCATATTTTTTTTTTTTTTGTCTTAATGATAAATAACATATTTTCTTATATGAATTCACTCAAAAACACATATTAGTAATTAATCACAATCATAATCTTTTAAATAATTTTGTTATTGTTATAACTGAAAATGATAAAAATGTGAACAAATTCTCATCATACAATAAAATGAATACTAATATGAAAAAGCCTACAAAATAAAAATAAAATTTAACGTGTTTAGAGCACTCATATCTCCGAAGATTGATGACGCCAAAATAATTTACAGTTGATTAAAATTAATTTGAACCAAAGAATATTATAATAAGATGGGAAAGCTAAACATCGCACTAAGACAATATCATGTCACACAAAGACAATAAAATAAAATAAAAACGTAAAATATGTATGAAATTTCTAATTTAAATAAAAGTAAATAAAAACTATTATTTAACATAAATGATTTCAGATAAAAAAGTTTGACTATAAATAACTCATTTTTAATAAAAAAAATTGAAAAATCAATCGTAAGAGAGGAGATGAGAATAAGAGATGCAGTTTTCAACTAATTTTTGGTTGTATTTTAAGAAAAAGAGAAACCCTCTTTAAAATAAAATATATGCAAAAATATTTTTAAAAAGTTGATATATTTCTTTAAATATTAAATTAGATAAATAAGGTTTTTAAATATTTTTATATTTTATTTAAGGTAGATTATAACATTAATGTTGACATTAAAATAAAAATA
>JBBPBR010000004.1:62351483-62361978 GCA_037974775.1 Cicer pinnatifidum | reverse complement strand
TTTCTTTGTATTAAAGAAATAAAATATGTACCCGATCACTAATAAAAAAAACATAAACATAAATTGTATATTACTTTGAAAATACTTAATCTATAATTTATATTTTTGTTTTAAAAAATATTATTTGTTGATTTTTTTCTTCAAATGCTTGCTAATTTAAATATCTGTATTTTACTATTTATTTATTTATTTATTTATTTTAATTTAAACTTTATTAGATTATTTATGTATAAATTTAATTATTAATTTTTTTATATAGTTATTATGTTTATATATTTTATGATAATTTATAGTTGTTACATTTTAATTAATAAAATATAATTAAAATATTATGATGCATTTATATGCTGATTATTCATTAATGGTAAAACCAATTGATATATTGATCTCTTTTAGATATATAATTTATTATTTAAACTCTGATATACTTATGTCGAACTGATCGTTTCTCATTTTATATAATATTATAATGGATATTAAAAATGTTAATTTCCATATTTTGAATTAATAATATACTTTCCCATTAAGCAAAAGGAAAAAAGAAACAGATGAGTTATAAATTGCGTCTCTATAAGGCACGAGGTAGCGCCTTGGAGATTCAACTTGTGATCCACGATGGAATTTTTGGTAAAAAGCAGAATTCCACGATAGATGAGTAGGATAATGGTTGCGGGTGATCGAAAGATTAGACTAATGTCATTCTTACACGTTAATTAAGTTTTGACACGAGAACTTTCGTGCGTAAATAATAAACTAACAAAATAAATAGCACAAGCGCGTAGAAAGAGCGGCACATACCGTTCCGGTGACAATTCCAAGTTAAGTGTTTTTTGTTGTGTCCATTACATTTGCCGACACTAGTTGACGCTCAACAATCAATCCTCAACACCAAACACCTCCCAGATCCGATCTGAAACTGAAAGACGAATCCATGGGGCGTTCGTCTTCGTTTCTCTTTTCATTCTTCATCTTACTCTCCCTATTCTCACCCTCTTTCTCCGAGATCCGTTTCTCCGAGATCCAAAACGACGATCGCCCCATCGTTCCCTTCGACCAATTCGGATTCACTCACAACGGTCGTCTCGAACTCAACGTTTCCAAAATCTCACTCTCCAATTCTAATCTCGATCTCTCAAAAGTCGGTTTCTTCCTCTGCACTCTCGATTCATGGCTCCACGTTCTTCAACAACTCGAAGACGGTGAGATTCGTTGCGCTCTTCAATCCGATCTTGTTAAATCCGTTTACACTTTCAATTCTCTCAACGGTAAAGACTCCTTCAACACCCTTTACAATGAAACCGACGCCGATCAGTACAATCTCGTTTTCGCTAATTGTCACCCTCAACAACTCAAAGTCACCATGGATGTTGAATCTGCTATGTATAATCTCGACGGAAAGAATAACGTTCGTGATTATCTCTCCGCTGGTAGAACCATTCTCCCTAGGGTTTACTTTCTTTTCTCTTTGGTCTATTTTACCCTCGCTGTTGTTTGGATCAGTGTTCTCTACAAAAAACGGTTAACCGCTTTTCGAATTCATTACTTCATGCTTGCTGTTATAATTTTGAAAGCTATTAATCTTTTGTGTGAAGCTGAAGATAAATCGTATATTAAGCGCACTGGTAGTGCACATGGTTGGGATATACTTTTCTACATGTTTAGTTTCCTTAAAGGAATTTCACTTTTCACTCTTATTGTATTGATTGGTACTGGTTGGTCTTTTCTCAAACCCTTCCTTCAGGATAAGGAAAAAAAGGTTCTTATGATTGTGATTCCGTTACAGATTGTTGCTAACATTGCTCAGGTTGTTATTGATGAGAGTGGACCTTATGGTCATGATTGGGTTACATGGAAACAGATTTTCCTCCTTGTTGATGTTGTTTGTTGCTGTGCTGTTTTGTTTCCTATTGTATGGTCTATTAAGAACCTCCGTGAGGCTGCTAGGACTGACGGAAAAGCCGCCGTTAATTTGATGAAGTTGACTCTCTTCAGGCATTACTATGTTGTTGTTATCTTTTACATTTACTTCACAAGGGTTGTGGTTTATGCGTTGGAGACGATTACTTCGTATCGATATTCGTGGACTAGTGTGGTTGCTGCTGAGTTGGCCACACTTGCTTTCTATGTATTTACTGGTTATAAGTTCAAGCCAGAGGCTCACAATCCATATTTTGTTATTGATGATGAAGAGGAAGAGGCTGCCGCTGAGGCATTGAAGCTAGAAGATGAATTTGAGTTGTAATTTCACTGCAAAAAAAAAAATCAATATAAATTGAGGTTTTGGCAGAGTAGATAGATATGGTTGATGATGTTGGTATGCTGCTCAGCAATGGTCAGGTTTCATCACAACGACAACTGCAAATTTTCATGTTACATTTTATGGGTATAGTTGGTATTCATAAATCATTGTGCTATATTTTCTGGGTTCTGGACTTGTGCCAGTTCTCTTAATTAGTGTCATTATATCTTAGACTCTTGTGTAGTGCTATGAACAATATATTCTGTCTAAGTGTTGATACTGATACTTTGCAAACTTTTTTTTCTTGCCATGATTGCTTTTATTCTAGTTAGGTTTCAGCTTTCTACTTTTGTACTTGCAAATTTGTGAAGTTGCATTGGAATTCGAGGCTAGAGTTCTAATTTAGTTGTAAACGTTAATAGTCTCTCATTGTAATTTTGTTAACCATATTCTTGATTTGCCTATTTAGACGTAGAAGTAGGAATGTCATGTCGGCTAGTCTCTTGAAGTCATTGTATGTAAGAGTCAAATATGGGTTAGTGATTGTGATTATGTGAGAAATAGTTGAAAATCCAAATCTTGGATCTCCTGAGTTTAACATGGGGGGCGGGGGGCGGGGAGAGAGTTTCTGAAACCAATTACAGGACCCAAGCAGGATCTAGCACGGCCCTGTTCCACTGAAAAGTTAATACCTTGTTTTGGATAGACTAGGATTGTAGTGACATGGTGAGTCTAGTAGGGAATAGGGATGTGGGCTAATTGGTTAAGCAAACTATTTGAATTTAGCAAGTTTACAGTACGAGGAAGAAGGGCGCACATGGATGAGAAAGAAGTTGGTTATAAAGGGAGAAAGAGAGAGATGGAGGGCAGGGATGGCAATAGGCTGCGTTAGAAGGGCAATCAATTTTGGAACTGAGAGACTTGTACAATTTATTTGATTTTTCTTTCTTTCTCATATTTCTTTCATAAATCCTCCTACTTCTACTGGTCTATTTTCCTAAAATAACGATAGTATCTTCATAGGAACTGTGTTTGTCTGAACTAAACAATCAGTCCGATTCGTCGGATGATGGAAACTGTTTTTCATCACGTGTGGAGGCCAATGTGTCTCAACTAGTGACTGCTAAGAACAAAGTTCAGGATCTATTATATTATAAGCTGCTGCATCTCTGGAAGAGAAACTGGCAAAGGAGAAAGGGACAGGATCATCACCGGTGTAGGAGACATGATGAAAGTTATGGTTCTCACAACCAGTGCATGGTGTATGATAGTGATGCTCACCTAGTTGCTAAATGAATGGAGCTACCTCCATTTAAAGGCATGTGGTTGGCTCACTAAGGCATATACGTATCTTTGCATCCATGAAACCACTCTATAATCAGCTTCGCTCAACTATGCATGGAGGGATCTGGTTTTCATTGGCTCATCATTTTGTTGGAGTTTTACTCAGACATCATAGAACTTATGTAAAATTGACTGTGTGAGGTAACATTGAACTGCTGAAGAGTACATTGAGGATTTTGAAGTTTGAACCGCATATCCCTGTCAATCGGAGCAACAATACATGTTATATTTCTTAAATGGGTTGAAGGAGAATATTAGTTCTTGGGTTTTGAGTGCATGCTCTTGTTTCTCATTTGAAGGTGATGCTGTCGATGCCTAATTTGGAATTATCCCGTCATTGTAAAAGCTAGCGGTAGCCTATTAACCCAGCCTTGAACAACCAATGATGAAATTTTGGAGGAGGCCCTGGAGGGTTTGGGAGAGCTTCAATCATGTCCTCGGTCTGGTTGGAGTTGCACTCAAAGTTTGGGAAGAGGAAAGGGGAGAAGTGAAATGTAGTATGTTTTCCTTTTGAGAAATGACAGAGATGTTTGAGTTAGCGAGGGATTGCATTGCTCTCTTTAAACAATGAAGTGGGAGAGTGAGATGTGGGGAGCAACAATTCTGAATTTGGCCGTCAACTGAGCAACTAACAACTTATTACACCCAAATTGGTCATTGCTATAGGACTGCAAAACCAAGAACTTTGTGAGACACTAGGGATCCGAGTTAGTGATGGTTGTAGAATACTTTCACAAGGGAAATGCAATGGAGTTGAATTTTCAATGGGAGAAAATCACTACAATGTAGATACTTAGTTGGGTGCTGGAGTTGGGAGGCATAGATCTTATTTAGCTTTGCATGGTTATAGACTTTAAATGATGTAATGTTTGTAATTGGTAGATTGTGACCTTCAAATATTTCAAGGATGGTTGTGGGAGATAGTTTAAAAATGTCCTTAAGGAGCTTTGTGGGACTAAACTTGTGGGGGGGTAAAAAAATTGAATTACTTAAAGCAGACATTAGGGAGGGGACACAATGTTTGTCTTACTAATTACTATAGGCTAGCAAGAGGAGTCGGGAAATTACTAGAATAGGTTAGAGAGGTGTTCGAGGAGTCCCAAGAATTGCCGTCCAATAGTAGTTGTGATCATTCTATTCCTTTATTGTTGGGGCTAAAGCATGCAAGCATGAGACCCTACAGATATCCTCATTTCCACAAAGATGAAATTCAAAAACAGGAAATGTCGTGTAGGGATTATTTGTCCTAGTATAAGTCCTTATTCAATACCAATTATCTTGGTAGAAAAGGATGATGCTATCTACAGAATGTTTGTGAAGTCGTGAACTGTCAGGCTTCAGGCCCTTAACAAGATAACCATCCCTAACAAATTTTCTCTTCTCATAGTAGATGAGCTGTTCGATGTGTTAGATGGTTCCTATTTCTTTTCAAAACTAGATATGCGATTGTGTTATTGTGAGATAAGGATGGAGGAAGATATAAAAGAGACAATCTTTAGAAGTCATGAGTGTAATTATGAGGATTTAGTTATGTTGTTCGGCCTCGCCAATGCTCCATCTATATTCCAAACTGATATGAATAACTACTTTTGGCTATATTTGAGGGAAACGGTGCTAGTATTCTTCCATAGGTCTCTACATGGCAGTAGCTTTTTTTTTCAGCATGTGGAAGATCTAAGATTGAGTATCCTTTTCAATATGCCATGTCAATATGTCATCTCGGGTTAGGGAGAAGCAGGAAAGGAATTGCACAGGGTTCACGGTTCATCCTCAGAATCAGAAACCAACTATGATCCCTCTCAATTTCACAGTAATGGTATTCTGATATAAAGCTTATCTTATGGTTCTCCTGTGATGAATCTTAATGATTACCATGTTAGGATTCTTTCAGTTTTTATTATTAAAGCCTTCTGTGATTTGATCTACGCTGAATGGCATTTGCTGAACCTGGTTATGTTTGCTTTCCTTGTTGCCCTCACTGAATATGATTGCAAGTATAGTTGGAAGAATTTGTTTTCAAGTCTGTCTTCATGTTTGAGTGGGTGTTATGCAATCTGTGCAAATTCTGTTAGTGGTTCTGCTTTACTAAGGTATAATTTGGTGGTGGTGGTGTGGAATTTGAATTCTATGCAGTTAAGGGTGTACCCAGGTTGGGTTGGTTTTGACAAAATTCGATTGCCAATCCAATCGATTATCTTTGAATTGAGTTGAGTTTTAAATTTGATTTTTTTCATTTAACTCGAACTGACCTGAGCTGATCAAGAACGAGTTGGGTTGGGTTGGCGGGTTATACATAAATAATTTTTTATTTTTATTTTTATTTTATTTTACGGGAAAGTTTATTGAATGAAAATATATTTAATACTATGTCTCAAAAACTACAAAATTTTAATTACATCATTTAATTCTTTAAAATAAGCCAACGACCTTTTACACAAAATTAAATCCAACAATCTTCAAATACATAAATAAATTCAACAACTTGAGAATCTGTAAACATAAACAGCATAATAAAAGGTGGGGAGATAAAGAAGGAGAAATAATAAATAAATAAATAAATAAATAAAATATGCATGAAACAAAGCAATAACAATTACTTTAAGATGTAGTAGTGATTGTGTTAAGGTCAGTAGCATTCATCCCAACATCAATTGAAGTTAATTTCAGACAACTTTCAAATTTTAAATATAATACACAATCTCATTAGCACACCAAACGATTAAAAGAATAAACAAAAATAAAAGACAATCAATTTGAAAGTTAAAATGAAATATTCGTATCCGAATTTTGTACTTCAATTAACTTAGTTGTTAAATCAATTTTCTTAGAAGATTTGATCTAATTTTTGGTACAAATCAAAGCTTTAATAGTAGTGACATTTAATGAACTATAAAATGAGTCGAGGATCTGACCTCCCGTACTAAACGTTGACTCAGATGATACAGTACACATTGGAATAGCCAAATTTATCATAAGTATAAGTTTTTGCAAAGTATCATTTTTGTTCATAAATAACATTTAACTCAAAAAATTTGTACTTAATAAATATAAAAAATTTAAACTAAATTTATCATAAGCATAAGTTTCAGTTCATACCTTAATTATGCAAAATTATAGCAAATATAACATTTAAATAAATATCAGTTATGATCACCTGCGGAACAAAAGAAGAATGTGGGACAATGCGACTGGTAGAACAAAAGAAGAAGGTGGGCAGCGGCGCGACTTAAGGAAGTTTGGATAGAAAAAGAAGGTGGATGTAGATTTGGAACATAAGAAAAAGGTGGACGCATATATGGAACAAAAAAAAAGGTAAATGGCGGTTGCTGAAAATCTGAAGAAGATGAGTAATGGAACTTTATTGAGCTGGCAAATAATTTTTTTTAGAAAAATTATAACAAATAATTGGGTCAGGTCTACGGGTTCAAATAGTTGAACCAATTACCCGAACCAAGTACAAGCGGATTTCAACGAATACGGTCGGGTCGAATCCAAAGTGATCGTGTATGGGTAAAAATCAGATTGAGTTGAGTTGGGTGATGGTGTTGGCGGATTAATCTGCGTCCATGTACACCCCTACTTGCAATAAGGAATTCCACACATTTAGGCCATTGGTGTATGTCTAATATTTGATCAAACAATCCACAAAATATTGATTTTAATTTTAATTATACAATTTAAAATATAAAGTTTAAATTTAAATTGTCTGGTCTTAATTGAACGATCACCAATGTCTCGAATGTGTGGATGCGGACTCATTGATGGTAGTGGAGTCGGATCCAATGGTATGTATGAGCAAGTAAGATTTATGGTTTTTTTTTCTTCTGATGTACACTTGATTTTATGTTTAGCTTGTCTACTGAAGTGAAAGATTGTTCGTTCTCTGTGTAAATTATCATCTTATAGGAGAAAAGAAAATGGAAAGACGTAGAGTTTTTGGTTTCAAAAGTAATTCAACAATATCTAATAATGTATTGATTGTCTATGAGTATCAAATTGTTTTCAAATTTCATGTTAAAGAGTTATTCGAATGAGATAAAGTCTCCCAAAATGTTTAAAAGTAGTGAGCAATCTTCATCCTACAAATCGATTTTGTTGGGATTTTACGTGATATAACTTAAATTTTAAATTTAAGATGATATCATAATCTATTTCTTTAATTAGAGTAGAGTATGAATAACAATTAATATATTTTTTAATTAATATATCTATGAAGCACCGTTATGATACACTATGGCACATGGAAGTATAACATCTTTAACACCATGGAACTTCGAAGTATAACATCTTAGGAAATGGTACTCTACACACAAATCAAATTAAATTTGAGCAACACAATAGAAAACCTTAATTGAGAAGTTGGATTCACTTTATATCAAATTGCGAAGTTTCACATGTCTTAAAATTTGACCAATTATTTGTTTATTTGTCACACTAATTTCGAGCTCATTCAGCCTTATACAACTTTTGTTTAAGTATATTGTTTGTAATTGATTTCACAAAAAATGTGAACATGGTCTCAAAGAAAAAGTTGCAGTTCCTACAACCATATTATACTCCACAGAAAAGAGTTTCAACGTGCCCAACCCTTGGATATAGACAACGCAGTTTATGAGCCAAAATATTGAAAATGCTTCAAGTGTTATCTTTATTTTCAATGATTTTTGTATTTTATAAATAAATAAATTGGCTAGGTTTGTAAATTGCACTACTCTAAAGAAATTGCGAAGTAGCAAAAAAAAATTGAAAACATAATCAAGAAAGATGAGCATTTTAAAATTAGTGAAAATATTGAATTTGATTGCTCCAATGTGAATTATCAACCTAATAATAGTATTCTTGTATAGTCCACGTTGAATTTATGTTTTTATTTGACGTACTCTATTGATTTGAAATTTTGAATGAATAAAAATGATTTCTTTTTTGTCAAAAATTTGTTAGTAGACCGCATAGACGTCTATGGTTTTTATTTTGTTTAGAATATATAAAATTTCAAGTTGAGATCCGTAGACGACAATGACACATGAAAAATGTTTACAAGTGTTTTAGAGAAAAACCAAGTTAACATTAAAATTATTTAAAATTCTGTTTCTCCTATTAAATCAAACACATAATCAATTAAAATTTCTCTTCTCTTTTGACCAAATATATCTTGATTCCTCTCCTCTCCTTTAAAACTCCTTCCCTCTTCCATGTTGAATCAGACCTAAAGAGCTAACCACCATCCTAAATAAGACTTGAGACTTTTGGAATATTACAAAAAAATCCTATTGGAGAAGCTCTGGATTTGGTATAACCCAAAATCGAGAAGCCACATCTAATTTTTCCATTCTTTTTCATGCATTGCAAATTAATTAGAAGGTGCACTACTTCCCATTCCCCCACCGAAAGAAATGTGGAAATCCTATAACATTCATGTGAACATCCTTATCACGTGATATATGTTATGTTTTTTATTTATCTGATTGGCTCTGTGGCATTATAGAAACCATTGAAAATATTGTCATTTCACTGTCATCTCTCTTTCGTTAACTCTTGTTTGGTTTGTCTGACTCCTCACGTGACTCTGCATGCGCCCCCGTGATTTTGTTGCTAGCTACGGACAAATTACAGTTCTTCATAATGCTTGCTCACTATTCTAAACTAAATTGCCCCTTAAAATTTGGCCCCAAAATATACTCAACTCATAACAAGTTTGATGTGTCCAATTTTATGGCGTAAATTACGCCAATAGTCATAGTGATAACGTCTATTTCTTGCTCTTGAATTCAATCTATGTATTCGGAAATTATTATATTTAAACTAATTTGAATCCAATAGGATGAAATTGATTAAAATTATATTTGAGTTAATTGTAGTTTTGGTCCTCCTATTTTAGTTGAATCGCGAAAGTTGTCCCCTCATTTTATTTCTCTCTAGTTTTAGTTGCTCAAACATAATTTTAGTCTAAAACTTAAAACTTATGAAATTTCATTTTTTCTTTTCTTCATTTATTTAAGTCACACCATACCTCAAGATCTCATGTGCAACAATTGTACATAAAATTTATGATCATAAATGGTGTAATACGGCTATAAAAAAAATGAAAATTCATAAAGTTTTAGACCAAAATTCTATTTGGGGACTAAAACTGGAGAAAAACAAAATGAGAAACTATTTTCACGATTCAATTCAATTAAGGGACCAAAACTACAATTAAATCTTAATATTTTAATCCCCAGTTGCTTGTTAATTTTTGTTCACATAAATCAGTGATCTTGTTTATGGGAGACAAATTCCTTGAGTTAATGTTGCATGGATGGAAAAGATGAAGGAAAATTTATCCGTATATGAATAATTGTGGTTAAAACTTTTTTTTTTTTAACATAAAATTTAAGGTTTGAGATGATGTCTCAATTAAAAGTAAGATAATAAAGACTTTAAATGTTTATACCATATAAAGAATGTGAATTATTATTTATTTATTTTTATCTATATAAGATCAAGGAGAATATTCATTTGTCTTACTATGTATGATATAATTTGATCATTTCCAATTTTAAGTTTAATGTTAATGTTGTCCTTATTTAATTGCTCATGTGTTGATTATTTCTTTTATGTAAATAAAAATTATTCTATTTAAAATAAAATAGATCAATGGTAATAGAAATGTCTGAATTTGTCCCTCTTAGCCCAACACTGCCATTATAGTTCTGTTTACAGCCAATTATTATGCATTCCTAATTTGGCAACTAATTTTACCATTAAAAGACAACTATCAATACGTATATTAAGATATATATTAATATGATAATGGATATTCAGTAGTAATATATTATTCTATTTATTGAATAAAAATAATATACATTTCTTACTCATATTTATGTAGATATCTAGCTATTTAATGAGTATTTAGCATATTATATATATATA
>JBBPBR010000004.1:62336780-62351265 GCA_037974775.1 Cicer pinnatifidum | reverse complement strand
CTCGTTTCTCTATATATATAATCTTTTAAACTAAAAAAATGAAATTTAAATTTTTTTTTGTTGTAAATTATTATATAAAAATTGTCTTTCTATTTTTTCAGAAACAAAAATTAATACATAAAAATATTAATACATTAACACATAATCATAAATTTTACTATAAAAAGTATTGATAAATTAACACATAAAAAAAATTACAATGTATCAATTTTATTAATTTATAATTTGATATATACTCGTGTATACAAATGCCATCATATTCAGTTTTGTATCTATTAATTAATAAATAGTCAACATATTTATTTTATTTTATATGCAAATATCCACAAACTACCAATTATGTGTCTATCATCGATTTTATCCACTAATATTGGGAGTACAATTTATTTGTTAAATATGTATACATATCATCCAATTCGATGAAAATCTAGAAATGCATTGTGGGTAATTGGTGAACACGGCGAATCATCACTTGGTAGGTGCCATGAGATTACTTTATTTTGATATAAGTGGTGACATGGGATTACTGCACACATTCACATCCACATCGCCCCCATTTCTATCCAAACACATGGAGCATTGGTAAATATAAATTGCATAAAGTATCAAGCTATGATAATTTGGTGGGTTTTGCCTCTGCAAAAAGTTTGTATTTGTGTCTTATTCTCAATCTTCTCGATCCGTTGTGATGAAGGGATATAATAATAAAATTAAAAAATGTCAATTGTAACTTATGTAGTAATTAATAAGATAATATTTTTTATTAAAAGGATATTAAAACTTATAGTATATAATTAAATATAAAATAAAATAAATAAATATAAATGTATATAAAAATATTTTATTTACTGACTAGACTGGTTCGGAGAATCAAGACTCATCTTAGTCACTAATTTTGATTATCAGAAAAAGTTAATATATATATATATACTTGATCAAAGTGAAGTTTTGGCCTCAAAGTTAAAACGAATTTAAACAATAATTGTCAACGATAAGTTATGTTGTCATGTCTGATAAATTAGTTTGTTTATTGACTATAGGAAGTGGCTCAATATTCACGGTAGACAATTAAGAAGAAGAGTAAATAAAAATATAATTTTAAAATTAATATATTAAACTAACCAATTAATAAATTTTATTTAAACAAAATGTGGCTCTACCTCATTTTGCCTTACTGCCTTTGCGTCAAAAAAATTGTGACTTGCACGTATTTTTAAAAGAGATATCATTTATATAGTTACTAAAAAAAAATATGTTGGGTAAAAATTGATCTGAAAAGGCAGTATGATATAATGGAATGTACAAAATGCAACTATTTTTCAACGAGACTGTATCAACTCATGGAGGAACACTAATAAAGACAATAAGGATGTTGTAAAAAAAAAAAGACAATAAGGAATTAAGGATGTAGTAGTATGTGTTAATTTGTTTTTTTATATACCAGTAGAGGCGTATAAGACTCGATTCCTCTCAACAAATCTGCTTTCCTCCATAAAAAAATAGGATGTTCTGACCCAGTCCTACAAAAATAACAAAAAAAAATAAGAAAAAAATAACAAGGTAGAAAAAGGACGAGTTCGGATTACCTAGCGGTCCAGTTCTAAATCACTGTCTCTAAAAAAACTATTAATGACGTTACTGACTTAATAATTTATTATTTGTAAAACAATATTAAAAGTTACTATTCTTGAAAAAATTGACTAGTAGTAATCATATATAACTCAATATAAATTTCTTTATATTTAATTGATTTTTTTTTTATTTCTTTTAAAAATTACTATTTGACATCTCGTCGTCTTAAGATCAATTGAATATCTTATTTATTTTGTCTCGTCTTTAATAAATTCCTAATTTATTGAATTAAGTATAAAATTAATCTTAAATTTGACTGGATCAAATGTTAATATTTTGTACGCCCCTAATGGAGTACAACACTTGCATAACTACGAAAAGACGATTAGGAGTATGCAGTGTTTTTTCTTTTTGTTTTTGGATGGCTTGCGGTTGGCTTCTACGTAACTATAAAAGGAACCGCTAACGTGTTTCTCCGTAGTATATTTTTATTAAGCCATCTTTTTCTTATCAAGTTGTTTTAAGGCCTAAAAAAGGAAATATATTGATAAACACCTCGAAGGCTATTTGGATAGTTTAAAACCAACTCAGTGGAGTAGAATACAGCGGAGTAAAATAGAGCAGAATGGAATTGAACAATGATTTGTTTAAATATTTCATGATAGAACTGAACATATTTTTCAATTAATTTGGAAAATAAATAAAATAGAATGAGTTATTATTATTTTATTCCATTTTTACCATCGTTTAAAAAACACTATTAAAATTAAAATATTATCTTTTATTAAAATGATTAATTACAAACTAAGTATTGTTTATCATTCTTGTAAAAAAAGTATTGTTACAGAAAGAAATACTTTTCAAGTTCAAACTCATGTGATTTTTGGATAACCGCTCGTCTACATTAAAGAAAAAAAAAAGTAAGGAGAAGGCAGTTTGATGATCGGTTGCAGTTTTTGGTAGGCCAATAACTGCCTAGAAATCACCCCACGTTGAAGTGTGGCGCAGTTGATCCCGTGAACATTCGGTTAACCAATCTTCCAATTTCCCACTTCTTTCTTCTATATAAACACTATCAATTTTTCCGTTATCATAAACAATCACTCCACACACTGCCAAAAGCGATGGCTTCAACTTCAACCACTACATTATATTTACTACATTTTCTATTCATGTTTTGTTCATTCCATCTTCAATTAACCTTTGCTTTCACTTCACAAGACTACCGCGAGGCTCTTGAAAAATCCATTCTCTTCTTTGAAGGACAACGATCTGGAAAATTGCCATCCAACCAGAAACAAACGTGGAGAGGAGATTCTGGATTATCCGATGGCTCTTCTTATCATGTATACATACTCAAATTTAACTCGTTTCTCAATTCATGCCTAATTTTGTTTATGTTAATAATTTGTATTGGTTCAGGTGGACCTAGTTGGCGGTTATTATGATGCTGGTGACAATGTTAAGTTTGGGTTACCAATGGCATTTACAACTACATTATTAGCATGGAGTGTCCTTGAATTTGGAACCTCAATGCAAGACCAAATTGATAATGCTAGAGCTGCTATCCGGTGGAGCACGGATTACCTTCTTAAGGCGGCCGCCACAACCCCCGACACATTATATGTTCAAGTGAGCCAAACAAACAAATCTTAACTTAATTGCAGTGGTGGTTTTTGTTAGAATAGATTCTATAGCTAAGAGGAATTGAAATTGAGAAATAGAGAGTAAAACAAGAATGTTCTGGTAATCACTAAGAATATTTTTTGTATTATAAATTTATATCAATCAATTTGCACATTAACTGCTACAACAAATTTAACTAACTTCTAACTGTATTCTAAGTTTTCTAACTAATTACAAATCATTTTCAATTACATTAACATAATTTTAGGCTCATAATTTGAAGTTTAGAAAGTTATAGGTCTTTTAAATAACATATGTGGTATGTCTAATACAGGTTGGAGAGGCTAACATGGATCACAAGTGTTGGGAAAGGCCAGAGGATATGGACACTCCACGCAATGTGTATAAGGTATCAGCTGAAAACCCAGGTTCTGATGTAGCGGCAGAGACGGCAGCTGCATTGGCAGCTTCTTCATTAGTATTCACTGATTCTGATCCAACCTATTCCTCCAAATTGCTTCAAGCAGCCATCAATGTTAATTCCTCTTCTCAACACACAATTTTATCTCTAAAGTAGTTTGTTGTTTCAATTTTCGTCCTCTAATTAATTAATTAATTAATTAATTAATTAATTAATTAATTAATTAATTAATTAATGTGATTGTTGTAGGTATTTGATTTTGCAAACCGTTACAGAGGCTCTTACAGTGACTCTCTTGAATCTATAGTCTGCCCATTTTACTGTTCTTACTCTGGATATAAGGTAAGGCTATACCTGTAGTCTTAAACCCATTTTTTTTTTTAATGAAAAGAGTATTAATTTCAACATGATGATGTTATTATTGTATATATAATGGTAAATAAAAAGGATGAGTTACTTTGGGGTGCATCATGGATCTATAAAGCTTCTGGAAATAACTCCTACATGGAATTCATAGAATCCAACGGTCACGTATTAGGTGCTGATGATGACAGTGACTTTTTCAGTTGGGATGACAAACGACCTGGGACTAAAATACTACTTTCAAAGGTAACTACCCTTTTCTTCACCTCTCTTTAATTTTTTTGATTTAATGCTATCTATCATCACACATAAACCTATGGGCATTGTCACAGGAATTCTTGGAGAAAAATTCTGAAGAGTTTCAGTTATACAAGGCACATGCAGACAATTACATTTGTTCTCTAATACCAGGAACTCCTGGTTTTCAGGCTCAATTCACCCCAGGTCACCCATCCTAATTCTTCAATGACATTTAAGACCCGAGGAAGTAATTTATTGACAACTAAGATCAAATATAAAATACTCTAAAAAAGGTGTGACATTATAGTTAAACTTTAAATTTTATTTAGATAACTGTCAAAATTAATTAATTTTCCATGATGTGATTTGAGTGGTAAGAAAGCATCTGGTTAAAAGTATAATTTATCAGTCAAGTTAGTCTATGAATCAAAATAGTATTTAGTAAATAGTCATCAAAATCAATAAAAGACTACATATTGTCTCTAATAGTTTCTTGTTGCATCAAGATAAACATAAAAAGTTTAAAATTCTTGTACTAAATTTAGTAAAATGATTAATTTTAATGTGAAATTTTAAGAGACTAAATTTGACTGTGTATTTGGCAGGGGGTGTTCTGTATAAACAGAGTGCAAGCAATTTACAGTATGTGACATCTGCAACCTTTCTTCTCTTAACATACGCCAAATATCTCAACCTAAATGGAGGTGCTGTCTCGTGTGGAACATCAAAACTAACAGAACAGAAACTCATAAAGTTAGCTAAAAAACAAGTTGATTACATATTGGGTGATAACCCAAAAGAAATGTCTTATATGGTGGGTTTTGGAGAGAGGTATCCAAAGAATATTCACCATAGAGGTTCCTCTTTACCTTCCATTCACGAACATCCTAAGAAGATTTCGTGTAACTATGGGTATCACTACAACAGTTTAGGTTCACCCAATCCTAATGTTCTTGTTGGAGCCATTGTTGGTGGTCCTGATAGGCATGACAATTTCTCTGATGATAGAAATAATTATCAACAGTCGGAGCCAGCAACTTACATTAATGCACCTTTTGTTGGTGCTCTTGCTTTTTTTTCTGCTCAACCAACAAGTTAACAATAGTCACATAAAGCTATGTTAAACTATAAGAATCTTGGTGATAGATAGATTCATTTAGTTTCTTTAGGTCCAAGTCGATTAAGCTTGTATTAGTAATAGTCAACGTGTGGTTGGTTAGTAAAGAATTATTTTTGTCACAAGTATGTGTGCTGCTCTACATCTTATTAGGTAAATTAAAGTGGAAGTTTCTATAGTACCATTGTAAACTTTTAACTAAATCAACACATTTTAAAAATTTGAAGTACAAGTTTCATTCCTAAAAAAAAGAGAGTGGAGGAGATACCAAACAATCGTTTTTTAATATATGCCAAATTTGTGTGAATAGAATTGAATAATAACTAATTTTAGAGAAAGAAAAGAAGAGATGAAACTTTTATACCTTCGTCAATGTCAAATACTCATTAATGAACAGCCTAGTACAACTCTCATATTTGAGCGAGGACTAAGGCAAGGCGATTCATTGTCCTAATGCTTGTTCATTTTATGTGCTGATGTCTTATCTCGATTGTTTCATCAAAGTGCATAGAGTAAAACGATCCAGGGGGTCAAGATTGTGAGAAGCGCTATAGAGATCACTAATGTTTTCTTTGTAGATGATAGCCTCATGTTTGTAAGAGCTAATGGATCATAAGTTCACCCAATCCTTAAAACTTTATCAACCTATCAAAAAGCTTCTGGACAACTAATCAATCTTGACAAATCAAAAGTTTCTTTTAGTCAAAATGTTATACCAGTAGATAAAAATTCAATCTGCAACATGATGGGTATAAAGATTGTGTTTCTCATACAAAATATATCAGTCTTGTGGGGGTATTTGGGAAATCCAATGTCAAGACCCGAAAATTAAACGTCGTGTTCGGCGCACAAGCTATACTCATATCTTGACAAACCTACCAACTAATTTAACAATTAAGCAATTAAATAGTTCTTCTCAATAACCATTTCAAAAAAAAATATATATAATTTTTTTTTTAAGTTTCAACATAAGAGTATCATGTGTAATTTCAGTGTTTCCAAATTTATAAAATTATTGTCTAAACTTTTAACTTAGTCATGTTCCAAATAGCATAATCTAAATATTCAATATATCTCTCAAAAAGATTTTCTAGACCCATACATTATCACTCAACAGACTTTATAAAAAGAGTATCGAAAAACAACATGAAAAAGTAAATCACAAAGACTAAGTGAGAAGACAACAACCACCACCAACTAGAAAGGAAACACAAAAAAAACAAATAATTATTTTACAATCTTACGGTAAATATGCTAAACAATATTACTTGAAATATAAATAATTTTCAAATAAATTGTACACATGATAAAACCATTAAACTTATAATTTAATTATTCAGATAGAAATATTTAAAATCGAATTAATAAAAAAGTGAAATTAAAATGAACAACTTTAAAAAATATCATAAGAAATCAAAAAAAGAATATATATAAATTCTTGAGAACCAAGAGACGACTATATCTCATTGAGAACCATTTTTTTAAGGGTAGTCTTTTGCTTACGGGTGGCTACATCTAATGGAAGAGGAGCCTTGTTCAATCATGCTTTAATCCCATAGAAGCAAAAAATGTTCTTAGCATACCACTCTTTTATAGACTACCACCTGACAAGCTTATATAGAGTTGGGAGAATGAATGAGAGTAATCGACCTGAACCTTCATCAATATATCAAGAAAGCTTGTGGAAGAAAGTTTGGAAAGCCCCGATTCCCAATGAAGTTCGAAACTTTCTTAGGAGACTAGTCAAACACATTCTTCCTACTAGAGTTAGATTAGCCAAGAAAGGTCTGACTCTTGATACTTTGCTGCATTGCCACTTGGAATCCACCCCTTTTCAATGTTGACATCAACTCTTGGGTGCTATATGGACTCTATTTTAAAGAACAAGGAATCCAACTTTTTTCTATAACCTTGTGCAAAATTTAGAGTGTTAATAATGAACTTATCTTAAAAAAAAGAAGAAAAAAAACCATTTTCAACCATGTGAGGTAGCATTAAAAGATAGTCTTTTAGTGGTCTATCTATCTAAATGCAACAAGTCTGGGGGGAAAGAACCTGCATCCCCACTGTTGTTTGAAGCCTCTTAGGCTGATTTGTTTACGTGTAATAGTATATATGTTGATGCGGGTTGTTTTTTTGGATGGTTCTACTTGTTGGGGATTGATCATCTGAGACCACCTTGGCACTGTCATGTTTATGACCTGCAGAAATGGGGAGATTTAGACGAGTCCAACAGCAGTGCATCAATTGAGCTCAAAATACAACATGATAATTTTGTCTCTAATGCCCTTATAGTGGTAAAAAGAGTTGAAGGAAAACCATGTCCAGCTGAAATTAATCTTGCTGTTCATGATTGTATTTCTCTTTGTAATGATTTTGTTCAAGTTTCTGTTGTTTTTGTAAAAAGAGCTCTAAATATAGAAACTCATAAGTTAATACAATTAGCTAAATTTGTTGGTACTAGGATTTGGATTGGGTGCATTCCCAAAGATTCTGTAAACTGTATTGCCTGTGTGGGTGTTCTTTCCTATAGATATAAGATTATTTTTCAAAAAAAAAAATACAACATTTCTCAAGGCCTTGACAAGTTTAAACTAATCAAGACATATTATAAAATCATTTCTCCGCTTTTAAAATAGTGTTTTGGTTGACATACAGGATATGGAGAAAAAATGAGAGATATAATGAATAAATAGATTATTTTATTTATAATAAAATATAAATAAATAAAGTGCAAGTATTTTTTTATATATAAATCTAAAATATAGTTCTACATTTTTTAAATTTTCTATCATTTTAATTACTTCATTTGAGAATTATTTTTTCTAACATGACAAGTTGAATGATGAGGTGGTAACTAAGTGACCGAATGATATGAGTATGTAGGAATACATATGTGAATTTAAACTTGTTATTTTATTTTAATAATAAAACAATTATATGAAACCCTAAAATAAAAATGTTTTTTCTGATATTCTTGCATTCACTGGTTCCCATTTTTTTTTCCGAACTCCTTACCCTAATTTCATCATATTATAGTTAATGAAAAATTTATGGACTACCAATAGAGTTAGACATAACAAAATTAGTTTGTTAAATTTTTACAATGTAATAATTTAAATTTTTATTGAAAGAGATATCTATCTTTAATATCTTAATATCTGATTGTCTCGAATAAATTTTTTTTAGTAGAGAAAACCTATAACTAATAAAAATACTAAATGTTATTTATTTTAAGCCTAAAAAAAGCTTACAGCATAAAAATAAAATAAAAAAGTTAGCAGAAGTTAAATATTTGAAGATATAGATATTGTTGTGAATGAAGAGGAATAGTAATAATAAGTGTATGTAGGATAGGGGATACTGCTGCATTTTATCCAAACTCCACTCCCTCTGTACTCTGTTTGCTTAACATTCAATCGATGGCATCCACTTTCTTCTCCGCTCCGTCACTGTGTTCTTCTTCATCTTCTTCAATGTTTTCTACGCCTCTTAAATTATCCTTAAAGCCGAGTAGTGTCTCTATTATTCCATCCCTTCAAAACAAAAACCCCCTTTCCCTTCCCACCACTCTTTCTCCAACTACAACGCGCTTCAGAATCACTGCCATGGCTCCCCCCAAGCCTGGTGGTGGTAAAGCTAAAAAAGGTAAACTTCATTCATTAATTTCGATTTTGTTGAAATCTAATTATAATAAAATGTATTTATGTTGTGGCAGTTATTGGAGTCATAAAGCTGGCTCTTGAAGCCGGGAAGGCTACGCCGGCTCCACCAGTTGGACCGGCTCTTGGTTCAAAGGGTGTTAATATTATGGCTTTTTGTAAGGATTACAATGCTAGAACCGCTGATAAGCCCGGTTATGTTATTCCCGTTGAAATCACTGTTTTTGATGTAATCTTACTAGTAACCCTCTTATTCATTTTTATTATTTTTTTTTCCATTTTCTCTTTTGATTTTCTTCTTATTATTATATTGTTGTGTTTGTGTTTGCAGGACAAAAGCTTTACTTTCATATTGAAGACACCACCTGCTTCTGTTCTACTGCTTAAGGCTGCTGGTATATTCTTATTATACATTCTCTCTCACTCAACCTTTTAATTGCATCCTATACCTCTTTCATATTATGTTATGTTATTATTTCTCTCTTATATATATAATTTGTTGAAATGTGCTTCAAATTCATAATTCAATCCTTTATCACAAATGCATCCCTAGTAACCAAGCCTCTTGGCCTGGTGGTTGTAAGGCCATCAGTGGGACACTCTAGTGACAATGTTTGGATAAACTGAATCTTAGATGATAAAAAACTGCATCCCTAGTCATTGTCATCTGTAATTGTGTTTTTCCCCCTTTTCCGTCTCAGTTGTGTCATTAATTAGGGATTAAGAATTAAGAACCACTGGATCTTGAAATCTAGGGCAAGTGTTATTCAAGTCGGTGACAGTCAGCTATATGATCTTGTGTGGCCATGAGATTAAGTGAACTAACACATTAGTGAATCATAGTCCAACTTACTTTCTTGCTATATTAAAACTGCTACACATCCATACTTACATTTGATTTGACAGATCAAAAGCAGGCATAAAATGTTTTAGATTCCAATTACTTTGTGTTTCAGTTTCCTACCTATGATCTATTTATTTAAAGCCGGGTTCCAAACAAGGATTAGAAAAAATTTCTATATTCGAAGAGTAATAATCTCAAGTCTCAACAGTTGAGATTTTATCTAAATAGTAAATACATTTAATTCAAACGAATAAGATTTTTATATTTTAAAAAAAATGGTTACATTACAAAGTTACACCCACTAGGTTTGGACTAATCCCTGTTTCACTAGATGTTTCTAATGGGTGGAGAACTCTGCATTAGTTTATAGATGGGATGTCAATTACCATAATATTTAGTGTTGTGCTTCGATAACTTAATTTCCGTCTTGAGATGATAACTTAAATTCAGATATGTTAAGGTTATTGGTTTGACAGACTATCAGGCATTTGACTTCAAACATATACTGTTTATAAGTGAATTCAGTGTTACAAGTTTCCAACTGTCTATTATACTGATTTGTTCTGTAGGGGTGGAAAAGGGTTCGAAAGACCCCCAGGCACAAAAAGTAGGAAAAGTCACAATCGATCAGTTGCGTACAATTGCTTCTGAGAAGTTGCCGGACTTGAATTGCACGACTATTGAATCAGCTATGAGAATTATAGCAGGCACTGCAGCAAATATGGGAATTGACGTTGATCCTCCTATTCTAGAACCCAAACAGAAGCAATTTCTGTATTGATTTTTCAATTTTTTCCCCAAGTGTAAGAAAGTCCTTGCGATAATAGATCACACAGGACATTTTACTGCTCTGTTGTCTTCTAAATCAGCAAATAGAACATTTGATTTCAACTATTTCGTATTATTTCAATGATATTTATATATATGATCACATCATTAATATCAGCCTCAAATTTGGTGTTTGGTGTGGTTTTGTATCTTGTGTTTGGTTCTAAATAAGAATCTTATTTTAATTGTGTTGTATATCTTGTCAGCTTGCTTGTGCAGTTGTGTTGTTTTTGTCACTTGCACTGTTGTATTGTAATGTGACTATGTTGTTGAGCTTGTGTTCTTCTGGTTTTACATAATCTTCTGGTTTTGTCACATCTAAAACCAAGAGTTGTGTTTAACCGTTATGGGTAAACAAGTGGACGACTTGAATATGTTCAGTGCTTCGTAGAAAGAAAAACACAAATTTGGAAGAATAATGGGATGATATTTTGTTACAATGTAATGAATTGCCAAAGCTATCTTCTGGGTGCATGTTTGTGTGACCGGTGAGTGAGTAACCACCCTGTGGTAATTAGAAATTTGAACTTGATAAATACGACCTCCAATCTTTTTTATAAGAAATAATTGAGTTATACTTTGTTTAATAGAAGTTGATTTATTTGATTTATAATATCTGTCAAATACATTAACTTTTGTTAATCAAATTATAATTCAATTATTTATTATACAAAAGGATTCGTGGGAGTACATGGTATACAACATACCCAAACACTGCCTAGAGCTTTTGGATGGCCACACTTTGCTGCATCCTCAACAAAGTTCCAAATAGGTCATTCATAGTGTGATGATGGTTGTCATCATAATTGTATAATAATATATTACACAGCTTTCTCAGTGTTTGCTGGTAAAATTACTTATCACATTTGTTGCATCCCAAGTTCCTTCTTGAATATTATGTTACAGTGTCAACCAAGATTTTTCTTGTTACTTTGGCAAAATTGTTTGCAAAAGGATCAAACAGAGTTCTGTCTATCGTATGTTTACGTCGGTATAAAAATAAAAATCCAAATGGTTTCAGAGCTATTTCAAGTTTGTAAAGTAAATGAAGTTTTGAGTATTTTACGTTGTGATACAGATGAATTATAATTGTTTTAGTGCTAGAAAGTATCAACTATACGTCAACTTTGACTAAGAAAACTTCTTAACATAGCATAGAAGAATTCAGCAGCCTAAGTCGCAAAAGAAACAGAAGCATGCATTATTTAGTTCATTCAAAGATGACTCAAATAGCTCAGGACTAAGCAATTATTAATATACATATCTTTTGAGATGCCAGAGAGCACTTGATATTCTTCTTCTTTTTTATTTTGTTGACCACAAAATATCGCATACAATTAATAAGCAGTTTGTGAAGTAGTGTTACCTCCATTAAATATATTCAACAAGTTTTTCTCGAGCTCTCTAAAGCTTATATCAGCACTGACAACATATTCCAACATCTATAATGGATGAAGATATAATACTTCAAAAAACGTTAAAATTTAGAAGGCAGGTCTAAAGCAAATGATGAATGACCATTCTTGCTTATTTCCCTTAACAGAACATAAACTCATAAACTTAAAAGAGTAATAAGTTATCACAAAGAGTTGAAAATAGCCGTACATCTCACAGGAATACATAATAGAATGCATAACTGTCTCCTGAAGGAACACATAATCTCGACATCCATAAAGTGATTCCCAAAACTTGAGGAATTTTAAAGATTAACTGACGGGGTTGTCCACTTCATCGTGAACCACTAAATAATGCTTTGCTAATTATGCCTGTGGCCTCAATATATCGGTCTACGCACCTAGAGATACAACTGCTTTCACTCCCACTGAGGCTTGAACCTGGTTTTGAGATACACTTCTCAAAACACTTTCCTCTCACCGTCTGCAAAATAAATGGCAATTGGAAGGTAAGTGCAGTTACAGAAAATAAGAAACACCAAACATATTCAGTCCTCAACCCCTGACGTTGCTCAGAACTTTACACGGTGTCGCACCACACCAAAAGTATGGAAGGATTTTACTATTTTACCCTGACCTAGATGTTTCATTTGTTTTATAGTTTGGGAGAACTTATAATTACAAGTGGATTGGGAAAGCAATTGCGCTTGGTGACTTTTTCATAATTGAAAGCAATAAATATCATGTGCTTATCATGCAAATAATTCACGTACAAGAAACACATCAATGGCAAAGTCTAATAAGTAATAACAATATCTCTTTCTACATGATGAAAGAACCATCACCAATCTCCATGGATATACACAAGTTTAGTCATAACCTTCATTGAAAATAGAAACAGATTAACTATTACTGCATCATCCAAAAGGAAAAGAACTATCAGAGGTCAGAATGTCTCATCACTTTTAAGACCACTGCTCCTTTTTATTGAGGGCGAAAGAAAAAACTGAACTAACCTAACAACTTGAGGCTACGAGGTTTTAATTTGCAATACTAAGACCACCACAATATTAAGATTTTAAAGATTTCTACAACCAGATTGCAAACACGATCGCAGTTACAATCCCATCTATTCTCAATTTTTCACAATCCCAAATTTAAAATTCCTGCCCAGTGTCTAGAAATCCACATAATCAAGCAATCACTTGTTAATAAAAGGTAGGGTTGTCCACAAAAGATAAGCAATGGATCCAATATCTCCATGGCATTAGTTTACATCACAAAAATGTTCTTTCATCAAGGATCAAAACATAACCACAACAATAAACTCATCCACAACCAAAATACTAAGAAAACAGAAACAATCGAATCTATGATATGTTTTTGTTTGTTGAATGCAGTTCTAATAGAAACTAGAGTAAATTTAAATAAGCTTCTCAATGAGAATTTATAATTGCCACGAAAAAAAAAAAACTGCATTGAGGCCAAAAAATTCACATAAAGCTGAAATGAGTTTTTCGCTCTCACATAATCCACAATCACTTCATCACTAATTTATTTTAATTGAGAAATTTCAACAAATAAAGGCATATCCAAACAGCCCCGGTTGTAATAATAAGAAATATCACAAAAGAAAATTGTTCATAGAGCAACACAACAATCATAAATACGAAGATTATATTTAATAATTAAAAATGATAGGGTACCTCAAGAAATTGTTGAGCATACTCCAAAGCAAGTTGGCTTTTCAACTGGTCTTTGAGATCCTGTGGGGATAATTGAGACGAATGTTGACTCGACGGAAGTGAGAACGAATCCATTGCAATCTAAAATCTCTTTCTTTAACTCTATGTTAATTTGCGTTTGCGTTTAGATTTCTGAACGATGCAAAATAAAACCCTAGAATTTGTGATTCTGTTTTTGTGCGGATAGGCTTAAACCCTAACTACCGACAACAGTCCAGCCCATTTTCAAGGCCACATCTTTTTTTTTATTATACTGTAAATACTTTTTTTTGACAAAAAATGTAAATACTTTTTTTATATAAAAAATTTAGATGAAAGAACGTTGACATGTATTTACAGATCACATTGACAATGAAAGTTTATTTATATTTCTCAATTGTAAAAATGTATTAGTAATTTATATTTAAGTAAAATATCAGAAAATGTAAATTAAAAGTTATTAGAAAATTACTGTGGATGACAAAAACTGTATATAAAATAATACATTCCTTATAATGATTTTAAGTTAGTTTATATTTAATAAAGATTATTTCACTTATGGTTTCTAAATAAAATATTTTGTATAATGTTGATTAAACAAAATTGAGTCTTGATATACAGTTAACTAAAAGAAAAATATTTTCTAAGTATCAAATTAGAGAAAAATACTAACTTATTTTGATATGAAAACTTT
>JBBPBR010000004.1:62302932-62336594 GCA_037974775.1 Cicer pinnatifidum | reverse complement strand
TTTAGAAATATTATAGTATATAATATCTAAAAACTATTAAATAGAGATACAATCACATAACATCTTTAGTGAATAATTTACTATTTCTTATAATATCTAAGAACTATTCAAATAGAACACTTTGTTATAAAAATACAATCACATAATTGGTTAAAGTACTTGAGAGTACAATCTCACCAATTGTGATATAGATCCGTTCAAGTGGTGATATAGTTTTCAATCAATAGACTAATTGATGATTTAACATTATTTTGAGATGATTGCAATTTCAAATACTATTCATTGACTTATTGTATTTTATTTCGATGTTTAGGAATAACATTATTTTAGCTAGCATGGGGATTGGCATAACATTATTTTAACTTATTGTATTTTATTTCGATGTTTAGGAATGCTTAGTATGTCTTTTTCTTTATTGATTTGACTGACTCATTATGCATGAGAAATTCACTGTAGATAAAAGGAATAACCGAACCAATAACCCATAAAAAAAATGCTAACATAACTAACAGTAACAAACATAATTTACTTTGTCAAAAAAACATAATTTGATCTGGAAATCTTTGGCATTACAATAAATAAATAAAATTAGGCACAATCGATCATTTTGTTGAGAACAGCAGATTCTTTTAACATTGGTATAGCTAATCCATCCATTAATAGATTGCTTTATCAAATAAATTATCTCGACTGACCTCCATCTAAACTTTATCTCTTGCCAAGATTACATTTGTTTGGCTCCCGAGCCAATTCATCCCACCCTCTAGAAATTCTTGCCTAGAATTGTAAAATTTTGACGGGTAGGCCTCAAACAAATCATTACATGAGCCCCTCTCAATTTCCTACTTCACATTCATATGTTATTCTTCAATTCCTCAAACTTTTGAGCAATTGCAAACTCTTGTTTTTCTCTGTACACTTCTATCAACGATTGTATTGCGCTGGATATCATTACTTTCTTTCGGTCTGCAACAGATTTATCTTGAGCATCAATCATGCTTCCAATGGAGGAGCATAGCCCCTTGAGCCAGTCTTCAAGGATGGATGCTTTCTTTACATAATCAAATACAACCAAAATCAAATCAAGGGAAAATTCCATTAAAGGCTATTTGAACAGCCAAGAAAATCTAATGTTCTGCGTGCAATTAGGATAATCACGATACCAACTGAAATTGCAAATGCACGGAAGCATAATCTTAAATACCAAGGCAGTAAGGATAAGTGACAAAAAAGCAGGTTCTTTTCTTCCTAAACATTACATACAAGATGGGATTAAATCTTCAGGAGATACTACCTTTTCATTAGTTCTTATCCAGCTATTAACACTAAAGAGAACACGCATAGTCTATAGACTTAGACCCGTAGTACAACAATATAGTTCTACAGGGTATACTTGTACCAGAGTACACTATATAGTTATAGAGTTTAATTGTCATGTCCTGCTAGTGTAAAAAGTTCTACCTTCAAAATCCTATTCCACTAAATTTGTCACAAAGGTAGCTTCTATAATAGATCTCTCCATAAAAACCAAATTTATCATCTATGATCACCATTTCATTGTTTGAAAAAAATAGCCACCGATAATAACAAAAATCACTATTCCAGAGATTTGTATATCCTTTTGCTTCGAAATAAAATACTTACCTTCACCAGAAAATCTTTCAACAATTGATCATTTGTATTTGAGGTAAAGCGTAGAACGTGTAACATTGTCAAGGTAAGCTGCAATGAAAAATGAGCAATTCAATTACCTAACAATAAAGAAAAAGCAAACCAACAGAACAATGGCAAAACTCCATAATCCAAAACCAGAAATAAAATGAGAAATACATTGTGCACGTTCACTCAAATTTTACACTTTCAATTCAGTACCATCTAGTTTTCAAATCAAGATATATGTCCAACATAGTAAGATTGCAAATGATAAACTATAAAAACAAATCTTAATAAGTTGAAGATAGAGAATGCAAGCGATCACATTCCAAAAACAAGTTTGACGCAAACATAGAAATACAAGGATTTTCTATGCTCTTAAGTTCTCTTGAATGAAAAGGACAAGCACCTCAAAGAAAATAGAAATGATACAAAGTTGTACAACACAGTACATATATGGGCCAGAATAAAAATTACTAATTAATTCCATTCCCTAAAGAAGACTCAATTTATGGTAACTAATAATCTACTGCTAAGCAAATTTACAATGATTACAAAAAAAGAAAATGTTGGACTGTTAACTTATTATTTTCGAAATAATCCACCCAAGTCATTCAGACTATGATAAACTGATTGCGGTAGACTAAGAGACCGAGGTAGGTCTCTAACCGTGAAGGAAGGTCAAATCTTAGAGGACAATGGCTGTTAGGAAAGAGGGAAGCTGGGTTTGTACAGGTAGAGTTATAAGAGATCATATCTAGGTAAAAGGTCAAGATGAGTCAGATAGAATGGTTGATGGGCATAAAGATGAAGGAAGTCTCACTGCACAGAGCGTGCACGAACAATAAGTGCCTATTAGTTCCTCGTTGTTTGGCCAAAGATGAAAGGTGAGATCGCAAGTGAAAAGAAGGTTGTCACAGCAGCAAACTGCTGTGGGCTTGATGACTGGAATGAGAAACATCCCAGCCTGACAAATTCACAAAAAAAGAGCAAAATGCAGTGATAATGAAGACTGCAATCAGATGGCTGGAATGAAAATAGTCTAAAGTTAGTTATGATTTCTAAACCAATTTGTATGAAAAAATAGAATATTACTTCGAAGAAAACTGAGTTGATACAAAGTTGTGCATAGTGCCATACATAGTCTAGATTCAATAATTACTAATCAATACATTTTTTAAAATAAGATTCGATTCAAGGTAACTAATAATCTACCCTAAACTAAAAAGACTAAAATGCTTCCAAGAGTAGAAAATGTGGGAATGTTACATCCAGTTTAAATCACATCATCAAGAATTTCATGTCTAGATATCATTTTACAACTCCAAAATGTTCAACTTAACATGGCATTAATGAACATAAAGTATGACCTGTTTTTGTAATGAAACCCTATACTTGAAATTCGAAGGCCCTGAAATTGGGTCCTGATCTATATTCTCCATTGCATGCTCTATGGATCTCACAATGCCCGGGAATGATTGACCATAATCTGCTAAAACAAGAGAGAACAAGTTATATTCAAATTACAGCTTGGGATTTAAAGTTTGCTTAAAGAAATAAAATTAATCACAACCAAAAATTCAATTTAAGGAAAAGCAGGTAATAAACTGTCGGTTAAAATTATCGTCAATGTACCTTACGTTACTATCTCTGGACTCATTTATAAGCAAAACTAACTATCTATATACAAATTAAGGTTATTAATTAAGTTTATTTAATTTTCTTGAATTCCTATAAAAAATATAATACATTTTCTAAGCTCACCTTGATGGTATTTATTGTATAAGGTCTTCACATTTCAATTGTTTTGAATTATGTGAAAGTTATTTTTATAATAGAATCATTAAATAGAGAAAGTTGGTTAAAATCTTTATAATTAAGTCCAACGAATTAAGGTCTTGTATTACTTATATTTGAATCCAGAGGGATTATATTATATTGCAAACTTGCACCGCAGTCAATTTGATATGGATAATATGACAAGGCCAAATAATATACGACTTGGTTATAAAAGTTTGATGTTATACAGTGTTTGGTATGACATTGTATTGTATCGTGAGAGACTGCCATCTTGTTTTGGTGATGCACTACATAACACTAGACAGTAGAAGGATAAAATGATGCTTTTTTTAAAATAAAAATATAAACCATATATACTTTTTTTGTTATAATAATTTTTGAATAATTAATACTCCCCAATGCCAAGGAAAAAAAAACTTGACCACTAGGTATAAAGGTGCAATCAATAAAAAAAAGTCTCGGTGAATAAAGGCTAAGGAAATTCTAATAGGAATCTAAATCCAATAGTTAGGTGCATATTTAGGGTATAAGAGTTTAAAATGCATGCCGGTCTAAACTTGAGTAAAAAATTTCTTCCGTACAGAAAAAGTTAAATGCACTCATTTATTACTATCTACGCATTACTATAAATGAAGTTTAAGAGAAGAGGGGCTTCAAAGAGTGTCTGAGAATTTTTTGAACTGGTTTTGTATTAATTAAATTAGACAGATACAAGGTATTTGTACGAAACTTAAATTCCTAGAATTACATAAATTAACCACCAACCAACGTGACAGGCAATGTAACAGAAATGAGAAAACTAAACTGCAAGACTCTAGAACACTAACAGTGGCTGTCTCTGAGAAAACCAAAAAAGCATGCCTGCTTGCCAAGTATTATTGTCAACTGACAATAGTATACTTAAGTACTACAATTTAATTTTATCATTGAACTTGATATTGCTTAAGGAGAAAACTGAAAATCCTCCAAGTACTTTTTTCACCAAATCAGTGCAGAAACAAAGAAAAAGCCGTCGAAAAACCATAAAACAGTAGAGCAGAAATAAATGAAAAAAGATGATCACATGTCAGACTTCTACTCTCCACTAGTTGTTTATGTTAGTATGCCTGTTTTCACATTATAGGAAGTCAATGGGAGTGTTGTCCCACTTGGACTTGAAGCCTCTAATATACTGTCCATGTGTAAAGAATACACTTGTTCCATAGAGAATAACCACAGAAAGATAGAGAGATTCATCGATGACAGCAAAAGGTAGTTAAAGTAATTAAATCAAAATACAGCGGCATTAAGCAGGGTTAGAATGCCTCAAATGGCATGGACATGTAGAGAGAGAGTACTAGCCAAAAAGGGCCGATCCAAACAGCCATTTCTCTCACCACATCTTTGTTATCCCGTACAATTTCCTCCTCACAGTTTCATATAAGAGGATGTCGTTGCTGGGAGGAGAAAATCACCTTTTCGGCCTGGTTCAGGTCGGGTCAGTTAACTTGAGTTTGTTTTTTTATTTCTTTTCCAAAATATCCAAATATTTTCCGCTATAGGCACCATGACCACAGTCGCCCTCCACCTGAAGTCCACCATGTCATCGCCATTTCATGTTGGTTTCTTATGATTTCACATGGCGCTGCTATGACCACCTTTTATCAACATTGATCATTAATTAATTAGAGTTAGAGAGCTGGGAAGCGCATTGGTTTAGCTTAATTATGACGTGTGACTTGAATCTAAATGTTTCACTTAATCAAGCACAAATATCTTTCACTATTTGTTTCATGGCGGTTTCTTATTTAATGCTTTCTTTAGTTGTTTTCATTAACTATGTTAATAAAATGCTCCTATTATCTTTAATAATACCAAAACTAATGCATCAGATCTCATTGAAACTCCACAATTAAGTGTGCTTGATTTGAGAATAATACTCCACAGTTGCTGGTGTTCACATGTGACTAGGTGGTAAAGATTTGGGTTGTAGAATCAGCCTCTCACGAAAGCAATATAAGGCTGCCTACAAAAATCCGCAATAGGTCCAACCCTTTACTAGACCTCACACGACAGGAGCACTATAGCTCCAAGACAAGTTGCCTTATTCTAAGTGAGAATTAATCAAACACATTTAAAATAATAATAATTTTTCAATTGACAAATACCCACACTTCTTAAGTGAAAGCTGAAACAAGATAAAAAATGACTAAAAGATGTACCGATAAGAAAATATATTACCTTGCACTGACAAAGGCACAGCCAATGCTGCAGCAGCTTGTATCTTGATCTTAAAATTTGATGAATTATGCAACAGCTGCAGAAGAATACCAAACACAACCGGAGCCCTGGAAACATTGTTCCATAGTTTATTTTGATGTTGTAGGGTATTAATCTTTAAGGTATAGAAAAAGGAAAAGGAAAACTTAGAATCATAAAATGATATTGATATGATATGAATGATATATTGTACATTGTTATAGAAGACAAAGCACTAACCCTTATTAATACTAATCTTAATTTTAATTAAGGAACAAATCATAATATGAAATTTTTATATGGAAACCAGTTCTAAGAGAAAATCTCAGACACTCTTTACATACTAATAATGTGGTGACATATTTTTCTCATGCTCTAACTCCCTCTCATGCTAAAGCTTAACAAGGTTGATAATAATAAAACCTTAGAAAATTACCAAACAATATAATTTTGGATCAGACTTACGAAGAATTTAGAACTATGGTGTGTGGAATTCATGAGCTATTTTTGATGAAATTGTGCTTGAAGACTTGTAGATAAAGTTTGAAGTTATTTTGTGACAATAAATTGGCTCTCAGTATTGCTCGTAATATTGTCCGGCATGACAGAACAAAACACGTTGATGTATTAAAAAAAAAGCATTGCCAACAGAACAGAACAGTCAACTTACTTGCATGCTAGGAATGATAGATGATCATTCACTAGTTTGAGGGGGAGTGTTGTAAATATGTAATTATTTGAAATTTTTTGTATTAGCCTATTAGGTTCATTAATCAAAGCTTGTCTATATATTGAGATTAGTATTTATACAGATTACACAATTCATGACATTTTTCTACATATAGAGCAAAAACTGAGTAAATAAGCATTTTAGTCCTTGAAATTATAAGAGTCGATCAATTTAGTCATTCCAATTTATGAAATAACAAATTATTCGCTTAAATTAAAAAATATCAACCAATTTAGTCCCTACATCAAAATATTTCTTTGAGAAACGTCCATTAAAACAAATAAAAGGCATACATATTGATATAAAAAGTCTTTTGCTGCAATAAAATAAGCATATAAAATTCAAGATTGCGGGGCAAAATTTGAAAAAAGGACTAAATTGATTGATACTTTTCAATTTAAGGAACTGAATTGTAATTTCACAAATTTGAGAGATAAAATTGACCTACTCTTACAATTTCAAGAATTAAAATGCCTATTTACTCGCAAAAAAAACTGGATACATGACTATGGGATCTGGCTAAGAAGCATGTGCTTAATTCAAACATACCAATCCATGTCCTGCAGCCTTAATGTCTCATTCAGAAATAGGTTTCCTAGAGCATGACAAACATTCCACTGGACCTGTAAAATAGAAATTTGCAAGATTTAGAAATCAAACTTACTTTAAACAATCAAATTAAAATAACATAACTTTGGTACCTTAACATTCCCCTTAGTAATGCAGGAAATAAATGCCTGAACTATTTTCTCCAGCCTATGAAAATCATCGAGGGAATCCAATAGGCTCGGTTGACACGTGATTAAATTCTCACTAGTGAGAGGGGCCTCAGTCTTTTGGTCAAGGCTGTTTCCTGACATTTTTTGAGATCTTGATGTTGAACAATTGAAGATTTGTGAAATATACCCAAGAGCCCTCACAGCATTAGATTTTACCTAGTAATGAGACATAAGAATTAATAAAAAAAGAATCATAGGACAACTATGTCCAAAGGAGTCAAATATGCCTACAAGATTTACCTAATAAATCCATGTAAACAATAGGTTAAACGATAAATCATTAACATAAAAGATATGAACATAGGGAACAAAGAAAATGAGTAAACCTACCTTATCCCCATCATCTGTAAGACGCAAAGCACATTCGCTCAATGACACAATAAACTGGGGGTTGGAGTTTGAATCTGCAAAAAAATATTCAAGAAAGAAGGAAAGAAGAAAATTAAGAAAAAGAAATCTGAAATGCAGTCTTGATACCAAATGGTTGACTATTCAATCATAGACATAAAATTAAGCTCACCCATATGTCCAAAATGAAGAGTTTTAACACAGTGACGAATGGCATCACATATATTTGCCAAAGCCCATGAAGCTGTTATCCTCACCTGATGTAAAAAAATCTCTAAATTCCGGCATACATAGCATTAAAGTATGTAACAACATATGGAGTTAAAAAATTAAGCTGATCTTACTGAGATTAGGGCATCTCGAGTGTTTATCTCAACAGCATGGATAAACTTGTCAAGTACCTCTGCACTAAAGATATTATTGAACTTTTTAGTTTTACTATGATTAATCTGATAAAAAAAGGTTCAAAAAGAAATGAAACTACTAGAAGTTTTAGTGTAACCTCTGACACACTTGTTGAAAACAAGAAATGACACCAATGGCTCGACAGGCAGCAGATCTCACTGATGATGCATTATCATGTACAGCAGCATAGACCTACAAAAGATTTGCAAGAAATGATGTTAGTTAATTCAGTATAATACATGGCATTGGGAAGGTTGTGTATTATACTTACTAAAGAAGACAAAATGAAGTCCTGCTTCTCCTTTGTGAAAGAGATGAACACAGATGAAGTCATACCCGCAAAACATGTAATAGATGTAGCCCTCACCTTCCAGGAAAAATAGAAAAGGGGACACATTCATTAATGACAAATTAGTCATGCATTCAGATTCAGGATTATTATATTTTTCTTCAATAAATTAGCAAAAGAAAAAATTGAAAAAGAAATAAGATATAAGATATAAGACATATCAGCACTAGTGGATTAGTCATCTTGTCTGTAGCATATTATGTATTATGTATGTTTTACCAGACTAGTTCAGTTGCATTCAGTTAGAAGTTCGTTAGTGACAGCTCAGCTAACAGATTGTCTTATAATAGAATCTGTTAGTCGTTAGTTCTTTCCCTCTTCAAATGTCAATTTTTCAATCTAGAATTCATAATGAAATCAAATTATTCGGTTGCCGATTGTGTTCGATTTTCATTCTCTTTGAATCTGCTATAACATCATTGTGTTCGATTTTCATTCCCCTTCTATAAATCTAAACCTCTGGAGCTAGAGTTAATGAAATCAGAATATTGAATTTCAAATTGTGTTCAATTTTTTCATTCCTTAATGACCTACTTGCACAGATAGTAAAGAATACTCAGCCTCAAGGGTATGAAACTTCTGATCGCTCACTAGTTTGTGCCTTCATAAGGCCTCGTCTGGTCGCCTCTCCTTCACACTTGATGATTTCGGGTTCCAAAGCAAATGTAACCTGCCTTTGTATTTTCAGAATGATCAACATTACACTGGGTACATTCTTGTGTATGTGGATGATATGATCATTATTGGGTCCTCAATTGACTTGATTCTTTAGCTAATTGCCCATCTTAATGCTTACTTTGCTCCAACTATTTCTTTGGAATTAAGGTAAAACGCCTATCCAAATGACTCACTACTCTTATCTCAGTCAAAATACAGGTATGCTGCAAATTTGTGATGTATGCATAGTTATTGGGAGTGTATTTTGTAATTACTAGTAATCATTGCATTCGATCGATTAATCAAGCCCGTTAGATATTGCAGAATCTATATAAGCAGATTAGTGTTTGTACTCTATTAAAAATGGAAATATAATTCATAAATATTTTTCAACATGGTATCAGCGCTCCCGTTCTTGGGGAATGTTAGTCAAGTGATTAAACAAACAATTAATCCACTTTTATTGCTGCATGATTTGCAACTCTTATGAAAGCAACAAGTTTAATCACTACTGTTAGCTGTTGATCATAGACCCTTTGAAAATGGACTTGAAACGATAAACTTGTGATTAAAGCTACCATCTGACAAAACAGAACCTATGGCCGATTCTGAATGTCGTGCCTCACTTGTAGAACACCCCAAGCCAGAACCAAGTTAGAAAATAAACCACCTTTACGCAACAATACTTGGAATGAACAGAGAACAGGACAAAACAAGCCACACAAAATAGAAAAACACCCCAACACCAGAACCCCCAAATATCACCCAGAACCAAATTAGAAAATAAACCACTTTTACGCAACAATACTTGGAATGAACAAAGAACAGGACAAAACAAGCCACACAAAATAGAAAAACACCCTAACATAACAATATGAAACCAAGTTATTAAAGAAATAAAATTTTGTACCATTGCAGAAGAGTGACATAAGATAAGAGGCATATGCTTCTCCATTGCCTCACACCATTGCTTAATTCCAGATTCACATTCTTCAGAGCTAACTGCATCATCATCTTTACACTCTAGTTCATAAGATGGAGCAGATGACACTTTCTTCATCCTAATGCAATCGGATGTGAAAGGAACATCCACCACTTTATCATCTGAAAGATCCTCTGTTCCTTGAAATCCAGACACAGCCCGAAGACACTCGTCTAGAACCTTAAAAAAATAGCATTAATTTTATCACAACCTCAAAAAGATGGAAATATCATAGCACTGAAATGATATCACATATATTAACCGACAATGTGTGAGTATATATATATATGTGTGTGTGTGTGTGTGTGTGTGTATGTATGGGTTGACGGCTTCACAACTAATGGAAAAATAGTGCTTATCAGTCTCGGGCAGTCTTCAAATGGAAAAATTGACTCCATATGAACTGGTCATTTTCAAATATATTCAGTGTTCACGCATATTCATATTTATTTCAAAATTTTCATATAATTTAACGCATCACAATTTTTGATTGAATCCTCAAATGCTTTTTTCATTCTCATAGAGATCACTCAAACATTCTCGTTTAGTAAAACCACTATCACTTGTATCATCCGTGTTATTTATTATACTAGAACTCTTGCTTCACAATTATTTCAGTATTTCTGACCTATTTAATATACCAGATTTCTTGCTTTTAATACTATTTAAAACCTTACCACAAATGTAACTATTAAATTCATTGTCATTGTAGTTATCACAATCACCCAAAATAATCCATGGTATTATTCCAATTATATGTAGCATCATACATGTAATGATCATCATCACTCTTAGAGCCATTCTTCATATAGCTAGAATTCTTAAAACTAGAGAAAACTTTGGTTCATTTAGAAAAGAATGGCCATTATGCGGTAGATAGGAATACAAAAACGCCAATCAACTTCCATGTATATAAAGCATGCAATTTCTGCACTCTAATTGAATTGATTACTAAATACACTCCATTTAATCTACCAAACACAAAAGAGACTGAAAGGACGTTACAGAGACAATTAAGCATTTAAGAAGAATAAAGGCAAAAAGAGGAACGGTAAAGCCATTACCTTAATAGCAGTGATAAGAACTTTTTCATTAATAAAAGCAGTTGGACTCCCAACATGTTCACTTGACTGCTTTGAAGAAACTTCAGAACATACAAAACTAAGGAAGCCATATACAGTAGCAGAAACTTGCTCCCAGCATGCAGTCACTATGCTAGGGTAGCTGTGGGATACTGCTTTAAGTGCCTGAAGAAGTTAATCTGAACAAATCAATAAACTACCATGACACTTTAGCTTATTACTGAATAAACAATGGATAAAGCATTTCAACAAATGACTACTATTTTTAAGTTTGGACACAATTGCTAGTGAAAATTACCAGGACAAAATGACAAAGGCAAGTGACCAGTTCAGTTAAACAAACCTTACTCTACAATTTTGCAGTAAGCCATTAAATTATACTAACCTTATTCAGAAAGAAAAAAAACACTTCTATAAAATAGATCAAAATTTACAATATTTGGATACAATGCACTCCCTCCGTTTCATAATGAGTGTCACTTTAAGCAAAAAAAATTGTTTCAAAATAAATGTCATTTTCAATGTAGCTTTAATGATTTTTTTCCAAGTGTACCCTCCAATTATCACTATGTGCACTACTTCCAAAGCATCAACTTCACTTTATATTTATTATAGTGGAAAACCAACCAATAGTAAGGATAATTTAGTAAAATGACTATTCTCTTTCTTCTAATCATTACATTTCTTAATATGTGTGCAAAAACCTTAAACGACACACATTTTGAAACTTTGAAACACAGGGATATCATCTTATAAGACTAAACATTGTCATTTAGACATATGTCCAACTTAGACATATGTGTGGAGAAAGTATGAGAATGTTGCTGAATGCATATGAAAATGGCAGACTTACAAGATAACAAAATTCCAAAAATCAAGTACACCATCCTCAATTACCATTTCTAACAAAAGTAAAACTCATAAGTTCGAAATGATTTCCCCAGAAAATGAGGGAAAAAAATACTTAACACTGAAAAAAATGGCTTAACTGCAGTTTTTATCCCTTGGGTGTCACAATTGTACAATTTAGTCCATATTCCGATTGCACAAACTTTATCCCCAAATTTACAATAAGATTCCTATGCCGTCTTTGCAAATGAAAAATGCTTACATGGCACTTAACAGGTCCTTTTGGCTTACATGGCATATAGGGGAGATGCTGATGTGGATGTGCCACGACTAGAGAGATATGAACTGCACAATTGAGATATGACCAAAAGTGCAATTGTGTCTAATTAAAAAAATGGACTCACGCAGTTTGAAATTTGAACCCGTGTCTCGTGATTTGAACTCACGTCCCATTGGTTTGATTTGACACACATGAACAACTAGGCTAACCACTCCATTGTTATATACTACTCCCTCCAATCTCAAATATAAGAGAAAGTAAGTCAACAAAAATTGATATATATAGTCTAAATTTTAGACTAAATACAACAACTTTTATTGACCCAACTTTCTCTTATACTCAAGACTAGAGAGAGTATGTGAATAATTTTAAATATATCATTCTAAGACACAATTGTTTATTATCTACAAGCTAATATATTAATACACTTTTTAATATATATTTCTATATTATAAATATATGCTTAACAATATATTATTAATTAAGCAAATAATATATAAAGTATTAAAATAAATATAAGAGAAAATCCAATATATATTTATACATAACGATAAAAACAAAATTTAAGTGAAACGCAGTATGTTATAAAAGCAATTTTTTATTACTATACACTTAATACAATTAATGGTTTTTGGACGGGACGAAGTATCCAAAACAGAGAGGACCAACAACGACCCAAGATGAGAGTGCCTGGATTAAGCCTATTACATTCCAGGTGGATACAGCCTAATACATAGAAAAGTGTGACACTCAGCTCAGACAGCTCATCTCTTCACGAGTGACGAGTGGCGTCCGTGCACCCAGTCAGCCCTAAGACAGGGTGGAGCGATTGTGCACCCATATGGGGGACAGGTGGCACGTTTATGCATCTAGTCAACCCTAAAACCACTAAGGCTCCACCAGGACTTGGGGTGGATTAAATGGGTCTATATCAAAGAGGCCCATTTCCCAAAGAAGATTCACCTATAAAAGGAGAAGAGAAAGTTAGGATTAGGGATCTTTTAGCATATTCGTGAACAGTTTATTATTCTCTCTTACAGTTTTGTACCACTGCATTTCTTGTTTACATACACGAACAGTTTTTTATACATAATTACATATTTAATGATTCATAAAAAATAAATTTTTCAAATGCATATCAAAAAACCGCACCTACATAAACAAATTTTTCCACAAAACCAATATTATTTTATCATATGATGACTTTATGAATGTGTGTATATATATTAATAGCAGAAATTATATTTGATACCTGCAATAACTTAGGATCAAAACCTATATAATAGTAGTGGTAAACTACTACTCTGCAAAGTTTTTTGATATTTTTTGCAAAATTTATTTTACATAAACCATTAAATATATAATAATAAATATGGTATAACAAATAATGTTGCATTTTATTTTACAATATATTTTTACAATTATATATAAATACATCAGGATTTTATCCTTTATTTATTTTATTTAATATTATATATAGATATTATTTATATATTAATAACATAAAATTATGTATTAATAAAAAAATATATTGATAAATACATTATAAAAACAAGCTTATTCTTAAAAAAATTAGATCAGACCTAACTCAACCCTTAGAAAGTTGGCTCTTGATGAGGTAAGTACATGTTATCAGCATAGTATTCTAGTTGTTTGTTATCAGTATAGTATTCCAGTGTTTGATGTGGTGAAAGGCACATTAATTATTAGAACCCTATGCTGATAAGAGGCACTTACCAAATCAAATGTTGGAACACTATGCTGATAACAGGCACTTACCATATCAAACACCAAAAGACATTGTTGATAACAAGTGCTTACCACTTCAAACCCCTGGAATCAACTATACCTGTTGTAGCCCCAGTACAATGTCCACAACCAAATACTCTAAGCTATGAAATGTTGATGCTATGTTTCCTCACAAGAATTTGGAACAACATAATAATGGAAAGAGATATTAAAGAAGTGGTAGAACTTCATAAGCAATTAATGGAATGTAAAACTTCAAAGGGACAAGAGAAAAGACAGATTCTAAATTTTTGAAGGAATTGATTAGTTCAACCTAAGAAAGTTCCAAAATCTAAGAAAAATGGGTGCCCTGTAGATAATGTGAGTTATGAAGCTCATAGATTCAGGTACAAGGAAGTTCCAGCTGAAAGGTCTAAAAGGAAACTCAAGGATAATACTGGTGTAAAGGTTCATTGTTTCAACCGCGAGATAATATCATAGCTTATCCAAGATCCATGGGACCACCCACTATTAAGCCAATTGGGCCATGCTCTAGATGTCCATTATTGGACGTGAGAGGATATATTAAGAGTCCCACGTCGGATGAAATAAGGTTTGGAAATATGTTTATAAGTGGTGGGTAGTCTTCACCTTACAAGTCGGTTTTGTAATGATTAAGTTAGGCCCAATCCAAACTTTAAAACTACTATATCATAATCACTTGTGCATTAACCAAAAAGAAGTATACACATAGAAATGGAGATGATTAGACTAGTGATGTGTGTCTACCCAAGGGTTCAAACCATGGATTCGACTTTTTCTAATTTGATGTAATCTCACTTTAGGTCTCTAAAGTATCACAATAGTGTGATTTGGGTCTTTAAGCCATGCCAGATTCATGCTTGCATCTCCTCACATGTAATGTCAAGGAAAGCCGAAAAGGACTGTGTAAGTGCCATGTAACCATTTTCCGTTAGTAAATGGCTAGAAGACAAACAAAGGGACCTAGTTGTAAATGGGGAAAGAGTTGAAAGACTCAAGTCGTACAATCGTACTACCTAGGAGACCAAAAGTGCAAGCCAAAAAAATATCACGGGACAAAAAGAATACTGTAAAAAAAATGTTCATGAACAGTCTTAGAGAGAATGTGTTCTCGTCTTACAGTCTCATTAGCTTAATTCTATCAGATTTGTTACTGACAGTCTAACAGTCTGCAACAGACTCTAACTTTAACAATTCTGCAACAATGTCAACACATGCACAGACACCTTAACAAAACAGAGAATGCACATTGCACTCAGCAACCTATACCAAAAATATTTCTGTCAAGATTACCTGAAGGGCTTCTAGGCAAATGCTTGGGCAACTTCTTTGCGATGAATATTCAAATAACAAAGAAAGAACACCCGACTTCTTTTCAGTCTCAAGATAACCTGAAAGAAAGCCAACAATTGCAGACATGAAGCCAAACTAACAGATAGCAATATCCTATACCCAAAATCAAACCAATATTATTGTGTAGCTAAACATGCAATTCAAGCAGATCCGTCATCCTGGTAAGTTGATGCACATACCATTGTTGACTTCATATATCCAAGAGCCAAACAAAATTCTATAGGCAAGGCATAGGAAAGAGTAATAAAGATAAGTGAGAATAAAAATGCTATTGGGTTAATGTTAGAGAATAGGCATTCTTTTCCAGTCACCAATTTTTCTAATGATCAAAATATTTTAATATGTTCAGGCTTAGAGGTGACTAGCTTTCAGAATTTCAAGGATATGCTACACAATATGCATTATCTAACATTTTCAAATTCCTTGTTTGTGGATGAAGTCTCAAAGGTGACACTGGAGATTTCAAGGATATGCCATGCAATATGCCTAATCTAACATCTTCAAATTTCTTGTTTAGGAATGAAGTCTCAAAGGTGATACCTAGAATTCATTGCAATGCCTAATCTAACTTTATGCATCATTGTTTATAATTAGATCAAATACTATTACCATGGGTACACATCCAAGCATAATAACAGTTAGGCTACAAACAATATCCCAACAACCTGCAAATAACAGTTCTAAAAACCATCATGACCCTTATCCGAATCCACCACATTCTCATAACACTCCCCCAAAACTTACTTCCCAACCACCTCCCTTTTTCCTCATTAGTACAACATCAATAAAATTACGCAATACGCAAACAAATATTATTTCCTATGAATTCACTATCAGTCAGATATGTGACTATTCAGATATGTGACTACGTATCTATCTCAATCAAAATAACTGAATCATTCAAATGAAACACACAAATGAATTATGTGAAACATAAAATAAGAATGAACGAATCTTCAAAAGAAAATATTCACATTTAGAGCAATTTTTTATCTCAGACTTTAGACTATTTCTTTAATTTTAAATGATAATTATGCAATTGATTTTAACATCAAGAGTACTATAATTAAAAGATACCTGAAGAAACCTCATCATAGAGCATCTTCCTTACTTGAGCAGAGGATGGTGACGTAGACAGGGCTAATGTCAAACAACCAACTGCAGCATCCTGCTAACACAAGTCATGTTATACATGTATTACTTCCCCAGAAGTTATGGGGCCAGAAGGACAACAAAACTTTGGTCAATCATACAACTAACCAGCAGATTATTCTGGTCACTTTTGTACCGAAACCCTCCTTCAATCCTTGTCCTAAGAGAAGTAATAACAGTAGGCAACAAATTTGATGGCATTCTCGAATATCTGTCAAACACAAAAACTTCAGTGCAGATACTAAATAATTTTATACAAGCACAAATAGATAAAAGACTGAAAACCCAGTGTTAACGGCAAAGATAGCATAATAACCAAATTACATTCAGAATGAAGAAGGAAATACTAAGTCCCAAAACTATCTCCTAAAAATTAGAAAGCATCTATGGTGTTTGTGTAATTAATACTATTAAATATTTAGTATATATTAAGAATAATCAACATCTTATTTGCAATTGCCGGACTCTCGTCAGGTTTCATTTTCAATTGTTTCAACAATCAGCAGTACACTCCCACTTTCAAAATGGCAACAACATTGAGCATTGAGAAATCCATTAGGCAGCACTGTTCAATTATAGATAGAAGTTGCTGAGTTGGAAAATTGTTAATTATAGGGGTTCCCAACATCCCATTAATGCTGTATTAGTTAAACACTTATATCATCCTATCCACCACATAAGGCATTTCAAATGACAACAAAGAATGTCACTGATTCCAATCGTAACAGAACAACAGCACTATGAGATGAAATAAAAAATGATGTTGCTGGAAGCAAAGAGACATACGGCGTATGTAATATCACAAGCCTTATAATCTTGAACAACGATGCCAGCAATTTACCACGAGCTTCATGCTGTATTAAGTAAAGAATACCTGAAATAGAGGGAAAAAGGAGGAAGAGTGAAATTCAAGTATGAAATATGAGAAACCAATAAATTTTTAAAGAAACTTTTCAACAGAAACAATCAAAGAAATCAACAGCTTAATAAAAAATTGTTTGAGTAACAACATAGTTCAATAAGATACTGCAGATGTTTTAGCTACCTCTATGAATTTCCAATAAAATTTTCCCAAGAGAGCTTGAAAGTGCAGTAAAAGATCCAATTTTGCTAGACTCTTTGTATTCGGCTACTTGCAGAAAATTGGAAGAAGGACCATCCAACATGGCCACTAGTGTTGATGCTGACGCCATACGTACCTATAGATAACATAAACAACTTTCTCTTAGCAGGGAATAGAAAAGGCCCAAAAAAATATTTCTTTTAAAAGAAAAAACAAATAAGAGCTTCAGAGCAGTGGATTGAAGAAAAGTGGTGGGCTGTGTGTATATGAAAAGAGATGCAAGATAAGAATTGGCCAAAGTAGGAAAGTGCTATATGTGCAGAAAATGCCAAAGGAATAATTTGCTAGAACGGAGGGGAATAGTGGTAACATGTCACAACAACTAAATTTCAAAATAAAATGCATCAACTAAATTTCAAAATAAAAAACTTTGTTGGGAAACCATTAACACGCAAGGTGAAATGTGCAACAAAAGTGAGACAGCTACACATAAATATCAACAAAAGTCATTACCTTCAAACAAGGATCAAATAGCAAGCAAGTCATTAAAGTTGCATCACGCATCCTATGAATATGCAAATAAAACAAAAACATAGTCAGAAAAATTCAAATGAAGAGAAAACGGATAGTACAAGTTTGAATTCATAAAAGCAGGAAGAATGCTCTGGCCATACCTTGGTTGTAGTGCATCACTGGTTGGCAAAAGCAAGGACCATTGCATTGAGAGAGATTTAGAATCAGCTTGACAAAGATCCTTCACACGCATAATAACAATAATAGTAAATAAAAAATAAATAACCATTGCAAAGTATTATTTGGTGGATTCTAGCTATCTAACACCAATGAGATACGGTGGTCCCTACAAATGTGAATGTTATCACCTTCCAAGTTTGCAAAGTTTAAGGTGCACAATCGAAAAAACTTTTGAAATATGGTAGAACATGTTTGCAATTCTACATCACAGGCCTAGGTTCAAAAATTGAAAGACAAGCTCAAATAACTCTCTCTCCCTCTACCTCCCTTCTTCCTCTCTATCATCCTGAATTTGGTGTAGTGAAAAGTTAGAAACACAGTGCAGTGGGAAAAGCAAATCCACAGTTCAAAAGGTGAGCTATGACACAAGTGACTTGTGACATATTATTGGGTATTGTACATTCTAGTATGAGAATCAAGTTTCAATTCACATTGCATCAAATCCAGTACTTCACGATTGATAGGTCTGTTGGTCAAGAGACTTAGGTACAAGCTAGGCTGAGATAGTTCGAGGAAATAAATAAGGCACATTGTCTATAAATAAGAAGAGGGGATTGAAGGGGAGAGTGGGGATTTAAGTGAGAATTAGCATGTAGATTTTCCCAATTCTGGGGAAAAATTATTATTTGGAATCTTAACAAAATATTAGATATAAATTTTGGCAAATCTAACAGTAACTTCAATATTAGGATCCATGTTCTCATGAAAGAAAATACATCAGAAGGGTGAGATGACATCAAATTTGGACTTTACCTGTATACAAATTATAGCAGCAACTCTAACCCTAGAGTTTTGCCCTCTAGCACTCTCTTTAGCTGATCCATCTCCATCACTAAAATCTGAATCTGAAGATGTAGCATTGATAGTAGAAGTTTCATTATCAGAGATACATTGAGAATACCTAGCTCTATTGGGCTTCACATTTGAGCAGTCTCGTTTGCGCAAGTGTGGAGGCCTATATACACTATGATCTGACTTGTTCAGTTGCTCCCTGTGTGCCATAGGACTTACATTATTAAGACCTGTGTCCGTATGGCCAACTAGCAAAGGACTTGGGGTTCTACCCGAAAGTCCATAATTTAAGAACATTCGCAGCACAGCAACAAAAACTGACACCTTGAAAAAATATCTAAGTGTCACAATGGTTAGGGGTAAAAGTAAAACAAATTTATTTGTCCTTTGCAATAAAACAAAATGTCTTTCTTACATGATCAGATACAGAACATTTAGGATCAGTAAGGATCAGATGCAGACAGCTCAGTAAAGATTCATAAAATCTGCAGAAAAGATGTGTCAGCAACTTGTAAAGAATGACATATAGCCAAAGAGTGAATCTCAATGAGTTTTATCATTGGCTTCTACTAAGATCTTTCAACAAACAGGTTACCTGGACATTGCACGATCTTCCACAACTGGGGTTTTTAATGCCATGACATCCATTGTTTTTCTGACCATCTATTTCAGAAGAAACCAGTTAAAATATTTTGCTGGAATTGATATATAAATTTATAAGGACAAAAAAGGAAGAAGTATATACCTCAAGCATTGATCTCCAGATATCGACCGAGAAAGATGACCCAGCTCTTGAGATTGCTTCGCTGAGCAACTCAAAAGCTACTGTCTGTAGCTCACTTGAACTGCTTTCTGTGGAAAAACTCATATTAATCTCCGCCAATCTTTCTTTGTATACTGAATGAGGCATCCAAAATGACACACCTTGAGAGCTAACAATAACATCAAGTAGAAATTTAACTAGTATAGTATCTTCAGACTGCAACCATCTTCGATGAGATAGAGTAATGATACATCTGGACAGGAGCAAATTTTGTATAGGGTAAATTTAATGTACCAACAAAAAGTTGAAAGGCATTAAGAGCAAAACATAAAAATTTAGTCGATTATTAACATCAGAGTTTAATTGATAATGCTTTGTCTGTGAAAAAAAAAATTCACATGCATCTAATCACTTCTCACCACATAAGAAACACAAAAATCACATATTTTATATGATATCAGAGCAGGTTCTGATTATGTGACTTGTCTCTGTGCTTCACTACCGCTGCCGGCGGCAGTATGCCGCCGCCGGGAGCACCACCTTTTTCAGTCTTTCAATTTTTTTGGCTTCATACAGTCATTAGTCACCATCAACTCTGGCTGCCTTTCTAGCAACCAGCTGCCTAAAAAGCACTGCCTTCACTGTGTTTTTCCAGTGACTTTTTTCTTTCAAACACAGTTGTGCTATACACCAGCAGTCATTGTTTTGTTCTTTTTTTACTCTGTTACAATTGTGCCAACACCAGTTGCCTATTTTCTAGTGGCATCCAAAACCAACAAACACTACCGCGCAATCCTCCGGTGAACACGACGGTGCTTTTTCCGTCGCCAACTGACATTGCACACACTATCATGCACGTCTGTTTTCTCTATATGTAGGTCCCACGCGCCTCCACCAAATGCACGTCTCTTCGGCCACCTTCTGCAGGTCTTTTCATGATTTGGTGATTTTTCAACAACCTCTCATCTTTCAACTCCCCCTTCCGCATTGTATTTGCTGCTATGAGAACTTAATTTCAAGGACAAGGTACCATTTGCTCAAACAATCATTTTACTCCCATAGACAATCAATCCAGTGGTAACTCTATTTTCACATATGAATTATATTAGTGGCGCCTTTTATTCCCACTGACGATCAATCCGGTGGTGACTCTATTCCCACATATGAATCATATTAGTGGCGCGTTTTATTCTTACCGATGATCAATTCAGTGGTGACTCTTTCACACATGAATCATTAATAGTGTCTTCTCTTTTCAAACTAGTCCATCAGTTGTCAAACTTAGTTTCATTTTTTTTTTTTGTGATAAAATGTTATGATGTAACAAGCTTAATGCATAGTAAGCTTTAGCTAAAATTCAGTGTATGTTTTAATTATTCCTTGATTGTGTAACATCCTAGACTAATTGTTAGTAATCCTAGTCGATACAATTTCTTAGGCATTAAATGTAATTATTGCAGCATCATTATAAATAGAAAGGTGTGCGATCTCATTAGAGACATAAGAAACACAAAAGTCACATATTTTACACTACCCTTTAATGATTATTGTATACACAACTTCCAAAGTATTATTATACTTTGCATTGATAATAGTGAAAAACCCACCAATAGTTAAGATGGGTAGTTTGGTAAAATGAGTTCTCATTTTCTTCTAACTATTGCATTTCTTAAGATGAGTGCAAAAACCTTAAATACACGCATAGTGAGACGGAAGGAATATATTTTAGTAAAAGTATTTTTCTCTCTCTCTCTTTTTTTTAATCTGTGTGAAATGATCGATTGGGTTACTAAAGAAACAAAAAGCCTGCTCTTTCTCTTATGAATTTCATATTAAAGCATTAATAACTTCCCCAACATAAAGCATAGCTATACATACAGCCCAAGTAATATTGCATCAAGTATCAATTAATTTCAAGAGCATGAAATAACCTAATAGCCTGCAGGCATTCAATAGCAGGAACTATTGCTGCGGTTCTGCAAATTCCATTTGGTCCGAGAACCCGATCCAGCATCTTCCCAAAATAACCAAGAACACTACTGAAAGATGAGCCAGTAATTTTGATTGAAACGTGTCGACATATATCATGGATCTAAGAGAAGAAGAAAGAGAAAAGCCAGATCATAAGTAAAATCATTAAAAACAATTCAATCATAATGCAAATACATTAAATCAGCAAAATTATAAAAAAGCAGAACTGAATACCATGCGTGATGTCTGAGTATAAATATGAATACAGTCTTCTTCATCTGAAGAAGTAGCAGCAACCAATTCCATCATAAACATAATGTCCGATAAAACCTTAGGGGAAAAAATCAAACAAAAATCAGTGAGAAACCGAATAATATTCGAATTCGAAATTGAAGGCATTAAATATGAGTTTTGAAGGAGATAAGATACCTCGTGAGAAGGAAGTTCGGGAGCAGCACACAATAGAGTATGAGAATGAGAGAAAATGAGATTGTGGAGCATTTGAGATGTGGAAGTGCGAGGAGGATTCGTTAGGGCTTCATCCCTCAGCGTCAAAAAGGCGGTCCTCCACGATCTAACCAGTGGCGTTGGTGCCGTTGCGCCACCGAATCCCGTTCCCGCCATCAAAATCGCTACAGTGGAGATTTCTAGTTTCTACTCATCAATCATCACTGGCGCATTCGGTGGAAAATCAATTGCGGGTGTTTGAACTCCTCCCAAAACGACGATGAATAAACTCCATTGCACTCCCAATATGATCTTCAATTTTTTAAAGAGAAATCTATTTAGTAGCAGATATTTAGAGAAACACACTAAGTAGAGTTATCAATTTCTTATAATTTGGTCAAGTGGTCTCTATATTTGGTGGAAAATATGGAAGAAGAAGGAATGAAAAAACAAAAAAAAATTATATTATTTTTAATTGTTTACTGTTTAGCATTTTTCTTATTTAAATACTCTTTTTTCTATTGACACATATAAATTCTCATGTCAAATTTTGACGAAGTAATATAATATGATAAATTAATTCAGAATTTTAGTTTAAATTTCTATTTTGAGTTGAGTTTGAAATCAACATGATAGAATAAAAATAATTATTTACTCAATTATTAATATAAATATAAAAATAATTTATAGAATATAATCTAAAATATAAATTTAATCAAATATAAATATAATAATAATTAATAGAATTTGATAATAAATTTAAAAATACAATGTATGATGTTATCATAAGGTTAGTTTTATAATTTAATAAATTAGTAGTCAATATTTATGACACAACCTAAGGGTTTTGCATATTCAAAGGATGTCGGAAAGGTATGCAAACTACAAAAGTCCATTTGTGGATTGAAGCAAGCTTCTAAAAGCTGAAATCTTCATTTTTATGAAGTTGTAAGACACTTTGAATTCATTAAGAATGAAGATGAACCTTGTGTCTACAAGAAGATTAGTAGCAGCACAATAGTGTCTCTGGTCTTGTATGTAGATGACATATTGCTCATTGATAATGATATCCCTACATTATAAAACGTGAAAATGTGGTTAGGGAATTGCTTATCGATAAAGGGCTTATGTGATGCCTCGTATGTGTTAGGAATCAAAATATATAGATAGATCACTAAAGCTACGTGCCCTGGGTCAAAGTACATATGTTAACAAAGTGCCTAGGTGCTTCAATATGCACGGCTCTAAGAAAGGGATATTGTCTATGTCATGTGGTGTATATTTGCCCAAAGGACAGTGCCTTACTTCATCAGATGAGAGGGAACGTGTGAGTAAAGTGTCATATGCCTTGACAATAGGATCTATCATATATGACATAATATGTACTAGACCATATGTCTCGTGTGCGTTGATCATGTTGAGTATGCACCAATTAGATCCTGGTGAGGTTCATTGAATTGCAATTAAGAACATCCTAAAGGATCTGAGAATGACTCATAATTCGTATGGTGGTGAGGAATAGCTCACTGTAAATGGTTATACTAATGCTAGCTTCCAAACTAATAAAGATGACTCAAGATCGCAATCTAGCTATAAGTGTTTTAATGAATGTTGGCGTTATGAGCTGGAAGAGTTAAAAGCAGGAGATAGTCGTCAATTCTACTATAGAGGTTGAGTGTATAGTTGCCTTTAATGCAACAAACGAGGTTGTTTGGATCACAAAGTTAATTGTTAAACTAGATATAGTTCCAAGCATTGCAGATCTAATTGATAATAACGGTGCAATTGCGCAAATCCAAGGAATTCATATCTCTCATGTGATCCAAACATATACTTTAGCGTTTTCATAAGATATCATCGATATAGGAGATGTGAAGATTTACAAAGTTCTTACCTTGGATAACATTGTGTGTGTGTGTGTGCGACACGAAAAGATCCGACTGTCAACCATTGAGTTTAGTTTAACTAAGTTGTATTCAATAGGATTAAAATATACTAAGAGACAAAGAAATTGAGATTTAATTCACAAGATGGTTTAGAACAAGTGTTGTTAACCCCACTATTCCAAGACTTACATCTGATGAAATTGGAAAATAGTTTCCTAACTAAATAGCCATGTTTTGGATTAATCAACCCAGCTGTCTCAAAATAAGGTGAAATATGGATCTTGGTCTCACTATAAAATCTTCTAATGGAATTTTTTGAGTCAGTGGTGAGGGTCATTGATTTGAGTAAAATAGGAGGAACATAATTAATTAATATTTGTTAAATATATTTATTACATGATACCTATATGTATGGTTATTTATTTTAGACTAACCATGTCTTCAAACACAATAAATACAATTTCGATGCGAAACATCCTTGGAAAAGAAAAGTAATCGAGAACTAACTTCCTTGATTGGCATCGAAACGTCAAAAACAACAGAGGAAGTTGACTGTTCTCTAAGGGTCTATGTCTGAGCAACCCACTGCATATGCTACTAGAACCGAATGAGATGCTTATAAGAAACATCAAGATGATGCCTTAGATGCTTGATACCTTATGATTTCAACCATGAACCCAAACATACAAAAGCATCATGAGAACATGGAGGCGTTTGATGTGATTAAACACCTCAAAATGCTCTTTTAAGTGTAAAATATGTGTTCCCATGTTTTATATATATTTTGTATGTGATGCATGATATGTAGAATATGTGTTCGCATGAAGAGCATTTTCCACAAAGAAGGATACTTGGATTCATTTGATTACAAATCATTTAAAATGTGTGAGTATTTCTTAATTGGAAAGATGACTAAAGTTGTATTTACTTATCATAGTGAAAGAACTAGTGATACTTTGGAATTAGTACATGGTGATGTATGTGACCCATTAAACAAACCTACTAGAGACAATTTTCCTCACTTCGTCAAATTTACAAACGGTCATAGTCAATATGGTTTTGTGTATAAAATAAGACACATATTAGAAACTTTTGAAAAGTTCAAAGAGTTGAAAAGTGAAGTGGAAAATCAACTTGGCAATAATATTAACTTCCTACGATCACATTGTTGTGGTGAGTATTTAAGCCAATAATTTGATAATTATCTTAAAGAGTTTGGGATTGTATTCCCACTCACTCCTCATAAAAGTCCATAATGGAATTATATTTTAGAAAGAGAAACTGCATTTTGTTAAACATTGTACGGTCGAAGATGAATCAGTCAAATTTATATGACTCTTTGTGGGGATATGCCCTTCTTACTGTAGCTTTTAGCCTTAATTGTGTTCCATCTAAAGCGATAGATAAGACATCATATGAGATATGGACTGTAGCTTTTATGGAAAACGTTTGATTTATGATAAACTTGGTTCTAAATTTAATAAATATATATTTATGGGGTATGGGAGGAATATAGAACTTGGAGAAAAGCCCAAGATCCATAAACTATTGCACTAGTAGTGATAGAACAAGAACACACACCACAACGAGTTATGGGTGAGTCTCCTCTTCAAGTAGCAGAATAACCTCGTATGTATAGGAGACCACGTCATCAACCTATGAGATATGGACTTATCCAAAATTAGGAAGGTGGCGTGTTACTCATGGATCAAGATGAGCCATAAACCAACCAGGAAGCCATGTTCAACCCATAATCTGAGAAATGGTTTGAAGCCATGGGGTCCGAAATGGAATCCACGTATGCTCACCAGGTATGGACCTTGGTTGATGCATCTAAAGAGATAAAAACATATAGAGTGCAAGTGGGTATTCAAGAAGAAATCTTACATGCATGGTTAGGTAAAGTACCTTTAAGGCAAGGCTAGCAACTAATTTTTTTTATACAAATTTGTGGTATAAACTATGATGAAAGCTATTATCCAGTAGCAATGTTTAAATATATTCAGGTTATGCTCATTATTGCTACATACGGATGTACAAAGGACATAATAGGTCAGGATTGGTGTGTCCCTTACCCGATCCTAATATTTGATCAAACCAAATGTTAGGTCAGCTGAAATTGTAGTCTTTTGTGAGACTTTTTTCAGCCACAAATAACGATCAATTTGAATTTTAGTATTTATGAGAGTTTTTTATGTTAATAATTTGTGAGAGTTTTTTTCAGCCACAAAATACTTGTAAAGTTGACCACAAAATGAGTGTTTGCTTGTAGTATAACCATTCACTTAATCTAATAAAACCCAATGAATTGTGGGCTCATTAAGAATGAGACAAAATAAAGATGGAACCAGGTTGGTTCCAACACAAGACGTCAAATAGTAATCCTTAAATTTTATTTTAGAAAAAAAAAATTAACACAAAGAAATTTATAATAAGTCACATAAGGTTACCACTTGTCAATTCATTCGGGATTAGTAACTCTTAATATTGTTTCATAAACTATAAATTACCAAGTTAGTGATCCAATTGGATTTTATTAGAGATACTGGATCAATAATATCATAAAATAATAACAAAAAAAAAATCATTTGTCTTTTAAGTAATTTGGGACGGGATGGGTAACTTGAGGTGTAACACGAACTCGGTCATTTTTCTACCTTGTCATTGTCTTGTCCTTATTTTTTGGGATCAGGTGAGACATCCCCTTGCTTACAGCTGCGACAGGTTCGTGGGACAGATCGGGTCTTGTACACCCTAATTGCTACATACTGTGATTATGTAATATGGAAAATGGACATCAAGACTGAATTTTTTAACGAGAATATTCTCGAGGATGTATACATGACACAACCGGAGGGTTTTGACGATTCAAAGGATGTTGGAAAGATATGCAAGATACAAAGGTTCATTTATGGATTGAAACATATACTTCGGCGCCTCTCCAAGGTTCATTTATGGATTGAAACATATACTTCAATGCTTCTATCTTATTGGATAGATCATCGATAGAGGAGATGTGAAGATTTACAGAATTCCTACTTTGGATAATATTATAGACCCACTTACAAAACTACTTGCTCAACAGAAACATGATGGTGATACTAGATCGATGGATATTAGCAGTATGTCTGGTTGGTTCTAGTGATAGTGGGAGATTGTTAGAGTTAACACCAGTGACCAATAAATTTTTCTTGATTATTATTTGTATCATGCCACTTATTATTATTTATATAGTAATATAAGACATTTTAATTTATTACATGGGTTTTTGAGAGCATAATAAAGTCCTTAGAATAATTAGTTTGTTCAATATAACATTAAGTGTGACTTAATAATGAGACCCCATTAAATATAATGACATTATTCTTAAATAGTTTGTAGTCAAGTTTTACTGTTAAATGATGCAATAGTAATGCATATAGACTATTATGTGAGTTGATTGATGATCACATCTCACAGATCATGAATATGAGATATCAAGTTTTCATATAAATGTAAATATTAAAAGTAATATTTGTACAAGAATGATCTGCTGTGAGAACGTTATATAATAGTTAGACAAATGTGATTAACGATTCTCATATGACCACAGTGAGTAGTCATTCTACATGACGTCACTATGATTCTTACTTGAAGAGTTGTATATTTTGAATCCATGAAACATTATATGGAATAAGACAATCATAAAGATGATTATTGGATCTGCAATAAACCATATAGAGAGATGTGAGTGACATGGATATAGTTCATCCCTCTTACATGATAAAAGTTGTGTCATGCATAATAGATAAATTTTTTTCTCTTTTTTTTATCTATGGGGAAAACAAAAATTCATACCAAAATTTTTGTATTTGTGTCGGATAAGTAAATATGAATAAAATTTAAATGAAAAGAGATTAAAATGATATGAGTAAAATTAATTTTTTTTATAAATAATTATAGGGGTATGAGTTAAAAGTTAGAGTATGAAATTCAATTTTCTAATAAGAAATTGTACTTTTGTGAGAGGAAAAGTAAAATTATATATTTCGGCGTTACAATTGTGGTATAAAAATTCTTATTGTGGAGAAAAATTTGATGGCATTTATAGAGGTGAGAGACTATGAAATCATTTCTCTTACTTTTTACCAAATTCACATTTTAAATATCTTAAATGAATGTTGTTGAAATAAAATTATATAAAGTTATTAACAAGACTTATTTGATAATTTTTTATGTAATATGGATTAGAGAAATTAAATATTTATTAAATCAGTTATTTATATATGTAGAGTTCATTTAATTAAACATCTAAAGGAGGAGACTTCTACGGTCTTCGACACTGCACCTAAATTTTATCTAAAAGTAAATTACATTTCTTAACATAACATAGTTAAAAGTCTAGAACACACATTTTTCTTTGAATTAAGAGATTTTTTTCTACAGGAAACGGATTAGGGATGTTTAAAAAAACCAAAAACTGAATCAAACTGTCGAACCGAACCGAACTGGTTTAAAAACCGAATTATTTTCAAATTGATTTTTTAAAATTAGAACTGAACCGAACCGGTTTTCAGTTCGAAAAAACCGAATCGAACCGGTTTTTTGTTAAAAAATCGAATTGAACCGGTTTTTATTTAAAAAAACTTGAACCAAATTTATTTTTTTAGAAGTAATTAGAGGTAATTATGTAAATTTTGGCCTATATGAACAAAAAAAATTAAGTTAAACCAGTTCGGTTCAGTTCAAAATAATAAATCGGTTCACCACTTTTATAAACCAGTTCAGTTCGGTTTTTTAAACTGAAAATTGGTTCGGTTCGGTTTTTCCAAACTGAAAACCAGTTCGGTTCAATTTTCAAACGGTTCTAGTTTAGAATTGAACTTTGCCCTAGGATTACTTCAAGTGTTGCTATTAAATATAGATGTAGGTAGGGGATATAAAAATGATTTGATAAGCAGAATGAAAGAGTTAAAAGCAAAATAATAAGAAGGTTGATAATTCAAACAAAACTTTACTCCCAATATAATACCAACAACATTCATTTCAAAATAAAAATAATAATAGTTGATATAACTAAACAATAAATCTTCCCAAACTATTATAAACGTTGTGCATGCTGAGACCCGGATTTAATCCCGAACACCCTACTAATAATTTATAAAGAGACTAAGCATTAAAAAAAAGTACAACCAAAATTACTATAAATAAACATAAAACGAGATATAAAAATATTGAAAAAAGTAGAGCGACTCTTAAGAGCATGTGATTAATTGCTCCCATTTATTTTATTTTCCATTTTGAAGTCTCTTGTGGACCCTCACTTTGAACCCACCAGCCATATGAGCAGTCAAGAGGGGAACATAAACCGGTTGGTCAACCGACACAGGCCTAATTTCAAATCCATTCAAAATTGTAGACACAACATACTCCATTTCAATAAAAGCCATCTCTTTCCCAAGACAAACTCTCGGACCGGCCTGAAAAACCGAAAACTTGTACGGACTCACATATTTCAAAACCTCATTATCTTCCTCTTCTCTCTGTTCAAACCATCTATCAGGTTTAAACTCCCACCAATCTTTTCCCCATAACGCCTCCATCCTCCCCATCCCATAAGGAAAATAAGTCACCTTATCACCTTTTCCAACTCTAGTTCCGTCCGGCAACACATCATCTCTTGCGGCATGCTTTGAATCCCATGCTACTGGTGGATACAATCTCATTGACTCACACAAACAAGCTTTCAAATATTTCATCTCTTTCAAACCCTCATAATCAAAAGACCTCGCCAATTCGAACTTGTCATTATTATTTTTACCTCCAAATATTTTCCTCACTCCTTTCACTATCAATGCTTCTTTGTTCGGATGTTTAGACAATAACGAGAAGAGCCACGTCATCGCGGCCGATGTCGTGTCCCTCCCCGCCATTATCATACTAATGACCATATCTCTCACCATGATTTCATCATGCCCAGCCTCCAACAACTTTGTCAACAAATCACTCCCACTAGCAACATTACCATCACTTTTTTCACTAATTTCTTTCTTCTTTTTTCTTATTATCTTTATCACCGATTGGTGAACGAGTTTAACAGCTTCTTTAAGTGATTTCTCAGACCCTATATTAAGCAGCCTCTTAATTTTCCAAATAAAAAAAACCGGTGAAGTTGCACGCATTGCACTTATTTCAGAAGCACGATCAAAAGCAGACAAAAGAGGTGGCAAAGGTTTAGACAAATCCAAACAACATGGATCATAACCAAGTGAGACTTTACAAACAATATCAAACGTGAGTCTCCTTAAAACATCTTGCATGTCAATAACGATGTTACTATTACAAGCCTCTTCAAGCAATGGAATAAGTCTTTGTTTAACTTCATCTTCAAGATTCTTCACGATGAATTCTTTTAAAGACCTTGTGCTAAATTCATGGCTTGCTAATTTACGCTGCGTTGACCATAACTCGCCGTCAACGTTGAAAATGCCGCAACCAAGAAGATCACCGAGGATTTCGGTGAATGGTTTTCCTTTAGGGAAGTTGGTGAAATTTGTTTTGAGGATGTATTCAACGTTGAGAGGGTTGGCGGTTACGATGGTGCGGCGGGCGCCGAGGCGGTGGAGGAGGATGGTTTGAGTGGGAGATTGAGAGAGGTGGACGGTGTACCAATCTAGAAGACGGTGGCGGTTATTGTAGAAAGAAATAAGGCAGCCTATGAGGGGGTGTGAAGGAGGGGTGTGAGTAGTAGTGTTGGAGAATGGTTTGTTTGGATTTTTAGGAGTTATTATTCTCTTGATGAGAAATGAGAGAATAGAAAGAGCTAAGAAAATGAAATAATACCACAACATTGCGGCTAGCTTGGGTTTATGAATTGGTTGGATGTAGGTTGAATTAAATAGCAATATGCAAGGTGTATATATATATAAGAAATTAATGATGTTCTCAACTTTGTGACAACGATGTCATGTTACCATCATGGGAGATATAAGAGAGAGAATGAATTAAGAGGGAATACTAAGGATGTGTGTGCTAGCATAAATAAAACGACAAAATGAAAAAGCAATGTTAGAAAAAGAGTTAAAATAACTAACTCTATTATTGCATGCATAATATAATTGTATTTAGTTAATTGAATAGTATTTAATATTTATTATGGCGTATATTCTATATGACGGAAACAAGAGCCACCGGTTATTGTCCGACAGATACACTGAAATTTTAGCACGTGATTCATGTTTATTATATAAGCAAAAGTTCAAGAATAAAATACACTTCAATTGCTAATACGCAGCAGTTCGACTTCTCCACACGTATAGTGTGTGAATTTAATCATTAAATTATTTGATAAAAATCAAATAAAATATATTAGTATATTATATATGATTTAATTAATTTAGTTATTATGAATTAATTGCTTGATTATTTTATTTTTTATTTAATTTAATTTTAAATATTTAAAATGTCAATAAAATGTCAATTATATCTCATTTAAACTGATTTTTTTAATGGAACAATTGGTTTTTATTCAAAAGTAATTAATTATAAGAAGTTAAAGTTGAGTAATTCTATATTATTTTATTAACTTTTAATTTTAACTTAAAATATAAAAGTAAATCAATATTTTGAATGAAAGTCGAAAGAAAAATTAGAATAACATAGAAAAAAATTAAAAATTTCCGATAGTTTATATGTACTAGTATTTCTAAAAAAAAAAAAGTTTATATTTATGTAATAATTATCATGTCAAAAAATGTGTACATTTATTTAATTTAAAATTAATACTATATGAACAATGAGTTTTTATCATAGAAGTAAAAAAAATGTAGTAACTATCGTGTAAAAAAGTATTCATTTATTTAATTTAAAATTAATATTATATGAATGTGTTTTTTATTTGTTAAAAAATAGAAGACAACTAAATCATGTGACAACTTTTTGTCTCATATATAAAAATATTAAAATACTTTTTTTACGTTATATTATAAAATTATTGTTTATTTTTACTCACTCATCGTCTCTCTCCCTCCTTCATATTTATCTAACCGGTGACCTTCCTTCTTTACTATTCTCTCTCCCTCCCTCCTTTTCTCCTTTTCTCCCTATCTATCCGTTTTAACTCTTACATACTCTTTCACGTCTTTTTATTAATATGATTTTCAATAGAATTTAGTAGTTTCTTTATAAAAAGTTTATAGAGAGTTTATGTTTGAAATTGAGTTAATTCTTTAAGTTTTTTTTCTTTTTCTTACGTTATTCATAACCAAAATCATATTTCTAATCTTATGAGTCATAGTAAATAACTTGGAATTTCTCACAATTATATCGGCTAATGATCAACTCTGTAGTGTTTACCAACAAACGATCTAATGAATACCAGTAAACAATCTAATAGTACTATAGTATTCCTATAGTAAATTAGTACCAAATAAAATCAATTAAGCTATCTATAAGAATTATCGATATAAAATTGTTAATGTATAAAGTTTAACTACAAATCAGAATCACAAAATCAATTAGAAACATAATCAAATCAAAGTTAATTTGGATTAAAAAATGCACAATTGAATTCAAATATCATAATCAAATCAAACTACAATTTGATTTAATAATGCATAACTGAATTAAAAAATTAGAATAAAATTTAACTACAATTGGATTCAAAATCAGTTTCAAACAACTAATAACAACAACAAAATTGGATTAAAAAACTACCAATTTGAAATGTGATTGGGTGAAAAATATACAGAAAACGCGATTAGGAGAAGTGAAACGCAATTATGTTTAGAGGGAAGATAGAGAAAAATATATAATGTAATTATGAGAGTAATATCATACTTTGTGTATTATGGAAAAAATATATTAAAAAAAATAGAATAGTTAAAATGTAAAAGTTTAAAGAAATCGATACAATTTTTCAAATTTTAGAATATACTATAAACAAACAAAATTGGCACCTTATTCAATTGAGATATGTACTAAAGGGTTGGATGCATGAACTTATGGACGACGGTCTTGACTATCATATACTATTTTATCCTATACTTACTAAGGAGATAATCCAAAACTCTTTTACATTCTCTCAATCTTCTCTATTTCTTTTAATTTTTTTTCCGATTTAGATGAAAAGTTTATATTATATTGCTAGACCATACATGTAAATTTTACACAAATATAAAATTATTTTATATGTTTGAAATATATCAAAAGTAATGTTTCATATATTTTTGTTGAACACCGTTAATTTTTATAAGTCTGAATAATATATAAAATAATTTTAAATTTATATAAAATTTTATAGGCATAATTTATATGACATAAACTTCTAATTTAACGAAAAAATATATATTAAAATTAAATTAAATTATAAGAAATAGTGAGATAAGAGAGATTGAATGAGATTGAGATGGAGTTGATCTAAATTATATAAACAATGAATTTTTACCGTACAGTCTAATCAAAATAATTACTGTCTAAATATATATATGTTGTATACATTTAAATAATTGACATAATTTGTATTCAAATATCGAGATAAAAGAAAAGTAATTTGTATTCCAATGGTTCTATATACATGTATG
>JBBPBR010000004.1:62280624-62292380 GCA_037974775.1 Cicer pinnatifidum | reverse complement strand
AAAATTCTTTTTGTGTGAAGGAACCTTTAAAGTCATTTATACATAATAAAAAAAGTTAATAAATTTTATAATCTTTAAATTTTATTTTAATTAGTAAATGTTAATATTATTATATTAAATATTATTTTTTAATTTCGAACTCAAGACCTTTTAATTGTGTGTAAGTTTTTGTTGATATTTATTATCTTATTTACAAATAATTAATTTTTAATAACTTTTATTACTTCTAATAAAATTATTTTTATTTTTTCTTTAATACCATTGACTATCTATTCCCTCACTTTATATACTCCATTTACCCCTAATTATAAATATCTATGTCTTTTTTCTCATATACATTAAAATAGTAAATAGTGAATTGAAATAGTCAAACTAATTAAAATATAATACATATATTTTGTTGTCTTTCGGTGTTATTTTTCACTGTGATATTTATCATTTTTATTTTTAAAAATACCTAGTATATTGAAAAAAATTTAAACTATAAACTACACCAAATGTGTAAGATACAAAGGAAGACCTAGAGTTGCATCGATCACTTCAGCCACAAGAGGATCTATAAGGCTAATTTTTTCAACTGTTCTGCAACGATGAATTCTTCGCATATTTGATTTCACAATATCCTACCATCGACTCAACCATTGAATACCGTAAAAACAGAATAAGTGAAGAAAACCAATCAATTGGCTAATTAGGTGACACTCAGTACTCCATTAGATATTCGATATTTGAGTCTTGTATATGAAGAACACCTAATTGAAAGGAGGAACTCATTTTGTGTCCAAATTCTCCAACAAAATTAGTCACTATTAAATGACACTAAACACTTTGTACCTCTATAACAAGGTTGTAAAAGAAATAATAAGGGATAAAGTTACTAAATATTACCAACTATTAAACCGAATCTTCTCCATCCAGTTGGAGCTTATATAATTAATGCATCAATCAGCTGCATTCATTTAATGCACTAAGTAAATGTTCATTCGTCCCAAGTTTGTTGAAACATTCCCCCCAAATACATGATCAGAAGACTTCCGATAATGTATTTAACTCTATTTTCCACTTCCAAAACCGAGTTTTTTTAGCATCCACCAATGCACTGATGATACTTTGGGCACATTATCAGAAAACTTTCACAAATCCTAACATGTTTGTAAATCCCAAGCGACGTTAATAATGTTGTCTTATGGAGTCATCACATAGGGAATTGATCTAGACTTATCTATAGTAATAGTTTATTTAGGATATTTATCATCTTAAATTAAAAACATTCTTCAAATATCAATTTAAATTTTTTATGATTGATAATATACATTTTTCTTCTTCAAAGGGTATATGAATTCAAGTTAAAGAGTTTTAAATTCAAGGAACACTCTGCACACTCACATAGAGTACTTCCAAGTTTATCTAAATTAATTGGAGCACTTAGAAATGCAATAGAACCAAACATGAATATAAACTGGAACTGATTGAAATGGTTCTAATAACAAATTAGAGGGTGAATCTTTGATACAATGGTGACTCAAATAGTAATGGAGTAACAATGGTTGGAGGAAAGGCCTCCTTGTAGAAATGAAAAAAGATAAATGGAAATGATACCCCTTCTAAGAGAATACTCCTATCTGAGATGAAAATCTCTCCCATAACTCAGTCAATATTTCCTTCTACACACTCATCATCTTCTCCTCACTTCCTTTATAACCACCCTGCCCTCTTTTTTACCCTCCAAACACAAAGTACCACATGTCCATTTTTGTACAAATTTCCCTCTATACTCACTTCACTTTCTTACATGCCTATTAATATTTGTCTATATCAATTTGCTATTCAAAGCCTGATTTCAATACCGCTACCACGCCCCGATGCCTTTTTGACTTTCATGTTCTTTCTGAATCTCAGAATTTCTATGTTGACGCCAGCATCAAACTCTGACCGTCAAGGTCTGATCCCACACAGCACCCCACAGTTATAAAAATAGACTACATGGCTACCGACAGTCAACACGGGATCTTCTGGTTGTCAGGATATAACTTTACTCTTCAGAATATTTCATTTAAGATAACATCACAAATTTGTTTTATAAGTTTATTAGGGAGTACTGTCCCACATCAGGATGAATGGTTTTTGTCTAATAGACAAAGTGATATTTGTGTAGAATCTGCAAACTGGTATCTTATTCATTGTATAGTTTACAATCAAAACGGTGCAAATTAGGAGCTAATCAGTACCTAAGTTGCACCCAAATCACTTTTTATTCAATAGAAAGCGTCATAATCACTGTTAACCAATACATGTGCTAATCAAAGAAACAATATCTGAAGTGGCCAGCTCGCTGTACAACATCAACTTGTAAAACAATCTACCTGATTGTCAATATCCACATCAAAATATTTTTCACTGTATATAGAACTTCTTTTATAAATAAACCTATTTGGAACCCCGTGAACTCACCAGGATCCAGAGAAATATGCTTTAACTTGTACAAATGACAGTGTTGTTCAATACTTCCTTAAATTTCAGATTAGAAACGGGCACACAAAAATCAGTCAATCTGAATTGCTGGGTCCTTGACATTTTCTACTTCAAAAGTATAGTCGTATTGTAGCCTCGTATCATAAAAAATTAATTCAATGCACCAGAAAATTCTTGATCGTTGAAGCCAGAATGTAGAGTGATCACTCCCTGAAAATTAAGCACGTAGCCTAGATCAGAATAAGCCCTGAAAATTAAGCACGTAGCCTAGATCAGAATAAGCATGTCATAGAAGCAGTCAAAAACATTGATTGGCAGCATTGAAGAAATAAACTTGGTAAGGATGAAATATTTGAACTGTACAAGTTTAAAATCTTAGCACAGGAGATAGATTTGCAAAAGCAACATAACGTATTTATTTCATATAAGAAAAATAGACAGAGCAACCAAGCACACAATATTTGCTATGCACGACTAAAAACAGATAGAAATATTATAAAGAAACATATGAACAGAGAAAGAATCTTATACATTTTAAGATAAGAACAAAAATCTCACATTGGCTGTAAAAATGGCAGGGAAGAAACTCAGAAAACTGAACCAGAACAATCTATAAATTACAGGAATTTTACACCGGACATTATGCAATGTGACATTTTAAATGCATTTGGTAATCTCACTCTTCAATCTTCATACAGTAAATTAAACATATCTAATATACTTACACACCTTTCCATGAAATCGATAGAAGACTTGCCTCACTTTGTCACTTTTCAAGGTAAACCTGAATATGAAACCACAGCTAAGAAATTTAAATATTTTCGTTCAAATCATTCTCTTACACCCGAACATAAAACGAAAAAAATTAAATAAAATAGGGCCGATGCACAGAGAAAACAGGCAATTAAGATCATTAACAATAGGGTTTTGAATATATCCAACATATAGCTGCGTTCAAAGTTAACAGACTTCCTTTATATTCCTCACTTTCTAACCCTTTCTACATTCCAAGTTTGACAGTTATTGAAACCTCTCTTAAGCTCTACGAATGCCACATCATTGTAATCACTAATCAACACAGTGCACATTTATCTCATCCTCATGTATCTATTAACTCAACAATTGTCAAGGATCAGCACAGTAACCAATAACTAATGATGCGATGTGACATTAGTTTCAATAACCAGAAAAAATTTATGAAAAGTATCGAGTAAGCATTATACCTTTTCTGGTACTCTACCTAGTACTTGCCATCTACTTGTACCATCAAATGGCGATAATAACGTCCCCGTATTATTCTGTGCCACAGAAATCGAATCAAGTGGGGGAACCTGAGTTGCATCCGCTGCTGGACAAGCCTGCAACCAAATATTAATTAAAGAAGTATTTTAATTCTCTCCAGTTTATTATCAGCATTCAGCACACTGGGAAAAAATAACCACTTACCATCTTACTAGACACCTCTGAATTCCTCTAGATATGGGCCGAAAGAATGGTGGGTCACGTTGAGCATAAAGCAGACCCACCTGCCAAAGACCACAAAGTGGTTAAAAAAGGAAATATTTCCATATAAAATGTTTGTAGGGACATGGTGTCAATAAATTATAGTTCGCCAACTTATTTAAAGTAACTCAAAGCCTTCATACTACTAAATATAAGTAAATATGAAAAGCTTTCTTGTTCGGAAAAAGGCTTTCTTGTTGCAGTTGTTGTATACTACCAAATAATAAAATGACATGAGTTTTGTTTCCAAATTTACTTAAGTTATCATTTGATTCATTTAGCTAACTCCTCCTATGAAATAAGTTAAGTTGTTAATTTTTTTGAAATTCTGCAGTAAAAAATATGTAACTCACCTAGCTAATGTTTAAATTTTAACAGTATTGAATTTCAAATAAAAGTTTGGTCAGAATAAACAAAATGGTTAGATAGATTTTCGAAGTCTATTGATGGAAGGGACCAAAAGTGGTGATTTCTGATTTTGAGGGATTGAAACTGAAAAATATATTTTACAGGGACCAGCAACAAACTTGGCTAATTTTACCGTGACCAAAGAAGATTTCAAGAAGAAAAATTAAATAAAATAAACTTATTGAAAGATGCAATTGCAAATCTAACTGCAACTATCGTCTTAAAAGTTCAGACTGGATGACCTAGTTACTAGTTTTTTTCTTAAGCTAAAAATTTATTAAAAAGAAAAACAAAAACAAAAACTGGGGGACAAGACCTAGTTACTAGTTAGTAATACGTAAGTGGCAAGGGGTGTCCTAAAGGGTCATTGGGTTTTCTGGAAAAGATTTCTGAAAACAAAGATGATTTACCTGTAATAATGCAACCGCAGAAGGATCATCAAATATTTCTTCACTATAATCAATTCGGTAATTGACCTGACATGAAGATAATGATTGGTGAGACCAAAGAGATTACCATCCAAGCACACCTTTACAAGGTCGGTGTGTAAACAAAATAAGGTTATCCTCAGTGTAGTAAATATCTAATTGTAGTACTGGATACTATTTCCATAAATACGAATGCAGATGGGAAATTAGGGTTTTTCAAGGATGCATTCTGAGATTGCATTTACAAGATTTTGCCTTTAAATTGTCTACCCACATTGTAGTGAGGAATTCAAACCATTGATTGAAGCAAGATTTTTCCTCCAAACTTTCCATTAACTATTTCAGAGATTAGTAGAAGACAACAAAACTCACTAAAAAACTGATTTCTGAAAATAAACAATAAAATAAAATACCTTAAGTTGAATAAACGTCAAAGCCAGTCATATATGTCTAATTCATGAATTTTCTCTCGAATAATGGTATATTTTCAAACAACACATGGATTTGTGTTTAATACAAAAGAAATGTTTAGATTCATCGACTACACTTCATTCTTCCCCACCCTCCAATAGACACAAACCATTGTTCCATTTGAGTTGGTGATTAGGTATTATATCCCAAAAGTGCAACCAAATATGTTCAGTTTTCCAATAAAACTGTTGTCCCACAAAAAAAAAAATAAAACTGAAAAAGATGAGCACATTTACCCCAAAGTCTGCATTAACCAGACATTGAACAAAATCCATCAACTGAATCTTTGCCCACTCCATGCGCAATTTAGGGTCATCAACATGTGGAGGATGCCTCCAAGGTGCACCAAAACGTAATTTGTCGTCTGAAACCTTTCCATTGCGTACATCAATTGCAAAGTTTTGCAAGATCTCCAACGCTCTATCCAACGCAGGATTCACGGCAGAAATCTAAACGAAGTTGGATAATGCTATGCACCATTAATCACACATACAGAAGTGAGAAGACTATTACAAAAGTAATTTAACAAAAACAAAAAAAAAAAGAACGAAACAAATCTTCTCTAAGGTTGTGAAAAATTACAAACCTGCCCTCCACAAGAGACTGAGGGAGAAAAAATAATCTCCCGCGTTTTTTATTCTCTGAAAAAACTTAAGTTATGGGATTACAGGGAGGGATGCCACTACTATACAGAGATCCTTTAAGAAACATTTTGATACGTGCCTATGGCTTTCAACTTTTTGATCTCATATTCTCATACAGCATACATTTCTAACGCTTTGTATAAAAAATCAGAATATTATATTTTTATATGTTCTTTTAAATAAATTACTTTTATTAGGCTATCAAACTGTTGAAATTTACTGCAATTTGATAATGTACTCAGTATGTAGGATTTTCTTTCTGTGGTGAAAATGTGACTTAAATAACGTGTGTATTAAGTGTATCATAGTGACGTGCGTATAGAGAAATGATTGTCTGAAAATTTAGTTGGTGATGATAGAAGAAGAAGCTAAAGAAAAACAAAGGTGGAAAACAAGATTGCAATGAATATATAGATTACTTACAACTAAGATTGACCTTTTATATTACTCAAATTTGGGTTTCAATCCTTTTCTATTTTCACTTATATAGCTGCAATAAAAATTCTTTTTTGTCAGGTTATGTGAAGATGATTTGTGGGATAATTTTTAGACGGCAGCGACTTAGTCAATAATGAAGTGAATGATCCTGACTTATTATGAGTGGCTAATTGTATCATTGAGTCTTGCATAATGAGTAGCTCAAACTACGAATTCAAAAGAACAAGATCTGTATGAAGTGAATAATGTATATATCTCAACGTCCTTTTGTTGTATTTTGCTAACTGGATATTGACATGTTGCATTTTTTTTTGTCAATTAGTTTTCTTCTAATTCTATCATCCACTCCTGTTTCTCCAAGTAAACCTTGACCAGGAGAAAGACGATAGTTCTCCAAAAATCAATTAACGCCCTTGATTATCGTTTGAAGACGACAATAGGATTCAGAATGAAAGACTCGGTTCAAAACTTACCTGTAAATATGCTAGATAAGCATCTACAATGTCCTCAAATGTACTAGTTCTGTCTGCTGTTGTCCTGCAGTTAAATAGAAGTGTCGGGCAGTAAGAAATATAGTACCAATTATAGATAAAGATTATACAACACGCACAATAATGCAAAGATCTTGCATACAATGTTCAAAAGTGTATTATTGCTTAGACTACATCATAGACAAGACATTGAGAGTAATAAAAGAATCCAAAATAAATAACTTACTTCTGCAAATAATTGCTTTGTTTAAGAGCATAAAGTTCAAATAGATGTCGAGGGTTTGGCCCAAGTACCTCAGCAATCACATTCCACTGAAATTTAAGAACTAATAATTAAAAGTGGCAGAAATTTCCAGGAAATAAAATAAGAACATAAATAAATTAAAATTTGTTTCAAGATAATATCCATACTTCTGAAGGACTAAAATAGTCGGCAACCATATGCATTTTAGCTTCTTGTGGAGTCCACCCAAAGGTCTGCCAGCCAAAAGTAGTTGAATGAATAACATAATAAACTATAAACCAAATAACAAATGAAAAAGGTCTTAGATAGACACACATATCCATTATGCAGTTGCATAAAACAACTGTTAAATATTATATATTAGAATGTAAATAATATATATATGGCCTGTAAGTAAGTATTCTGGCCCATAAGGACAAAGTATCTCAAATCATCTTGACTTCATAACCAAATTCCTGAGGCACTTGTGATGTAATCAAAATTAATTGGACAGCTACTAATTGTCTGGATGAATTTTCATGCACCTATATAGGGCGAATACAGAAACAGTAACATTGTTCCCAACTACAATTTACCCATAGTATACTAATTTGCACTTAGCATAAAAAGCAGCATTAAATTAGTTAGATTGAAATATATTTTTTTAAGACCATAGAACTTCTTCCACTAAACAATCTCAGAACATCAAGCTTAAAACCCTATCCTAGCTTAAATAATCAGTTAATTAAAATCTAGTTGAGGTAATATCTACATATGACAATTAGCTTCATATCCTCCACATAATCTCTCAAATAGTTCACCCACCTCTCTGTAGCAGCACTCCCTCATCATAGTTGCTACAGTGCTTTTGGCACATTTTGGAAAGTGGTTGTAGCATTAAAACCAGAGGTACCAACCAATGGTCAAGTGCAATCAAATAGATAAAGGAAGCTCCTCTTTCTTAAATTGTTTGTCTTACATGGGATGGCCATTGGGCACCCAAACTAGTATCTGCTGTTCTATATGCATTTTTAACCAAGTTTGCCAGAAAAGTGTAATGGTCAAGGACAAAATCAAATACAGCCACAGAGGAAAGAAGAGAATGGAAGCATTTGCCTTGTTATCATATAACCATGCATGATGCATTTGTTGCACTGTTACTTCTTCAAAGTGAGTATATATGTTTTGTGTATGCCCAAAAAGAGAAATAAAGGCTAGGATTGAGCAACCCTCACTCATGATGAAATAGAAATGGATAATCACCATTTGTGAGCATCTGCTCCCAAAACGTGCATATCCATTAAAATTTCAGCAAGAGTGGTACCTCTTATACAGACTATTTAGTTGCTACTACATTGCTGTTTGATGAAAATGATGAGATTGTCCTATATTGTAACAAGTCTTAAAAGGATTCCAAAAAATTAGCTTATCAACAAAACTATTTAATAGATTTTTTCATACTTTTGTTTCCCATCCAATGAACGAACAAGGATTGCATCTTAGCTTCTAGGATATTGGTTCCTCGTTTTCCTACTATGTATTTAATATTCAAGGTGCAACTGGAGGAGCTTATTTGGACTTATCTCATGATATATGCCCTTGCTACATGTTTAAAAGAGCTAATGGAAATAACTTCCGACATGTTCATAACTTATTTTCAACTTATTTCAATAAACTCCCTATGATAGCTTATGGTAACAATTTACAATTATACATAAATTAGTTTAACTGCCCTCCCTCTTTGATTATAGAAATAGTTTATACACAAGTGCTCAATTGATATGCACTTATTACTTATTTGATAAGCACTTATTCTGTTATTCAGTAAGTGCTTAATCCAAACACCCCTCACTAAAGTAGAAACAACATATATGAAATGAAGAATAAACAAGTAGAAGAAAAAAATAAAAGAGGGGAGAGAAACCTTGTCAAACCAAAACCGATTTCAAAACTTTAACTGTTTTGGTTAAATGATAGTATTTCTTAACGTTACTCTCTGTAGATAAATAATTTTCACTTAGATTCTCTACCTACTAGGAATTAGGAAGCAAGCCCTTTCACGATAGTTCCATTTGTAGCCGTGATTGTAGAGAGAGAGGGAAGGAGGGAGTGAGATGGAAGTTATTCAAGTACCTCACGCGAGATGAATATCTCCATATATCCAAAATCCAAGAAAGCTTCGTATGAATAATAACTGGAGAAAACAGAGGGGTGTTAGAATTTGTAGAAAGGAAAGGAGAAAAACTGTAGAAAAGGTGACACCAAATAAACCAATTAGTGAAAATGGTACCCAAGTATTAAAAAAATACGAGGAAAGATATTTCATACAGTAAAAACAACGGATACGTCACAAGCCAAATGAAACCAACACATAAATGAATTCTGAACCATTTCATTGTAGAACAAACAAGCTCAATTAACATAAAATCCGATGCCATAATGCTAAACAAATTGAATTGCATTCCAGCGACAGTTAAACAACTAAACCAGAAGTTTACATAGTAAAAAATAGTTGGGGAGGGAAATGAAGCTTAAAAGTAGAAAATAACCTATCAGATGTCACAAGGATAACAGGCAAACACCGCTCATTAGCGCCCAAAGCAATTATTCTCCATATCAAACTATCATGATAGAGTGGTCCGCTGACTGAAAACTCGTCATTTTCGATTGCATGCTTTAGAACTTCAATATTGTTAATAACCAGCTTCGGCTGCAAGAAACTCCAATACATCATCAATCAGAATAACCAAAACACACAATACAAAAACATACAATCCAAGTTGATTTCACAACACTAAATAAAAGAGACAAAAAGAGCAATTCCTAAAAAGAAAAAGAAAAAAATCCACTCCCAGATTAATGCTATCAAAAGACACACTAAGTAATATGTTTTTCAGAAACCATAATGACACCACAAAATGACTATTTACCCGAATTGCTGATTAAAAAGTACCTGAAAATGATCAATTTCAGCAGCCTGTGACAACAAATCCAGCAACAAAGAAGGCCAATCAGTTGAAGAATGCGTGAGACTCCTAGAAAAGTTACCAGTTCGTTTCATATGAGCAATAGCATTCGCCCTCCACCCTTGCTGAATCTCAATAACTTTCTTCGCGAGCTTCAACGCCACCACAGATTCCTTAAAATACGAAGCTTCCTCAACCGACAAAACACTATTCTCCTTTTTCCCAAATCCCAAAACCCTATCGATCTCCTCCGCATTACACTGACTAGACATCGCGAAAACCGCACGGTCCCACAGAACAGCAGGGGAAGCCTTATTATAATCAGGAGTGTGCAACACGCGCCGAAGGGCGGCGGTGAGACCGTGCCATTTATTAAGTGAAGTGAATATCTGACGTGAGGTAATGGCGCCCAATCGGAGAGCTTTCTCGGCCATGGCTTCTAGACATTGGTCCAGGCTTTTCTGGCAGTCGGATAGATTGGGAGGTGGGGAATTGGACCATGAACCCCATGGAAATGATGGGTCGTTGTGAGCTTTAATGGTTTGGGCGAAATCGACGTAACCGGTGATGTGAGGACCTTTGTTCCAGTTGTTGAGTAAACGTTCTAGAATGAGGGTGGTTTTTCCGACGCCTCTGGGGCCGTGAAGGAGGAGTGGTTGATGGACACGGTGGTGTTGAGCGTGATTGTTGAGAATGGTTTCTAGAAGAGGTCTTGGAATTATTCTCCATGGTTTTTTTGATGCCATTTTTTTTCTATTGAAGTGTGGTAACTCCGAAGTAAGGTACTACATAGAGGGAAAAAGAACAAATGAATTTTAAGGGTTTTGGGGGTTTAGTTTGATGACGTCGTTCTTAATTACTCCGGTTAATTTTTAACACGTGAAAAGTTAATGAGAATTAACGGTCTACCTTTCCGTCTTATAACGTCGTTGCTACTGTAGTACTTCTATCTCCTTTCTGTGCCAAATTCTCATCCATCTATTTTCCGGTTAGATTCCTCATTCATCCAACCTAACCTTCATATCCTCCATCATGAGCTACGATAGTTTGATGCAGGGGAATATAATATAATGTTGGATAAATATAAATTAATTGTAGCGTGGTAAATATTATTTTATTATTGTCTCATGAATATATGTTAACAAATATTTGGAAATTATGTTTATGTATTAGTGTTCATCTTTATAGTTAGTGTGATTTGAAAATAAATAAGTTATATTTACGAAATAGATACATTAACAGTTTATAGGGAAAAAATATGATATTTTAGTGTACTATAAGTATCCTATTTGATGAAAAATAGAGAATACGCTTGACCGACCATCTCATGCAATGTCATCGTGTCCACTGTCCACTGTGCTGTGTTTTGATGGTATATTATTTTTTGGTGCTGAGAAAAAGAAAAATTAAAATTTTAATTATTCATTCGTCAAAAAATTTTAAATTTTTGTATGAAAATTTCTTATTTATGTCCAAGTATTACTACAAACAAAAAATGACAGATAAACAATATTTTGTATAAATTAAAAAAAAATTAAAACAAATATTTTTAAAGACTAAAAATTTATCAATATTTTTATAAAGATTAAAAATAAAATAGTAAGATTTTGTAGAGACTAAAAACTTATTTAATCATTTTAAAAATTAAAAAGCTATCTAATTGTTATATATATATATATATATATATATATAAAAACAATCTCCATATTTAT
>JBBPBR010000004.1:62246837-62258148 GCA_037974775.1 Cicer pinnatifidum | reverse complement strand
AAATTAAAATATTTTTGTCAAAAGAATTTCAAAATTCTTTTTCCCAAAATATTTTTCAAAAAAAAAAATTTATCAACAAATTTTTCACATCTATGTTACTTAGAAATTAATCAAAACAAATTTCTTGAAAAGAATCAAAATTTTGTCAAAAGATTTTCAAAATTCTTATCCCGAACAACTAGTTCGAAATCGGTTTAAACTTGTTCAAAATATTAAATTGATTTATATCTATAAATCAATCATACCGGTTTATAACTGAATTTGATTTAAAAATCGTTTTTAAGAATTCAACCAAACCATTAATGTGATCTAATTAAATTTAATGTTTTTTCACCATAAATGCCCCTATTCCTAACATAGTTTTATTCACCCATTGCAGGCTAAGTTAGCTATTTATTATTATGTTAGTTCTTCCTTTTAGGTTTTCAATTGGATGTGAATAATAACCACCAAAATCCATAACTAATTAGATGTTTGGTGGTGGCTAAGGATGCGAACTTATTCTTAGGGACAAAATTAGATCATACCGTCTAGAAAATGTTTATATTCTAATCTATTTAACTCTATCATAGTCCAACTTGTTTAATAAAACTATTGAGTTTAAACTTTTTAAATTTTCTGTTTCTCTAAATAGTTTAGTGTTGAGACAAAATATTTCTTAAATATTTTGATAATAATAAAACTATTTTAAAGATTCTAATTATATGTGTCATCTAATTTGTACTATTAAGTGTATTAATTTTAGAAAATAAATCATTTACATTTCAGATCATACCAATACATTACACACACGATTTAAATATATATATATATATATATATATATATATATATATATATATATATATATATATATGTATATATATATAAAAAAAAATTATTCTTATGTTAATGGAGACCAATATATATAATTATTATTTTTATGTCGATGGAGTCTTCATAGAAACCGTGCAGATGGGGATATGGAGAGAAAACTCCCTGAAACAGAAAATAGGAATGAGAGATTTTTTTGAGTGGCGGAAACGGTGTTGACATCCCAAGCTGTGGCCTCCGCTTTCATGGTAGGTGACACTAAATACAAGCAGCGCTTCAAAAATGATGGAGCAACAACTAGTTGTGGAGGTCTTTGTCAATGAATTTAGGAAACAGTGCCGCATAGTTATGTAGTTTCACAAATAATTTAGGAAATTGCAATGTTGTAAAAAACAACGAATATTGTAATGCTTGACATAGCTTGAAGAATTTTGTAGATTCTTCTTCGAGCTCAAAGCAGAGGGTTTCAATACTAGTGGTAGAAGCAATTCCAGACTTTTCTGAGCTTTAGAACACTTCAGTTTTTATTTAATTATTGAGTCCTTTGTGCAATGTGGTAGAGGTACGTTAGAAATCATTTGGTTGTTGTTTTGTAACAATTAATTAATTAAATTGCTTTGTTATATGTCCTCCTCAGTTAATTAATTGAGTTAATTGATTATTTTTGGGAATTGCTACCACCAATGGTTTTGAAGTCTTTTTGTTGTCCTTTGGCCTCTTTTGTGAGGAAAGAAAAAGTAATAGTAGTTAATAGACTCATGATATAAATAAACAAAATGCATTCATGCCTAATGGTCGACTACTAGATTTTAAGAATAATCATCCGTTGTTAGGCAGACACGCAGAAATTTTAAAATAAATCATCAATTATGTCCCAGAATGAATCACAAAACATATCTGCAAAATGAAATTTAGGTTACAAACAAATATAATTTCACAAGATAATTAAACTAACAATCTCTTCCTAGGTGACACCCACAATTATTAATTAATTGATACAATCCAGAACCAAGTGATCACAGAGAAAACTCTAGCTAGTCTCACTCCTCCAGCCTCTTCAATAATGTACATATTATCCCTTTATAGCCGCCACCGTGAACGGAACGTCATAAACCTTCTTCATATCAGGGTAAAATAGTCCAAAATGCCTCTCCGAGGTGGGTCCCACTTTCCCATTCTCATTAAAAAGTGCGAACAAATAAACGGTTAGATTCGCGTTTGGTCGCAAGGGGGTACCACCGTTACTTAAAATCTTTTTAACAAGGTTACCGTTGTACGCAGCAGCGTTCTGTGGGGACGCACCCACCTCATCACTATCACCTTTCGAAGGCCAACCCGTTTCACTCACAACGATCCTAACGTCGTCGTATTTCAGACCAGAAAGCGCGGCAAAAACTGCGTCGATTTGCGCGTCGAAGATATTCAAATACTTTAACCCGTTACCCGGATCCACACTACCCGGGTTTTCACGAAACAAAGCGTAGTCTAAAGATATGACGTCAGCGTTCGACACGTAAGCAAAAAAAGGATACACGTTTACCATTAAAAACGACGCCGTTTCGCGGAGGAAACTCAACATTGGTTTTATAACTGGTTCTATAAGTTCGGGTCGGAACGACCCGGTTGAAGATGGATATGAAGATCCGAGGGCTGTGAGTGCGATTGGGGAAGAGACTTTGATGAAGTTGTGGAGATTGTTCATTACCAGTGCTTTGTGAATGTTTTTCATGGCGGGAACGAGGTAGTTGGTGGTGTTGTGTGGATCGACGAAGACTTCGTTGCCGACTGCAATGGTTTCGATGAGTGTGTGAGGGTGGTAAACGACGACGTTTTTGTGGAGCCATGAAAGGGCGAAGGAGAGTTTCTTGGCTGCGAAAAAGAGTTTTTCGTTGGGGAGATTGACGGTTACTTTGATTCCGGATCCGGATAAAGCGGACAGAACAGCCGGGTCGGTATCGTATAGTTTGACCCGGTCAATGCCTTGTGATTTTAGAAGGTTAACGACTTTGACTGCAGAGGGAAGGTTGTTGGCAATGCGACCATAGTTGACTCCAATGTAGCTACCATCTGTAATGTAAGAAATAACAAGTAAATTAGTAACAATGATGTAAAAGGTGATGAAGAAGAGAAAGTGAAAGCATTAGTTACCAGCAAGAATTAGTAGTGGAAGTGAGAGGTAGGAAAAGAGAATGGAAAGAGTGAGTAGAGGATGCATGGTGGTGGTGGTGGTGGTGGTAGAATAGGAATGAGTATGTTAGATGAGATGTTACTACTGGGCACTGGCAGTATCCTTTTATGCACGAGGGAGAAAATATAAAATTAAAGAAGCAATTTGATTGGTCCCACTGAATGATGATGGACACGTTGGCCAAGAAAACAAGACCGTTTTATGTTTGTACTGGCTGCCGGTGAAACAGATCAGAGGAAAATATACTCTACACTTCAACTTCACTGTGGGATGTCTCTTCTCTTGGATTCCCTCCACGTGTTCCCTCTCTACGTTTCTTACACAAATTAGGATACAGAGTCGTGTCAAAATTATAAATTTGAATTATCTACCTTTAACTGAATTCCATTTTCCCACATTTGTAAACATTGATCATTGTTTGATTTTAATACAAAAGTTTAAAATTACTGATTTTTATTTTTATTTTAGATAATACAAAATATCTTATTTAAATAGATCACTCAATCTTAAATAAATTATCTACGATGTTCCAAATGCACAAATATAGAACCGTAAACATAAAAAAAATCGAGATTTGAAAATTACATATGAAAAATCTATTTCTTAAAATCTGTGAGATTGGAGTCACTCAACTCAAACCTTCATTTGATTTGTGCATTGTGTTGGATTGGATTAATTGATGCTTACCGTTTATTTGTTTTTTTGTCAATAACATGCTTACAGCTTGTTTTATTCCCAAAACTACTTTTTCTATATATTCGAACGTTGGATTGTACTTTACTAAATTTTGAGCTGCCAAATTATAGTTGTTTGTTTGTTGTTTGAAATATTCATGAAATAATTTTACAATAAACACTTACATGTATTTCATAAATTATTCTAAAGACGAATTTTTGGAAAAACTCGAGTTTTGTACTCTTACTTAAATAACTTTTGGCTATACTCTGAATTACATGACCCATTTATGCTGAGATTCGAAAAGTTAAGATAAAAAACACAACTCAAGCTGTATTGAATTTTATTCAAATTTAATACCCAAAAAAGAAAATTCTAAACATAAAATTGAAGTTTAAAGAATTACGCTGGTCAAAGTTTAAGACCAAATTAGGAATTGGATATAACCTGTATCTTACTCACAAAACACGGGCAAAATGCTACTTGTATTTGTTTGCATATATACACTATAATCAACTTTAAATATGCATTTTAACAAAATTTATATACTTTGTGGCAGTAAATGATACAAAATTGATGTGCTTCAACATCAATCCATTTGAATATACATCCAAAGAATTTAGCTACTTTGACTAATTTTACAAGTTTCCTGTACATATATACTATATATACGTATTATAACTTCGACTATGCAAATTGTCACAAAAATGGAACTAATAACAGAGGGGCGATCATAAAAGCAAAATTTGTTACGAAGAAAAAGAATCGTTCAAACTGTTGGTGCTTGTATCAAGATTACTGAAGCTGCAACGAGTTACCCAAATGTGTTTCTGTGCTGTTTGTTGATGTGAGGATTGTCAAACTAGCTTTGCCATAACGAGAACAGTCTCTTGATAAGCTATAACTAAACTTTCTTCTTTTCTTCCGCCTGGAAATTGAAGTCAATAAGTAATCTTGAGTATTAAATAACTGCCTTCAATGACACTAGCTTATTTCCATACAAAGCAGAACATCAAAAGTTCTTAAGAATGCCATCAAATATATTTGTACAATAAAACAAGAAAAAAAATTTGCATATTGAATGTCCAAATCAAAGGGTCCTATTCTAATTTAACAGAGAGTAACATGTAGCATTGATGTAGTGTAACTCTATTAGAAGCAACTACATACAAAATCAATTTTGATTTATTTTGTGCATATTTAAACTGAAAAATAAAAATATGAGTAAATTTATGTGTTTCTTGTGAGATCAAACATTCTATTTATAATGATGTTGCAATAATTGCAGTCAATGTCTAGGAAGTTGTGTTGACTAAGACTACTAACAATTAGTCTAGGATGTTCCACAATCAAATAACAATAAAAACATACCGCTGAATTTTAACACTTTCCCTCAAGCTAAAGTTTACCATACTTCAAACTTGTTACATCAAAAGATTTTATTACAAAAATTGAAACTAAGTTTGAAAACTGAAGGACTTGTTTGAGAAGAGAAAGCACCACTAATGATTTATATGTGGGAATAGAGTCACCACCAGATTTATCGTCGGTGAGAATAAAATTCGCCACTAATATGATTCATATGTGGGAATAGAGTCACCACCGGCGACGGGAAAAGCATTTCAAAATCAGTTAAGAGAGTTTTTCTCCTGCTTATTTACCATCTTTCCTCAAAACTATGTTTCTCGTCAACATGGACCAGGGATTTCAAAAAATGACAGCATGTTATACAAGAAATAGCATAAGATTCTCCACAACAAACAGCATTCTATTCAATTTAACAGTTCTCACCAGATCCTCTGCCAAACAAGTTCTTCTGGTGTGGCTCAGATCTGCTTGCCGTGATCTTTGGCACTGACGATAAAATCTTTGGATAAACTCCTGTACATGATTATAGATGCTGGCATATTATCATGCCAAATTAAGGTTAGTGACAAATATTTATTCAGCCTTTGCATAAATGAAAAATAATTGCAAATTAACTACAGTCTATCATTGGGTTATTCTTTTTACAAATTTCCAACTCGTTCATTGAATTGAGCCATCCTATTTTCCATCTTGCTAAATCCTTTGAGAATCCAAACCCCTTCTAACATCAATCGTTTATCAATGAAATGGTAAGATTTTGTGAGCACCACAAGGCTCTTTCTCCTAACATGCGGATTATGGTTGTGCCTAGTTGGAATCAATCCCTTGTCTATTCTTAAATTGTTGAGACTGTTTTTCAATGAAATTTTTGTGTGAATGATATTTGTACGCCCTTTGACCAATTTCAATTGGCAGGCTTGTAACAATAAGAGAAACACCTCTCCTTTTCTCATCTAAATTAAACATTAAGCCCCATAGTTGACGCATGTTAATGTTCAACCATTACTCCACCAACATTTACATGAAATGATACATTCTCTTTCAATGTAGGAATAGAATATAAAAAATACCTTAGCCGATGCCTGTTGCAGGCTGTGAAAAAGGCAACAAGCCCATATAGTATGCTTTTTAGAGCTCGGAAAATCTGAAAAACAAAGTATAAAAAATCCATCAATCAGCATAACTTTCTTTAATGAAACGACCTACATCCATAAGAACCATTGATATGACATCTTACAACCTGTGAAAAAAGATCATTCCAAAGAGAGCGCCACATGGACACTTCATACGAGCTGACTGTTGCTTCAGAAGATGAAGCTAACTGGATTATACTACCAAGAAACTTCCACGTGTCTCCAAGTATATTACAAATGCGAGTGCATATTACAGCCAGAAAACTGAATATTGCCAGGACTAGACGAACAGGAGCATATAGAAATTCCCAGAGGATCCAAAATAAAGGATATAAGACACAAGTAGCTGCAGTACATAAAAGAAAAAAAAACACGCAGGCAATTAGTATAGATATATATCAGATGAAAATTATTTATGTTGGTAAAAGCCAGGAAAAATTTAAAAAATAACAGACAGCACTAGAAGTCCAAAACACGTGATGACCTACCAATCCTCCAAACCAGAGTGAGGATAAACCACAATGGCAAAAAGAGCAGCTCCACCACATCTCCCACTAGATTGCAAGAAGTCTCAATCCCTAACCAAATGACAGAAAATATGCCTTCTAATAATTCAAACATAATATTTAAGCTTGGGAGAAGAAATCCAAAAATCTCCACCAGTGACTCTGCAAGAGGTTGAATAAGAACTGAAAAAAAGGATCGTGTGGTATGTGTAAAGGCTAGAAACCACCTAACAGCCTTCTGGAAGTTATGTAGAAACAGCATTGTCCCTAAGTATTTTACCCTTGAAACCATCTCCCAAGTTTCAATCCAATCAAAAAGAGGCCCACATATACGAGATGCAGTTGCCTTGAGAACTGGAACATTTTTGTATAAATCATAGAATCCAATGAGGACAGTGACAAAGGACATCAAAACATATAGCAGTCTTGCAAGTGGGCACATCCAAGGACGATAAACATTGCATAATACTGGATATGACTGAAGGAAGATGACCCAAGATGGAAGACCAGCCTCTAACATTGTAAGTAATCGCAGATCAGATATAATAATATCCCTTAATTTAAATGGGAGGTCGTGATCATTAAACCTAAATAACAGTAGAACATCATTATATTGAGTGGTTTCAACCCTATCATCAGAAACACAGCTAGATCTCTGAGAGTTATCAATTTCATCTGCTGAGTAGCAATCAACATCGACTTCGGCACTAAAGGAATTCAATAATTTTCTTCTCTTATTAGGTCCAGAAGGAGGAGGTGTGTGTAGCATTCCAGTTGTCTCTTCGGCGTCATCAGAATATACTCCAGTAGTGGTACGCAGACTATCTTCAACAGTTACGGTACTATTGCAGATGTTATCAACGTCATCATCAATAGATACGTTCTCGGAAAAAACTTCACTAGCGTCGTAAAATATTTCCCCTGTCAAAATTGCACATAAAAAAGAAATGTTTATTGAAAATCCGTGTTAGATGAGAACTAAAGAATCAATGCAGCCTCTAGTTTCCATCATGTAAATACAATAACTCTACAGTCAGGATGTTTGGAGGATAAAATAGTAAACTAAGTTTTATGAATAAAAGTATGACTGTTCTACCCACCCCCACCGAAAAAAAAGGTACCAGAAAATTGGATGGTTAAAGAGGGATTAAGTGGGGATGAGATGCCTCCAGTGCCTTTAGCTTCTACTATTTGTATCACTAAAAAATACGGCAATGTCTCTCCCTATGCAGAGGTCTTATCCACCTAAACTTATAGCTAATCAAATCATATATGGCAATTTTATATATGTGTGAGTGCATTGAGAGATATGGCTGTATCTCTAAATGCACATGTATATTTCTGCTTTCACATGAAATACAAAAGCTGCACACAACTAGATGCTTCTTACCAAGGCTATCCTAAATTCAGATGTAATATGTACATTCACATGAAAGCAATGATGAGAATCCCTGTAACCACCTGAGGCAGAATCCAGGTGCTCTTTCAAAAGTAGCTGTTCAGATGTTGTTCCTGAGAACCATGAAGACATACAGCTTGCAGCTTGAGCGATATTGTCAAATTCCCATCTTTTCATAAGTTTAGCTTCTATAGCCAGTGATGTATCGGTCTGAAAAGCAAATCAAATTAATCAATAAATAATAGTGCCAACAGTAAACTGAAAAGTTAACAAGCTTATTAACGCAATTGCAGTACCTGGAGCTCATTAAAGTAGTTGATACCGCGGACATCGTTCCAAGCGACTTCAAATACAATAAAGCCACACAGAGTTCGATGCAATTCACTGCTGAATTGCAAAGAATTCCTTAGTTTTTTCACAGGCAGTAACACTCTCTTTCTTGATGACATTACTGCTTCAATCAATGAGAACCATCTCAAAAACTTCTTTGGTTTACTTGTGTTTGGTTGAGAACTAACTTCCTTTCCTTCTTTTCTTTCTCTTCGTGCTTTGCTGTACGCAAAAGGCGATAACCTTGACTGCAGATAAGCAAAAACGATATAAATTTTATTCTAGGACAAAAACTAAAAGCAGCTTACTATAAATGATTATGGTGTGTTCAGGGACCTTTGTAACCATCAATTGCCAAATGTGTGCTCCCCGTGAACCAAGGTCTCTCAACCATGGTCTGTTGTCAACAAAAATATACATTCTTTTACCATCATTTGCGAGGAAAAGACTAAGATCTGCAAAATAAGATTGCAAGTCTCTGCAAAAGACATCACAAAGATGAATTGGATCAGTATGGGAATTACAGAAACTCACAAATAACACTGCTAACTTGGTGTTCTCGATCAATGTAAGCAGGGTAGATAACCACCAGCAACAGACGTAAATTTTTTTGGTTACAATCAAAGAAAACCTTGTTGAAATCATATGTCAAATCATTAAATCACTATAACTGAAAGCAATATCAGCTGCACTTCCAAATTCCAAGTCTTATGAATCTAAGACTAGCCAGATGACATTCTAAAAGTAGCTAGAACTCAAACCTAAATAAAGACCAAAGTGAACAAGTTGACTTTCATGGCATCTTTATTTGATCAAAAGTTGACTTCCATTGCATCTTGAGAATACAGAAAGCAGCAAATTGCCAATAAACCAGAATCCACAAACTAAAAACTAATAATAAAATTAATAAAAAAGCACACAGCGCATCACCAAGTTCATCAATGAAACGAAAACCAATTTAAATTTTAAACGACAAGAAATTTCACATCTCAAGTAATTTTGAAATAAAAAAAGAAATAAACCTGTCAATGTCATGCATAATTCAATTTCAATCCAACCCTATAACCAAATGATAGGGCATGTAATTAGACTTAAATATCTAAGCAAACAGATAATAAATGCAAATTCAAATTGAATCCAATATAAATTTGACAACAGAATTTCATCAACAAGCGATCACACATTCCACACATCTGAACCATACATACATCATCATCAAAGAAAGAGAGAGAGATATATTGAAGAAAACATACCCAATTTGCAAGCTGGTAAGAGGAAAAATGCAGCGTCCATCTTCATCTTTACCCATCTAGAAAAAAAACACCTTCAAAGCCTTTATTACTATGACCAACACCGTGTCCGAATTTGCCACTAGCACCTGTTTCAAAATTCCCCAAACAAAATTCCAAAAAAAAAAAAAAAAAAAAAAAGAGTCACGGTCTACATGCATTCACGGAATTCTCTGTGCCATGATGATGAAGAAACGCGTAGAGAAAGAAGACCTGAGAAATTGATATTGAAATTCCATAAAAATGAAGAATGAAAAGCGAGGAGTGAGAAGACGATGAAACAACCAGCACCGAGTAACTTCATAACAGATAGGAAGATGAAAAAGAATTAAAAGGGAAGATAAGAGTGCATAAATGCGGGTAATAAGGTTTCACAGAGAGGTTTCAACGTTGTTGTCAGCGAATTTCTGTTGGCGATTGTGCCAAATTCAATTGTGTTTCAGAGAGAGAGAAAGAAAGAAAGAAGAGAGAGAAAACAGTTGAATTTATTTTAACTCCTCGGAGACACGTTCTTTCTTTTTTCTATATTTTTTTTTTCTTTTCCTTTTCTTGATTGTTTTGGTATTGTTACAGTGCGTGTTTGTTAAAATTAAAACTTTAATAAAAATAGAAACGGGGAAACGAAAGAGGACAAGAATGTGGCGGTGGTGGAGAGGGTAAAATGGTAATGTGCTATTGCGATTCAACAGATAGAGAAAATAAAAACTGGGGGGATTTTCTTTTTTCGGACCTCAAAGGAAAAGGAAAAGGAAAAAGAAAAAGAAATAAATAAATAAATAAATAAAAAGGTAGGAACCATTGAAGGCATTGGGATGAGGTTGGATATCATTAATTAAAGACTTGATTACGAAGTGGCACGGGGTTATTACGACGTGGGTCCCCGTGAATTATTTTATGGTAATTTTTCTGTTTATTCATTTTATTATTACCGGTAATATATTTTGGATTTCATTATTTTATTATTAATATTATTTAATATTACTCTATATGGATTTCATATTAAAATGAGAATACTATTTTTGACGAGAGAATTTACTCTTTTTGACCGGGATAAGGGAGTATTACTACTTTTAGGGTTATTTTGTTGTTTTTTAGAATTAATAATTGTCTTACTTGTTTATCTAATGAACTAAAATAAATATATTAAGAAAGGAAACAAATATTAATGGCTTTTAAAAGCAAAAATATATATTGTCTTTGTCAAATAAATTTTCAAATCAATCTTTAGTAAACACATTAATTCAACATTCATTAATTTTCTTTCAAATGGTCAACATCCATTGACTGATAACATATGTAAATCATAATTAAATCAATGGTAATTAAATATATGCTTTTGTAATACTACTATATTAATAGAAAATAACAAAATTATTTTGTCCACCGTATTGTATATCCTATAAAATAAATTAAAACACATAATAAGAAAGTTAAATAATTTCATCCAAAAAAATAAGGAGTTAAATAATAGTAATAGTAATAATTTATAATGAACCTTTCTTGACAAAGATTATAATGTAGTATTATAGTACAACTCGATACTTATTTATTTATGTCATAAAATTTTGTATTTTAATTAATATAAAAAATAAATTATATTCAAAGTGCACA
>JBBPBR010000004.1:62199178-62230395 GCA_037974775.1 Cicer pinnatifidum | reverse complement strand
TTTGAGAAACTTGTATCATATGAACTATTTTTTTTAAAAGAATACAAAATAATTTTTTAAAATTATAAATGAAAACTGAGGTAGTATTTTACTTCAATTCCACCATGAGATTAGTATTATGTGTTTCACTTCTAAATTCATTACGCTTCATTGTGCATTTATGACGGTAGTTAGTATCAATTGATTAATAAAGATAGAATTTATAAAATGAATACTCTATTTCATTAACTTATAATCTTTTTTTATTTGTGCTATTTTTTTTTACAAAAAGGTATAAAATGAAAGAAGTTTATTATGTATTATTTCATTTGTTTGATAGTAGATTTTGCAGTGAGTGATAGAAAACTAATTTTAAATACATTAGTTTTATAAAATTGATTTTGACTAAAGGTAAAATAATGAAAGACTAAAAATCAATTATAAGTACAAATTTAAACTTTAAATCAAAATTTTTATCAAATTAAAATATATTCTATTAAAACACAATCAAATATATCAAAATATTAATCCTATATGATCCAAAATTTAAAGCAAAATAAATTTTAGGTAAACATTAAAAAAAAAAAAAAAAACTAACATAGTAGCATTTCCCATTGACTGAAGTTTGAATTACGGGTAGGTAGGTGAAAAGGAATGGGAGTAATGAATGAATTGATGAATATATAAAGGGTGTTAATGGTATTAAATGAATTAGCAGGATGTGGAATTGGCACATTGAATGAAGTAACCTTTTTGGTATGGCTTTTTCCTTGCAGTTTCTTTATGAGATGGTTCCTTCTTTCTTTTTTGTTCGTGAGAGGGAAAGAATATGTTCTGAACCAAGTGGATGGAAACTATTCATAGTGGGGTTGCCCACTTTTTTTCAACTTTCTTGCTTCAGCCTAATTTTCGTAAATAAGTTCATAATTCCATACAAAACATTGGTCAAATCATACCAGACTGTACTGTAGCTTCATAACAATTTATTACTATTATTTTTGTAATATAAGTAATTTGAACTTTTAACTCTTGATTCCCAAAAAATTTTATATGCAAGATTATAACACTATTGTCCACAAGAACTTATAATCATAGTTGGAGAGGGGTAGAGGTAGTAATAAAGTGGACAAATTTTTATTAAGGAATTTAAGTATATAAATTTTTTAATGTTCAAATTTCCTTGTTTTTGAGGCAAAGTTATTATTTTTTTTACTAATATGTATTTCTCAACGGGACACTTGTTAGAAAAAAAAATGATAATTGCATAATGATTGTACATTAACACTATTCAAGCATTTTTAAAATTTAATAATATTCAAGAAATAAAATAATTAAAATATGAAGAAATTATACTCCAAGTTTAAATTATAAGAAAGTAAAAACATCAATATTTTATAGTCTCAAATATTCCTTAATTAAATTAAATTTCATTTTTAAATAACTCTTTTACTTTTATGGAGCAAGTTCCCACGAAGGACAATTTTGAGAAAATAGCTAATTTTTTTTAATTAATTTGAGATAATTAAATGAAATTTATTGTCGTTCTTGAATCATGTGAAATTAAGTTTTTTCTTATATATGATCTTCAGTGACATTGTGAAAACATGCATCATCATCACGAGCAACCTTTGCAAGTAGATTAAACATTCTATTTGGTGCCATATCAGTTTCAAGAATTAGTCCCTTGTCAAGATGGTAGATCTTGCAATTTTCCAGCTTTGATAATCACAATCAGCTCCTTTTCTTGCAATCGTCCTATGTTCAAGATATCGTTCTTGAGTTTAGGCACAAAACACACACGTTGAATGAGATAAACTATTCCATTTATCTTAAGCTTGACATTGCATTCTCTTGCAACTTCCATGTTTGAATTGTTGCCAAGCTTAACTAGTTGCTAGTAGTTTTCATCAAATTTAGTAAACCAAATTTTGTTTCCATTCATGTGATTAGAACATACATAATCCAAGAACCAAACATCTTGTTTTTTCTTTTCTTGTGGATAAACATATGTCATCGGTAACATAATCTCACCTTCATTGAATAATGACGATGATAATAATAATATTTCCAAAGTTGATTGGAAAGTATACTTCTCTTTCCAAACTTTAAGTTATGAGTGTAGGTGCTTCTATTTTCATGAGTACATGTGGAGTATGCTCGCAATGCTCTATCATCATAATTCATTCTATGATTACGAGGATTTGGAGAAGATTTGATAAGCGAAGTTGTTATCATATAGAAGACATTGATATCTAGTATGTGCTTAAAGATGTTTTGTTAATTGCAACGGAATGCCAAGATCCTTATACCCATGCGTGGTTGGCATGCTTTGTTACTCAGTTGAATTATCTATGTTTTTGTTGCCCAATGATTTCAATTGTGATTTTAATTGAAAAGCCGATGAGGACAATAAGACTTGATATAAACAAATTGAGTATTGACAAATGAATCACAGCGTATTAGCTGCAAATTAACCTAACACAAATACATCCCCTCAAAATCTCAATTCATATCATTCTATCTCCTTGTCAGGTCCTATGTACATTGTGCAACATACAGAGACAACAATAAGTAAAATCCCTGCTAGGTGATCGAAAGCTGGAGTCAATAGTGTCAAAGCAAGGCTCCAAAATTGAGTTAGTGCTGCCTGAAACACACAAACATAGGTTCATATATCAGTCGCCGTATTGAAATTCAAGTACTACGGAAAGGAAATAATACTCCAAGAACGCAGTAATCAGTTAGTTACTTAGTGAAACCGGTGCATACAATTTGACAAAAAGACACATGGCAGAAAATAACCAATCAGATAATTTAATATCTAGTAGACTATGATCAAGGGAAAGTGCAAGATGCTCAAAACTAGTTCCGACATGTTTAACCAGGAAGAAAGCACTGCAACATACAAGATAGTTTCTTTCCTAATAATCTCATAGGAAACATTAGTAAGGGATAAGTTAAAAAAAGGGTTGCCCATTATCCAAAAAATAAAAAATTTTCTCGTTTGTAACATTGTCATGAAAAATTACTAGTGGATTAAAACCAACAATTCTTACTAACCTGTTTACTTTCTAAAAACATTTCTTGTTTTCATTTTCTAAGATTTGTATTAAAGTTTACTTGTTAATAAAAAGTTAAGAGACTTTTGGAAGTGGAGAGTTGTCTACATTACTAAAAACAATGAAAATGTCAAAAAACTGTTTTCATTATTTCTATAAATGCATTTTCATTAACTACCATTTCATCTTATCTTTATGGCAATAGATTACTACAAGAGTCTCTCATCAAGGTAAAATGACCATACAATTTAGGAAATGAAAGCAGGAAACGTTTTCACAAAGTAAACAACCCCTAAATTATCTAGTTCATACTTTTTAGTTCTCTTTCCAATTGCAAAAACGCTACACTATCACAGTCAAGATTGATCACAGAAAGCCAGGATAATTAAGTGATATGAAGATGATATTACATGCTAGTGACAAAATGCAAACTTTGCTGATGATTAACCAACTAGTTAGGATCTCAAATACTATATAGAACCTAAGTAATCAAAATTAAAATGACAAATGAAAAGAGAACATCCAGGAAACAGCAGTACAGTGAGGTTACCTCCATGTACTGGATGTTGGCAACTTTACCCATCCTCTCAAGTTGTAGTCCTCGAGCTAACAAGGCCTGTAGAACCATGTAGAAACTAAGACCAAGATCAAGTAATTCATTATACCCTATGATATTCTAAACAGCATTTATTTTCGTCCATCTTAATTTCTTATTATTTGGCTAGGCATTAAGGCTGCCCACTACAGATCTGGAATGGGTTCAACCCTTCTTCAGACCTTGTCATGGTTGGTGCTTTATTGCACCAGGTTGCCTTTTTTGGCTAGCCTTGTTGAAGCAAGACTCACACAGTGACCAACATTTAACTATCATATCTCTTTCAAATTTTACCAAAAAATGCAAACTGTCATAATCAGCTTAGAGTTGCACCTCAGCAAAGAAGGCTAGAATACCAAGTACAAGCATGAGTAAAATTGACTGAAATCCTGGTAGCACAAAATCCTGTACAAAGAAGACAAAGTATGTTATAAGTACCTTTAAATTTCATAGATATGACATGGACTAATCCTTGATAATATTTGTAAAAGACATAAAATGTTAATAAAAATTACTTAGACAAGCAACATCAGACATCTTACTGGTGCATGCCAAAAAAAATCATAGATATGCCACACACTAATCCTTATTATCATTTGTAAAAAATATAAAATGCTAATATAGATATGCCCCCAACCATTGATTGAAAAATAAATTCAATCATTCCAAGCATAAACTTGCCTCAAAGATATAACTGCATATTCCCATTGCAGGGCTAGCCAATATGCCAAATGAAAAGACAGTTAACCTGCAATAAAACAAAATTCATAGAACTAAGTTAAAGATATATTTACATCTCTGAAATATACCAGGAAAACAAATTGTGGATTATTTAGCGACTGTGTCACATGACTGCTCTAAGTTTTATCAATATTTGACTGGTTACAGTAATTATTCTACAATGATCAGTCCTCTGCATTTCTATGTACTAACCTGGAAGGCTCAGAATTCTGTGCCAACATCCCAGTTACTTTGATATAAGCACCAATTTACAGATAAACTGGTTGCAACAAGAATAAATTCTAAAACAAAAAGATGGAAAACATTTTGTAGATTTACATATTCTCTCTTATTCTAACAATTATCTATAAGCAAAATAGAAATAAACAGAGAGAAGAAGAAAACCAGAGCATGAACCGGGAACATAATACTTATGGGTTTGATCAATGAAGCATATCAGAATAAACAACTGTATAATCTTACAGTGGCTGATCAGATGCTTTAGCTCCAGCCCTTATAAGGCAGTAACTAGTTCCACCAATTATTGATGAAAAGATGCCCACTAGGATTTCAAATATATGATGACTTGGCCTAGCATTTAAATCGCTTGCTCCTGCAACTTTGACTGACTGTCCTGGAAAATCCACATCCAGAAATTAGGAAATGTAGTTAAAGTATATCAACTATTCTTCCCAAACCTAGATAATGCAGCTTATATGCCTTGAAATCATTCAGAGGCAAAAATTTAACATAAGACCACCTACAACCAATGCTTTCTTTATTGTAGATCTTTTAAGACAATTATAAATAAAGGGGAACAAACAACCAGTAAATTATACCAATGATATTGCACTTCAAAGAATATGAGAGGGAAACTACTATACCTTGTGTAGCAAGCATTTCTCGGAAGAAGAAGAGAACACCGAAGAAACTACAAGCAAGACCTGAAAATATGCAGCATTAACTAAATTAATCAGAGTTTACTGAAAATGAGTTGCACATAAACATAATATTTTTGGGTGTTTTGAGTTTACTGAATAAACATAAAGATGGCGTAAAATAAAAGATCTTAAATGGTAGTTACAATTGATGGAATACAGTTAACAGCTCACAAACTACTTCGGCTTTTCATCATAATTTTATAATAGCAGATAGTTTAAGAACAGAACTATTCATTCTTACATGCAATATCCGCAATTTTCAATTTCTCACGCAAAAAGAATCGCGCCATTATTGAAGCCATAATTGGAGTTGTTGAATTCAACACAACAGCCTGAGAAAAAGGCAACCTCTGAAAGCTGAAAAAGAACAGATTTCTTTTATAACAATAGATAGATGGGATTAGTTGGGAATGAAAGGTGGCAAAGGATAAATGAGTTGCACATAAACGCAGGTTACTAAAGCGAATAATTGATTTTGTCGAATTGCGAACCAAGGTTTCCACTTAATACAATATTAAATCAATATTTTTTACAAACTTCATAGTTACACGAAAATGCAATGTAAATTACACTTCTAAAACCTTCATTACTGATCAAACCAAAAAGCTGTATAAAATATGCCCTATGGAAAAAACTATCAACATTAAAACAATGTTATCCAGTAATATCTTAAAACTGTGATATTTTACAAACATACATAAATAAATAGTGAAGGGAAAAGGTCCACTAGATAAAATACGATTCCAAAATGACAAACTAAGTACTGAAAAGATTGGGTATTGAGACAAAAAAACTCAAAGACTACTTACCAATATACAAAACTTGACATTGATACACAGCCTGCAAGGGCCCTTAAAAGTAAAATGATTCTAACATTGGATGTTCCAAACAGTGGTTGTTCACTCCTTCTCAACCACAAATATGACAGTATCAAGATAATTGTACATCTTGTAAAAGCAGTCTCAAACAAAGGAATTGCCTGAACTGCCAAGTCAAAAATGTTATTGCAAAAAAATTAAAAAATGAGAAACAAAAAAAGAAAAAACAAGAAATGAAAAAGATAATTGTAGATCTTGAATTTTTTTTTCTAAGATATAACTGAACATCGATCATACTTAACGCACAACAAAATAGAGAGAGTAATCTCCCTGAAATGAATGTGAAGTAACCAATTCAGTGTTCAAGGACCATTTTATGATTGAAAAATTAAGCTCAAAACAAAATTTGACGGTTTCTATCAAATAATTGGAAAATTAAACCATTAGGTTGAGAGGTTTGAGTAGTTTGCAGGAGGTATTAAGCTAAGTAATTTACATCCCTAAGCAGTCCAACCAATATTTGACATATACGAATCATCAAACTTAGAGTAACTTCAATGCCAATGCAATGAACAGGGGAGAAAATTCTGGACCCTCTCCTTCCCCTACCCAAAAAGAAAACATAAAAAGTTCAACACCACAGAAATTCATAACATCTAACTCCAACCACTACCAGAATTGCTTTCCAACTAAAGCTTTTTCTTAATCGGTTGTTTCCATTATTCCGCAAATGCATAATGCTAAGCAAAGAAAATGATATACCATGCAGAATAAATAACAACGATTACCAGAAAAAATATTGGAAAGAACTCCCATGAGAAAGTATATGACGGACGAGAAAGCCATGCAAAGTAAACCAGAGTATCTTGACTCATTCCACACCCACAATATAAACTGAGTACAAGGAGATGTTTCAGATTCAAGTAGTTTTGTTACTTCATCCTGCACAATTAGTTCCACTCATCAGCTTCGATTTGTTTCAAACAAATCTATTGCTTCCTCCAATGCTAAAACACACAAAACTACCACCCTCTCAATTTATTTTTTGGATAAAGAGTTTGATTAAGCAATTAAGCGTGTATACTATAAGTGCTTATGTATAAGCTATTTCTATAAAAAAAGATAAAAAATTCAAACTATTATCATATATGCTATCTTAAAGAATTAAACTGAAAAGATATGATAAGTTGTTTCTATAAATTATCTCAAATAGTCTGACAAGTAATTATGTCAGCAGATAAACTAAAATAAATAAATCAATCCAAACAGGCTCTATGATAAACTTGGCTCGAATTTTATGATACTATATGAAAACAGATGAATATTTGAAAATTATGATATCTACATATTAAAAAGAAAAATAATATTTCGTATGTATTAAAACATATGAAGAGTTGACTGGGAAAGTAGCAACACAAAAAGAAGAACGAGGCTTGATTCCAAGGAATGGAAGTAATTAGTATAAATGATATGAAAAGGAAGTGAAAAATACTCGTGGTTTTCTTCGAGGATAAGAAGCCGTGAAGATGTTGATCTTCGGTCTCTGCGTGTGTGAGAGAAGAGGGGCATTTTGGTCATTAACATTATCACGAGAGTCGTCGGCAGAAGAAGATGGTGGTAGTGGTGGTGGTGGTGGTATATCGCGAACAATGAGCTCGACGACGTGATCTGAACCGTTGGATTCAGAGAACGCCATTGTGGATTTTGGAGCATTCATTCATTCAGATTTGGAAAAGTCACGAAACGACGTCGAATCGAAGGAGGCTGAAAGTGACAATGAAACGGTCAGAGACAAAGGTGGGAGAAGGACTGACTGAGACAGAGGACCCAATTAGCGAGCTGTGTCTTTTCCCTTACTTTTTTCAACACAATCAATATCATTTCTTTGCAACTAATCAATTCTTATTCAAACTATTTGTTTTATCTTGAGATAAATTCATTTTTTTAATTGATACTATTATTTTTTGACTAATTCTTTTATTAATATTAATATCTTTATTTCAATTCAATCCAACATTAATAAGTTGTAGTTTACTTTTATTTTATTTTTATTTTTTTATTTTTTTTTATTTTATTGATTTCTACTTTTCAAAATTAAAACAAATGAAATGCAACAAAAGTTTATAGTTTAAAAAAAAGTCATTGTGGTTCGAAGTTTTAAATAATGAACTTATAGAACTGAAAATCAGCTAATTTGTCGATTGGGTTGAACCACTAGAACTTATTGATATTTCTATGACTAAATTATTGCTTAAATATGTTTTTAATGCATGTGAAGATAGGGATCTAGTTTTTGGTAGAATGTCTCATTTTATTCTCTCTGTCGTCAAGAACGTCAACACTGCATAACAATAATCCAACACATCTCTGGATCCATTTATAGATCAAGTCGAACAATAGTAGTTTACGACCCCAAAAAGAAAAGTTGCTTTATTACCAAAATGGTACACTTCATACAAGTTCAAGAATCAAGATACATCGTTTCTACCATATAAATCAACAATAGTAGTTAAAGGAAAAAATAAAAGAAATACTACAAATTTATATACGGCAGGGAAACTGATCAAGAATCAAAAACTAATTATACATTTCAGAGATGCAGATTCATGCTGCTTTTTATGAGGATCCCAGATTGAATGGAGTCTCCCTCATCCTGTTCTTTTGATTGGTTATGCTCTTATTGATGCTTAACCTCAAAAACAAATCTGATAGCTACACCGATTCAATGACTGGTCTGGTTTTGATTACTTTGGTTCTATACGGAATGCAAAATTTGATATATCTATCACTGGCTTAAGCTTTCTGGTTTAAGGATCGTTCAATTTCTTCTAGAGAGCGCCCCTTGGTTTCTACCAGGAAGTAATGGGCAAATGCAGCGGCCAACAGGGAAACTGCTCCAAAGCTAGCATATACCGGTGCAACTCCAAGTTTCTCCACCAACTCAAGGAAGAATAATCCCACCACAAAGTTGCAAACCTTTATGTTAAGGATAAAAAATTAAAATTATTAGACCGGCACTCCATTATGTTAAGGATAAAAAATTAAAATTATTAGACCGGCACTCCATCACATGTTCCAAATGCAAAGTGACACGTAATAAGAGCATTTCATACAGGGAAAAAAAAAATATCACTGAAGATGTTTCAGTACCCACCCAATGGGTAGAAAAACTAAACCCCATGATTTTCCCTCGTGTCCTGGTGCTGCTAAGCTCTGGTATAATGATGCCAGTTACAGGGCCAGCTCCAATTGCAAAAGAGAATATATACCTATAACATTGTATAAAGGGAAATTGAATCATCCATTTAAAAAATAAATAAAATACTGGAAGCTATCTTATAATATCTTCATGTTAATATCAATGGTGATATTAACAATGAAGGAATGAGAACGTCGATTAACACACTCTTGAGTATTGAATGAGATTCATGAGTTCCATGGGTCCACATGTTATAGTGCGATTCACATAAATTTCACCCAAGTACGGTCAATAGCCAAGCTAATGGACACATTTATTTAAAAAATAAGTAGTTAGAGAGGGAAAGAGAGAGGGTGGGGGGATATCGATCTACACAACAGAACAAGCACTTAGCATTGTCACCTAAGTTAATCGAGAAGAAAAAGCAGTTGCTCTTGTAGAAGGCTTGATAACAAGTAATTGCTTACATGATAGTTCCTAATATTGATAAGTTGTTGCTGAGTTGCTCATCCAATGGAAAGGTGACAGCATAGACCACAAGAAACATTGAAATTGCCTACAAAGAAGCAGAAATGAAAATCTTACTAGGAAAAATCTCTAAATAAACTGTGTACGCATGCAAGATATAGCTATGTTTTATATGTAATAGAAGGGTCTTGTCTACTACTAATGTGGTGGACAATTCAGTACAGAAGAAAGTGAAGATACCCTGAATTAAAGTTAAATAACAGAGAAAAGAAATAAAATACGCAGAACTTCAAGACAGGCTCCCATTCTTTTCAAGACTTCTTCTACGCAATAACTTCAAGACAGGCTCCCCAATTCCCTTAACATTTTGTCTCCAAGAAAGGCTCCCATTCTTTCCATGCCTTCTTCTCTCACATCTTGCTACTCAGCTTTCAGTTATGTTACGCTTCTAAGCATGAACTTTTTCCGTATTTTCACATTCTCTCCCTCTTACCCCAAAGTGTTGATAATCTCTTCCCATCCTTTTCCTATTAGTGCACATGTGCAGGTATCTATGCATCCTTGTATGTGGATATGACTGAAAGTTGAATATGATGTTGTTTAAATAAACTGAGAAAGAAGTTATGGACATCTTGTACACACTCACCATTCCTAAGTAGCTTCCTATAAGAAGTTTCTGCCTCCCTTCCCTATCGATTAAATATAAAGCACAAAGTGCACCTGAAGAAAAGAATCAGTTCACAACAATCAGGATCTGAGTCCAAGACGAAATTTATATTGATTTAAAGAAATGCAGTGCATACTGCGAACCTGCAAAGTTTGTAAGCCCAACAAGCAAGCTTGCTAAAGCACTGCTTTGAATTCCAACACCTTGAAAGGTCAATGATGAAAAATAAAGAACTCCATTTATGCCTGCAAACTGCTGAAGTACAAAAAGAGCGCCTCCAATGAAGGCAACTGTAAACATAGAAGAAAACCCATTGTAAATTTTTTGCTTCAAGTGGCATGTAGGTAATGATTATAAGTATGTGCTTGTATGAAAGAATAAGATCAATTTTATGAAGTTAAATTAATCCCAACTACAGCAGAAACCATAATGTGCTTATATTTCTGCTGACCTAAATTTCCAATCTATGAAGATATGGAAAAGAATAATTTTCTATGTACATAAAATTAATGTTATCTCAAAGTAATAGCCAAAACCACCTTGATACAACCTCTAGAATGTGGCTGCTCAAAGATCTCTGACCATCTGCTGTCCAAATCACTGCCATCATTCTTGCTGACAGACTGGAACTCTTCAATTGCTCCCTCAACTTCAGATGCACCCCATAGCTCCCGTACTACTTTTTTAGCATCATTTATCCTCCTAGCCTGAGTAGAAATGTCAAAGCTTTAGAAACAGTGGAAAAGAGGACAGCTAAGGAAACAAAAAGTCCTACCTTACAAAGCCAACGTGGGCTATCAACAGCAAATTGCATACCCAGACCAACAATTAAACCAGGGATGCTTGCAATATACAGCATTGTCCGCCACCTGAAATATATATTTGTTGGTACCGAGGTTAGCCATTATTTGGAAAATAATTTTCTGTTTTAAAGAATATAACATACAAAATGGATGGATCATAACAAAAGGATGCCCAAAAATAATCCCATGTGAAATTATAAGTGCAGGTTTGATTTCAGTGAACATTACAAAAGTATGTTCCTCTTATATTAAATTCAAAGTGGACAAAGTATTGGAATTCAGAGTGTCTTAAGGAAACATTATTTCTGCTAAAGTTGTCTTGAAAACTACAAAGTAAGGCTACAAGCCTGTGGCTCTATTTAAATGAAGTCCAATTTGAAATGACAGAAAGGATATGAGCCACATTCCTGGCATTTTTCATTTAAAACTGTTGTATGAAAATTAACAGAGGTGATAAAAGACACTCATGAGATAATACAAATATGGCAAAAAAATTATCAAAGAAAAAAGATTACTGTTGAAAAAATAGGGTTTCAAGAATACAGGGAACACAAGGAGAAAATGGAAACTACTCTGAAATTCATATTTACTTGATATGAGATGAGGTACTGGATGTGTTACAAAAGAAAAAACTCCAATCCTTATTTATACTCTGAATAGACTCTTGATTTAAATTAAATAAGGAAAGAAATCATGAATTTTTAATGACAAATGCTAATCGTTAGTTGTTATTTTGTTAGTGAGGGAAGTTGCACTCATGACCTCCTTATAACTGCATCTCTTGTGTTCCTTCCCCAAACCACATTATCGCTCCTAAGATGTGTTTCAAGTAATTACATGTAAGCCAAAACAATGTAGGGAGATCAACACCAAAATAAAAGATGAAAACTACACAGACACACATCTACTGCAGCACATCAATATACAATTTCTGCAGAAAATCTGAAAACCTATAAAAATCATTTATCAAATAAACCTGTCATCCTTGTTTATCATGCAACATATTTTATATTCCCAGTAAAACTATTTATTTACCTCAGTATAACATAAAACACAAGTGAATATCTCTGGATGAAATGCCAAGAGTCTAGGAGAAAGAAACTCACCAATGTGGATCTTGCTCAGAAGGAATTCCAAGAGATAGTGACGCAATAATACCAAGGCAAGTGCCAATTTGACACAAGGACCCAAGGGCACCCCTATATTTTGTTGGAGCAACCTAAACCACATATGACAGTGAATAGATGTGACGTGAGAGAAAAAGACTTTCTGTTGTTGTCCTAAAATTTCTTTCCCCTCTCAACATGGGAGGGCACCCCATGAAGAATGATTATAGTAAAGATAACAACAGTTAGAGTAAATAAGCACCACTTCTGGAAAATATTACATGGATTTGGCTTCTTAGGAATGAGATATGTCAACCTATAATAATTGGAGAACAAGAATAAGAATTAATTAATCACAAAGTTAAAGTTGATATCAATAAGTACCTCAGATATGTATATTGGAACAAGAACAGCATTCACACCTATACCAAGACCAACAAGAAATCTTCCCCCAAGGATCTCATCCAAGGAGTGGGCATTTGCACTGTCAGAAATTGGAACAGATATGTTTAATAATATCCCTTAACAACACAACAATAATCTTATCGAAAGTATATGCAGTCTTTGGGCAATACAAGCATCGACGATCAACAAGAATGTAAAGCCAATCATGTTATAATTATAAACCATCTATGTATAACAGTAACATAATTCAGAACAAAAGGATAAAAATAGCATAAATACTACAGTAGAGAAACATTGTGCACTAAACACTCTTCAACATATTAGAATTAAATAAGTTTAGACAATCAAGTTACCTAACAAAAGTTTAATTATTAGAAACACGTTTGATGCTGAACAATCATTGAATATAGATGCAAAGGACAAATAGACACAGATAATAAATCTTCTAAAAGGAAATACAAGCCTTTTGATTGATTTTTCTCTACAATCCAGGGAGTCACAAAATGAAGTTGAGAATCAGTGGGGACGGTACAGTACCTTATTAACGCCCCAATGATCAAGGGTATGGTATCAATCTGAAATGTGAGCCGACAACCCAGTTTGTCTACTAATGAACCAGTGCTTACGCTCCCAATAAATGCACCAGCAATAAATATACTAACAACAAGTCCCTCAAGGAATGAGTTTCCCGCAAAACCAAGCTCCTGGGCAATGGAAACAATAGGACCATTCATAACCCTGCAAAATATGCAATCCAGTTTGAAAACAGTTCACAAGAGGCTAGAAAATGAAAATCCAAACCACCATGTAGGTTTCAAAAGTTCATCATGGAGTTGTACCTCAGCTCATCACATGAAACAATCCCACATAATCAGCACCATAATTATAATAATCTATTCTTGCTTTAAAAAATGGAATATCATTTTGGGATGTACTTCCACGATCACAAAGAAATACACTAAACCAGCTGTATAAAACTACAACTATATTTATGAATAGTTTAAATTATAATGAACTATACAAATTATAAATTTATAATCAGTGTGTGCCCTTTCACATAAAATGATCAGCATCTTAGAACACAAATTCATTAATAGAAGAGTAAAATTAAATTTAAACCTCATTTCGACAAAAAGAAGCACAAAAATGGAAAGATGAACTGACCCAATATGATAACCAAAGGTGAAATTGGACATTGAAGCAACTAGAACGTGAGGAAAAGCAGGCAACCATCCAAGGTCGAATCCTTCACCACCATTTTCATCTAATGGATGCTCTGTTACTTGATCTGAAACATTAGGAGTCTGTGACTCGGGATTCTGATCCTTGATGGTAGCTGAAACTATGAGCTTAGAATAATGGGGAATGGAACAATTGAGAGAGTAAGGCTTGGTTTTAGTTTTGATTTTGATTTTGGGTTTGGAGAAGGAAACAAGTTTGGGGTTGAAGTTAGTGGAAACGATCGCTGAGGATACAAAATCAATTGAGTTCATACTTCAAAACTGAAAATGCAAGAACATAAACATGCACCCTCAATCCTTGATCATCAACATCGGATGATACAAATGATTACGAGGATACGGAGCTAGAAACGACCAGTAGAGGCCATATGCCTTTCTCTCTATCCTTCTACGTGTCTTTTATCTCTCACCATTTTAAATATAATTCTCTCTCTTATTTTATCACAAAAATCAACTCAACTTACTTAATTCAATTACATACTTTCTACAAACTCTTAATAAATTTTTCTAATACTATTATAATATTTTTATCTCTATATTTTTTTAATTTTTTATAATAGACTTGCTTTTATTCAATAAATCTTCAATATACTTTAGTAAAAAACAAATTATTTAAAAGAGTCTAAATTTAAATTCTACCAAAAATAATAATTAATTATACTTTATTTAAAACTTCAAATTACCAATATATCTTTTCCTTGGAGTAAGAAAAATAAAAAGTTGTAAAATTGAAGTTTGCATGGGTATATCCCATTAGAGATCGTCACGCTTGTCATGAGAAACAACTTGCAAACCAGGTAAAATAAAACAAACATGATTATTTCGAGTGGCGCGTGTGAGCTACGCAACTCTCCAATTTGTGACGTGAGCGGACTAGTGAATAAGGCATCGTTGAAATCACCCCGAACAACAGTCCTTGCTCGAAATGCAACTAAATTTGGGAGCAATTCCACATCAACATTAACATCAACACAATACTAATCATTATCAATTGAAAAAAACGACTATGGGAAGTGCCAATGTTGCATCAACACTTGTCTACATGGCAGAGAGGTGCACTTCCATGCGATACCTCAAGCTCATCCACGCTCACGCCTACCGCACGTGCCTCCACCAACACACGGTTGTTCTCGGTAAGCTCTTCCGCTTCGTCGCCGTGTCTCCATTCGGTGATCTATCCTACGCCCACAACATGTTCGACCAAATGCCACATCCATCCACCTTCTTCTACAACATCCTTATCCGAGCCCATTCTCACTCCACTACCCCATCCTTCTCCACCCTCTTCTTCAACCGCATGAGGCAAAATGGTGTTGCCCCAGATGAATTTTCCTTCACCTTCTTGCTCAAGTCACGCTCTTTCACTACCCCTTTCGTCTACGATACACACGGAGCCGTTTTCAAGTTTGGTTTTTCCCGCCACTTGCACGTTCAGAACACGTTGATACACTTGTATGCCGTTGGAGGAGTGACCCTTTCGGCTGGTAGGGTTTTTGAGGATGCACTTAAAGTTGGTTTGGATGTCGATGTTGTGTCTTGGTCCGGGTTGCTTGTTGCACACGTAAGAGCTGGTGAATTGGATGTTGCACGGAAAGTATTTGATGAAATGCCTCTGAGAGATGTGGTTTCGTGGACTACCATGTTGTCGGGTTATTCGCAGGCTAAGCGGTCCCGTGAGGCGTTGGCATTGTTTCAGGAGATGAGGTTTGCCGGGGTGTGGCCAGATGAGGTTACTGTGTTGAGTGTGATTTCAGCTTGCGCGGAGTTAGGTGACGTGGAAATGGGTAGGATGGTGCATCGGTTTGTTGACGAGAATGGGTTTGGATGGATGGTTGCACTCTGCAATGCTCTCATTGATATGTATGGGAAGTGTGGATGCTTGGAGGAGGCATGGTGCGTGTTTCATAGGATGAAGAGGAAGAGCTTGATCACGTGGAATGCGATGATGATGGTGTGTGCAAATCACGGGAACGCTGATGATGCATTTAGATTGTTTGAATGGATGATTGATTCTAGGGTTGTGCCTGATGGGGTGACAGTGCTGGCACTTCTTGTTGCGTATGCTCATAAGGGGTTGATTGACGAAGGAATCAGATTGTTTGAGAGCATGCAGAGGGACTATGGTGTGGAACCTAGAATTGAGCATTATGGTGCTGTGGTGGATATGTTAGGACGTTCAGGTAGATTGCAGGAGGCACATGATCTGCTTACAAGCATGCCAATTCCAAGCAATGATGTTATTTGGGGAGCATTACTTGGAGCCTGCAGGATTCATGGTGATGTTGACATGGGAGAAAAGGTGATAAAGAAGTTGTTGGAGTTGAAACCAGATGAAGGGGGATACTATATTCTCCTCCGTGATATCTATGTCGCTGCAGGCAGGATTGTAGAAGCCAATGAGATGAGGCAAGCCATGTTAGCTAGTGGAGCAAGGAAAACTCCTGGCTGTAGTTGGGTGGAAGCATGAACTTTAGGTGTGCCTACACATCAATGATTATGCTAGGCAATATGATGCCTCAGTGCAGGGTGTGCACTTATGCAACATAGGTGCCTGCAAGGAATCTTCCATATCCCTGATTTAGTCACTATATTGTTGATACAAAGAAGAAAATCATGGAGCAGTTTGGTTGGAATCATTGTTAGATCGCTTTAATAACTTATATTCTCAGACTTTGTCTAGTGACTACAGTTGGGTTGTCGGTTGACAAGCTTGCAAAATCACCGGTGCTGATCGACGTGTCAGGAAATTTGTTCCGTTTCAACTGTTGAATTTTCCTCTTCCCTCTAAAGTACTACTCTCCTTCATCTTGCATTGTATTTATATGTTTTTCTGCATCTGAACCTTTTTTCAAGCTTAAAATCGGGGCTTTAACTCCACTAGGGTGAAAGATGCAATGAAGTACAAAAAAAGGAATATAACAAAATTCCGTAAAAAAAAAAGAGAGAGAATTATAACAAAATGTACACACATGATGAATTACACTATTAATTTATTAATGATTTAATGTTTATATATGTTGCCTTATATTTTCCAAAGATGTCGGAAAATTGTTTCAAATGTGAAACCAGTTTAACTTCTTTGAAATATGTAATGATTGAGTAGTTTATCCTTTTTGATAAAAAACATCTTTGTATTTCAGTGGAAATGCAACTTCTGAATAGTGACAATCAAGGTCAGAAGGGTTTCTTTCCAAATGACTTTTCTGGACTGCATAACCTTCAGGTGTGCCAGCTGCACTACATGGATTATCTGATTGTTGTATTATAAGAATTCCCTTTTATGTGATATTTTGCTTCTTGGCACTTACACACCAAAGCCATCGATATTTTTGTGATGGTTGTGTACATTCCTTTGTATTTGTTAATTTTGTAATTTGCTTTTATGATTAATTGATTATTTAAAGAGTGCCGAATAGCAAGGCATTCAATATCACTATTTCTTTATTATTTTTTCTATTCTGTAGGATATTATTTTCTTTCATGCTCTTTATTACACAGCTATACTGATGTCTGGTGAGCTAAGCTTTAACAAAATTGTATTTGGCCTTGGATTTTTGTACTCGAACCTAAATATCTAAAACTACCTTATCTGAGCTTGAGTTAATGAAACATTTCTATTAAGAATGATTTCTTTCTAATACTAAGAAGAGTTTAATAGTTTGAAAGGAAACACTTGCAGATATTTTTGTTGAAAGATTAAAAGTATAGGGTGCATTTTGTTTTAAAAAGGCATTGTACAAAACATCTTGCCTTTTTCAAGGTAATTCTTCATACACAACATTGCATTTAGTATTGGAGAAATGATATAAGGATGTGATTCCTTTAACAAGTACTACAAATTTATTTGATTAGATATCCTTATAACCATTAGCCAGTAAAATTCCTTATGTTCTTTTTAATTTTCAATATTGTAGGATGAACCATATTCATGGGTTATTGTTTAGTCTATATGCTTTAGTTTTATTGGATTATTGTGTTTGCAAGTTGTTCTTGCTGAGCTTCTTAAGAAATTTTGGTTGTAGATACTGAAGACTCTAAGGCTTTTTTTGATAGACAAATGTTAGAAAATTAGTAGTTATGTTTGATACCAACCTCCTTTGGTGTCCCTTAGCTCATTAAGGTAACTGCTGGTGAACTCTAATCTATTTACATTTGGTGTTAGGGTGAGTGTAATAGTATTCAGAAATTTGAAATGTTAATTATTTGCCTAATCTAGTAGTCTTTTATGGAATGTTATTGAGCCCACTGTTTCCCTAGTTATTTACCTGCTGCAAACTACCAATGAACTTGTGTGCATTTGCCATTTTAGCTGCAGCAATGGTCCCTGCCTTTGCATATTTCCCTTTCCATATGCAATATTAGCTCGTACGGTGTCATTAAACAACACAGGCTCTTGGCTTACCAAGCACATTTTCTGCCTTACCCATTTAAACTGAAGCTTTTGGATTTCAATTCCATCAACTGTAATGTGACCTGAATCTGGATCATAGAACCTTTGTAATAATGAGATCGTATTAGATTTTCCACTTTCACTTTCTCTTACCAGTTCAACTGTCTGATTTTCATCAGAAGAAACAAATTGTTAGTTTTATATTTTTGGCATTCAACAATAACTGAAGCATGGGACAAGTGCCAAAGCATAGGAATTTTGAGAGAGCAAAAAAGCTTGATGCATGGCTTACAAGGAAAATATATGAGAATGATGTTTTACCGTCCCCTACAAGTTTAGCTCCAGCCTAGAAACTGCATGCATAGACCAAAAACAACAAGAATGACACTCCAAAGCCAACTCAACTTATTAACCCTTGCCTTAATTGGCGCTTCACATTTCTTTTTGGGTATAACTCCATGACCTTCTCTTCATCACATAAAGAAGCAACTGTTCTAATTTTGCTAACAGCACCATCTGCCACTTGACTTTCTTCCTCATGCAATTTCTGAAACAACAAGAATTTGCAATCTTTGATCCATGTCCATGCATCAATGAGTTTTCCAAAGTATCAGTTTTGAAAAGAAAAAAAGTTTCCAAAAATTCCGATTATGAGCTTCATTTGAGTTTTTTTTTTTAAAAAAATATTTTGAAAGAACCCAAAATTTGACTTTTCTAAACTTTTTATTTAGGAAAACTATAAAATCCAAAATTTGGGAAAATTAACTTTTTAAAGATGTATGAGGCAAAATTTACGTAACACACCAGCCAATTTGGGCCTGAGTAATTTTCAACTTCTAGTTTTTGCTGAGTAAAAAAAAACTTCTTGTTTTTGCCTTGACCAAGTCATGCAAATCTTATCTCTAAAAGTGATGTTCATCTAATCTCCCATATTTATTCATTTTTATTAAATTTTAATTTTTGATAGTGTAAAATACATGTAAATATACTATCAAATTTTAGCTTTCAATAGTATATTGGGGTGGATAAACAAAATCGGATGACGGATGAACATTTTTCATATCTAAATAGCAGACACATCACTTTTGATGTAAAATTGTAACCAAACTTTACCCATAAAAATGTCATTTTCTTTGCTGAATCTAAAACTTGTATCAATGTTCCTTTCCAAAACAAACTTGTAGTAAGGACTGATTAACTGCCAAATCTAATTCATCACGCCGTGTGCTGTATTTATGTATGTACCAATTATTTCGTCTGTCCTTTATTATAAAAGATAAATAATTACTTAGAAAATTTGTGAGTATTAAAAAACGTAACCGTAGCAATACATTTTTTATAACTCTGGTCATAATCACTCTTATAATTATTGATATTGTAAGAGAGATAAAATTATACTAGTAATTTTCAATTGTAAATTAAATAGAAGTATTTTTGTAAAAAAAATCATGAATGCATGTATAAAAAGTAACTAACAAATTTCATTTTACACTCCATCTATACTCAAGTATAAGAAGAAGAAAAAACTAGTTAACACACACTAATTAGCAACTAATTAATTTTTGTGTGATAAAAAATATACCCCTTTATTTTTATTTAATTTTTTATATGAACTTTGTTTCATGGGATTATTAGTTGAAGAATATTTTGTAAATTATAACATTTAAATTAGATAAAAATTAGCCATGATGTGTTTATATTTGCACCACCAAATGTGATTTTTTTGTTGTTGCTAATATTTGAGTCCAGGTAGTACGTTATAAGCAGTAGATTACACATTCGTCTATCCAACGTTTATCATACATTAAGCTAATGGTTATAATCTAAAAGCAACACATGAAAGGTTTATGATGCACATAATTGATAAGATATCAAATTACAAGGAATTGCATAATTTCCGCATGATACGCCATTCAATACATATTTAACAAATCGGGTTTTAATTGGACTTTGTTTATTTCCCTTTGTGAAATGGCTAGTTGAGGGAAGGTATGTTGTTCATCAATGTAAATTTTTAGATTACTTTAAAAAGATCTTATGTAATCATGAAAAATTACTACTCTAGGTAGCTTTAAAAAGATCACCTAATCATGAGAAATTATAACTTTATAATGAAATAAATTTTTAAAAAAATAATGTAATTGATTAAAAATTAAGATTAAATATATTAATTTTTTTAATAATAATAATTATTTATATTTTATTTTGAAAGGAGTAGGTTGAAACTATTACTATAAATTAATAATGAACTAGTAACAGAAGACTGAACTTGAAGAAGGGTTCCAAAGAAGTAAGAAATACTTAAGAGTGAAAATTAAAGGCTAACACTAATTAAACCATCATCCTTCTCATTTTAAATATTTTATTCAGATATACAAAAATTATTTATAAACGAAATGATTAGTTGAATTAATTTTAATGATAAAATAAATTTTATTTAATAATGATTTAAAATATATTAAATAAATATATATTAATAGAATAAAATAATTAATAAAATATTATATTGTAAAATAATAAATAATCTGAAGAAAAAAAAACAAATAAAACACCTGTTGTGACATGTGAGAGAGGGAGTACTTTTTAGGTTGTGTAGCATATTTTCCACATTGTTTAAGGCACTCACATTCAACTCATTCCATTTTGGATCGGTGCTGATAGGTCAATTCATTTGACTACACACCAACCTTTCTATCTCGCAAATTGTGGCGTCTTAGAAGTTGGATGGTTTCAAGTTATTTTGGTATTTGTACTTCTATTTTCTATTTTCTTAATTAATTAAAATTACAATAATCACCATTTTCCAACCTCGATGGAGAGTTAAATATTTAATCAGAATGCAAAATTCTTCTCATCCCGTTTAATAATTATTAATGTCTAAATTTTTGTAACCATATAAGAATTATTGTTACATATATTGAGTTGTATTTGGTATTTTATCTTTCATTTCATTTTCTAAAAAAGTTTATAATTTCAGTTTAACATTATTTAACTAAGTTGACCTACTGAGTAAACATAGTAATTTTATTGATCTATATTTTAATATTATTTAACTTAATGATCGAACATTAGTCATTAATATGTTTTAATTAAAGTTAAATTACTAATATAGAGAATTGAAGTATTACATATTTAATATATGTCATAAATGTCTCCTTAATTTTTTAGTATCTGAGTTATATTTACGGCACAGATAATAGATAAAAAAAAGATAGAGGAAATTTGGATTTATAACGGCACATGATATTAGGATTTGAATATGTAGCGGTATATGTGGTTCCAATGTAATAATAATAAATAGAGAAAAAAGGGTAATTGAATTCCCAGTGGAGTTGCTATGCGTTTTCCTTTTCCTTATTTGCCAAATTCAAATTCACTAACTTCACTATCATAAAAAAGTGTTACTACTAAAATGAAAATTGAAGCTCGTGTAATAAAAAACAAACATAAAACTACCGCTTGAATTTCTCACCTGATATTCTCCCAACCAAAATTGTTACAACTATTTACTACACCATATAAATAGCTACATTACTTTTCAAACCCACTTTTGAACTTCTCTTCTGTAGTGTGTGGAGACTATATCCTCAATTTCTCCAATTTTCTCTTCACTCCTAAATAAAGTACTTCATTGTTTGTTTGTTTAGGAGGGAAGTCACAATGGAGAATGAGACACAAACACAACAACATACAACTCCCAAATTTCTACATCATTGTTGTTGCCTTCTTTTTCTCTTCATTTTTTTCACCCTTTTTTCCATTACTCAAGCTTTTCATTATGGTGATGCACTTTCAAAGAGTCTCCTTTACTTTGAAGCACAACGTTCAGGTAGGTTACCCTACAATCAACGTGTTACTTGGCGTCACCATTCTGGTCTCACTGATGGTTTAGAACAAGGGGTCAGATCAATTTCATACCTTTTTTTTTCTCTCTTCATTTTGGTTAAATTATAATAATTGTGTGATTCAAAGTTCAGATTTTTATTTTTCTTTTTTGTATGTGTGTGTAGGTGGATTTGGTTGGAGGGTACTATGATGCTGGTGATCATGTGAAATTTGGATTACCAATGGCATTCACTGTCACAATGCTGTCATGGAGTGCTATAGAGTTTAGACAAGAAATTGTAGAAGCTGGTGAACTTGGTCATGTAATGGAAGCAATCAAATGGGGAACTGATTATTTCATCAAAGCTCATACTAGTCCAAATGTGTTGTGGGCAGAGGTATAGTTATAATTTATGAATTTCTGATGAAGACACACGGATACTGGCACATCAACAACTATTGTAATTTGAAGAAATATAAGTAATTGAATGTAACAATATGTGTGTCTGTCCGACACCAGACACATTTTTAAATGTAGTTATATGCGTCGAACAACAAATATGTCTTTTTTAAGTGTTGATGCTAGTCGGATTTCAATTTTTACAGTTGTTAGTTGGTGTGGTGATTAATGGATTGAACAAACAAGATCCTAAAATTAAGGTTTTGTGGTATGTGTTTGTTTACTTAGGTGGGTGATGGAGACACAGACCATTATTGTTGGCAACGTCCAGAGGACATGACAACTTCAAGACAAGCATTTAAGATAGATGAGAAGAATCCAGGTTCAGATCTGGCTGGAGAAACTGCTGCAGCTATGGCAGCTGCTTCCATTGTGTTTAAGAAAACTAATCCACATTACTCTCAACTACTTTTGCACCATGCTCACCAGGTAGTAGTAGTAACCTCTAATTGTGCTTTATTCACTAGTAGTACTTGTTTTTGGTAGGTTAGTTTTAAATATAAACAATAATTCATTTATTATGTTTAGAGTAACTTTGCTTTACCCTCTCCCATGTTAAGAGTACTTTTAACTTCTTTTTTTGAAGTTAAGTGTACCTTTAACTTTAAGAGACTAGTTATGAATGCAAAATAATGTTCCTAATTAGTGTGTGTATGCTGATTTTTCTTTCTAACAAAACCACTATATCTCAATTTAAAGGCAATGGTGGGGTATATGAAGTATGAACTGAAAGTAGTTAGAGCTACCACTTTATTTTAAATTAACAAAATTACCAGTTTAAATTAGCTCAGCTTATAACCAACATTCCATTGAGCGGAAATAGAATAAGATCTTTAAGCAAGGTCTAATATTTGAAAAAATTGTAAATAGAAAAAAACTGTAATTGAGAGAGGAGAGGAGACTCCACTATATGTAGTAGTAAGATTTTCTTTAATAAGGATTTTTTTTATTTAAATTGAGGAAGAATAAAATTATTATCAATTAAAAGTTATACTAATATCTATTTTTATATAGGAATTTGAACTTTGTCACTTATAGATATAAGGTCAAATTCTTACTACTAAACTGACGCTTCATAAATTATTTGTGGATTCAAAACAATGTGTTAAGACCGACAAAGATTAATCATTTACACAAAGTTGGTAGATGTTTTGCACCAATATAACTAAAAAATATATAAGTTTTCTTATATAAAACTATTGTGACATTTTCTTAGTAATTGAATTAGTTGTATGTGTGTACATTGTGTAGTTGTTTGAGTTTGGAGACAAGTACAGAGGAAAATATGATGGAAGTGTTGGAGTAGTGAAGAGCTATTATGCGTCGGTGAGTGGATATATGGATGAGTTATTGTGGGGAGCTATGTGGTTGTACAAAGCCACCGACAAAGAATATTATTTTGATTACATTATTTCTAAGGCTAATACCTTTGGTGGTATTGGTTGGTCCATAACAGAATTCAGCTGGGATGTTAAGTATGCTGGTCTCCAAGTCTTGGCATCAAAGGTAAATAAAACAAACACAAAACTAAAGTGTTTTCCTTTAATCACTCTTTCTTGTCTCATTTCACGTTCCTCAAGGCCTTGAAAAATGTCAAATTAAATATAATGATCCTTTCTGCTTTTTGCTTTTATTTTTGTTTTTATTTTTTATTTATAAAGTAGTTTTACATTGATGTTCAATAAAAAATTTGTATACTTTTATAATTATGTTATTGTTATAAAGTATTTATCAACTTTGTCAATAATTAATTTATATTGAGAAATTTATCTGATCTTCTTTATTTGAAAATTCTATATTTGATAGTTATTTTTAAAAGATAGTTACAAAATAGATTTACTTAATAAAATGGTAGTTTTTTATTGGATGCTTATACAAAACTAATTACAGTGAGATTGTTGTCTCATTAAAATCTGTTTTTTTACAAACATTTATTTGTTTTTCCCTCTTTCAATGACTTATTTTCAACTAGCATTGCCTGGATATTGTTTAACTAACATAAAGTCAAAAATTAAATGATGGATTTAAGACTTAATTCTGATTCCTTTTTTACTTTACTTTCAAAAGTCATTAATCGTTGATTTGATGGAACAATCTAAGATATATTGTCTATAAGGTTGAAAATTTGAAAAGTATATCCAAGAACAATGCCATGTGCAATTGATGCAATTTATCACAGTTCAATTAAAGTGGGCAGGCTATTGTTTCTGCCAAATGTTGAAGTTTCAATGGTGGCAACAATGCATCCATAAGAATATGCTATAGCTTATATTTTTTGTGTGGATAGTGCTTATAAACATTATAATTAATTAAATATTACAATACACTAAAATAACAATAAAAACAACAAAATCTTTATTGAAATTACCATCTTAAATTTTTAATTGATTATATCTGTTGATTATGAAGACTGAAGAGCATGCATGTATAGATTTCACTAATATTCTACAAGCATTGACTGTGGAAAGTGTAATAATAGATGCCATTGATTGCTCATCTGATTGATATCAATTCTCAACCCTTCAACTCATCATGAGACAAGCTATTACTGTGGTGTGTGCCCCACATTCAGGGAAATCATACTTTATTGTTTTCTTCCAGGTTCTAATAAATCAGTTGAACATTGTAAAATTACAAGAGCACATTTTGGTTACTTGGGTTGGGGTAGTAGTATTTTCCATATTTACAAAGGATTCATCCATCATGTTGCTAGTAATGCACAAAATATGAATTTTGTGACGTTTAGAAGTACACTTCCGAACAAAATATGTCGTCTGAAAATAAATGTCATAAAACATTTGTAGTTATTTGGAAATGTAGGGTGGAGAAAGTTGATGCATGAAAATGAGACTTAATGAACATTGAAGAATGACTTAAGTAGAGTTGTCTTATAAAGAGATTGTGATTATCTAAAAATATAATAATATTATTTTTGCAGTTTTTGATGGATGAAAAGCACAAGAAGCATGGTGATGTACTTGAAAAGTACAAATCAAAAGCAGAGTACTACATTTGTTCATGTCTCAACAAAAACAATGGTAGTAATGTGGAAAGAACACCAGCTGGATTACTCTATGTAAGACAATGGAACAACATGCAATATGTTTCAACAGCAACATTTCTACTCACAATTTACTCTAACTTTCTCCAAAGTGAGAATCAAAAGCTCAATTGCCATGATGGGATTGTGGGCCATGAAGAAATTCTAAGTTTTGCCAAGTCACAAGTTGATTACATTTTGGGCCTAAACCCACTTAACATGAGTTACTTAGTAGGCTATGGGCCAAAATACCCCAAAAGGGTACATCATAGAGGTGCATCCATTGTATCATATAGAAAAAATAAAGGGTTCATAGGGTGCACACAAGGATATGATAATTGGTATGGTGTCCAAGAACCAAATCCTAATATTCTTGTTGGGGCTTTGGTTGGAGGACCTGATAATGAAGACAATTTTGAGGATCAAAGGAACAATTATATGCAAACTGAGGCATGTACTTATAATACTGCCCCATTAGTTGGAGTTTTTGCAAAATTCTTGCAAATAGAGGATAGAAAGTTGGTGCATGATTCTGATTCACTTTTAGTTGCTTCCTTTTAAATACTACTATATAGTGAAAGAACAATAGTATAGTATTGTCAGAAGTCAATTTAATTTTTCATAGTGTTTTTTTCTTATTATGTGAGTTGCATTTTGGCTTAAAACGAATGTATTTATTGATATTATAGTGGAAAAGATTTGATGTTAGTCAAATTTTTGACTTGTTAGTATGAGCCAGGTCGCGTTGGACCCTCATTCAGATCCAAATGCACTTGAGCCCAACAACTCTTTAGTCACTGCACCTATAGATTCAATCAGTTGATAAATCATTTATGAAACTTGTTCATAATAATATTCTAGTATTTGTTAAAATCGAGATTTCAATTTTCCACCACCCATAATTTTGTTATAATGTAGGTTGATTTTTCATCCAAGGTTGATGTTACTCTTTTTTAATCAAATATTGACATTATTCTCTGTACTCTTTAAAGTGATTATTTATTTCAAAAAAGTGGGATATATCTTATATCTATATAGATTAACAAAATTAGAATTTGACTGCACTAAAGTGAATAGTGAAAAAAATTAAAATCACAATTCAACCATTATGATGTGTTATACAATTACATATAATATAATTCATTCACTGATTTATTTATCTGAGTTGCTTGTTTTAGATGACACATACAAAAATTAATGGGTTTAATATGTGCCTTAAAGGTAGACGTTAAAATCAATTAAAAGTATAATATTTTTCTTGTAAAAACAATATTTAAAGTTTTACATTTGAAAAAAAATTAAATTAGATACACAATTTATTATCATAGGCTAATTGGAGGTGGGAAAAGACTTTGTCTTTCTTCACCGAAACACAGTTCCAACAAAAAAAACAAACAAATGCTACATACCCTATTAACAAGTGAAAACAAACAGCACATTTGAACTACAATTGGAGTTAGAGAATATAGGAATTCTGTTACTGATATTATTATATATTAATTATTTGTAGCAAATAATTTCATTTTACTTAAAAAATCAAAATGGATCTAATATTTGAAGTACAAAGAGGAAGACCATTCTCTATTGAAGTAGGCTTCTTCGACACAATTTTGGAAATCAAAGAAAAAGTTCAAAAATACCAAGGAATTCCAATCTCCAAACAAACCTTACTCTTCAATGGCCAAGTTCTCCAGGACGACGGCGACATTTGGAAATGCGAGATTTTTCAAAATTCTCGCATTCATCTAGTTGTCGCCGTTGCAGAATCCGATCACCACAGATCACCTTTGGTAGAGGAAACCAAAATTCACCTCAACATCAAAACACCTTCATCAAAATCCCACATTCCGGTCGAAATCGACAAAAACCACACCGTTTTAAAGCTTAAAGAGAAAATTCATGACATTGAAAATAATGTCCCCATAAACAAACTCATTTTGCATGTGCATGCAACAGGAACAGAATTGCATGAGAATCAATTATTACGTGATTGTGACGTTTGGGATAACAGTGAAATTGAGGTGAGTTTTAAGCAACCGGCAGCGGCGGCTCCGGCGGTGGTTGGTGGTGGTGGTGGAGGTTCAAAGAAGTTGAAGCTGTTGGTTTTACCCAAGAGTGGAACAAAGAAAATACCTGTGGAAATGAATGCTTCTGATAATGTTGGTGAGTTGAGGAAGGAACTGAATAAGTTGAATCAGAGGCTTCAGTTTCATCTTCCACAAGATGGTTACTTTTTCATTTATAAACAAAATGTTATGGATGATGATAAGTCTTTTCGATGGCACCATGTTTGTCAAGGTGATACCATTGAAATCTTTAATGGAAGTGTCACTGGTGGATCATGAAATTTATGTTTTTGTCCTTATTTCTCTTTATTTTAATTTAGCTAAGGCCTAAGTGTACTTTGAGATCTTAATCAATTTTGAATCTTTGTTTTCTTTATTTATTTTGAATTTTTTTTATTGAGAAATGTTAATAGTTAATTTATTGGTGGTAGGAATTAAACTCTAAACCTTCATATAACTTATTCGGTGTCATAATTCAAACCAAACATTTGGGACCAATATTTATGTTGGAATCTGTGTGTGTGAAGGATCATACACACAATCTTATTGACAAGAAAAAAAAACAGTTTTTGTATTATAGTCACACTTGTATAAATATTTTGTTAAATAGTTTGTGATTGAATAGATGAAGTTATCAATATGTTTAATTTTGTATTTCAATGGGATTGGTTAAACTTTGTTCAAGGCAATAAAAAAAGATTGTAGAAAAGGATGAAGAAAACTATCTAGCAAAAGATGAAGAGGTACAAGGAGAACGTTTAAATTAGGTTGTGTGTGACATTTGTCTATCGCATATACAACCTCAAAAGCACATCTATTTCCATTCTCTACCATATCATTCATCACATCCCTTAATTTTTCTCTCATTCCTTTCTCTTCGCTTTCTATTCCTTTCTTATACATCTCACTACCCAAGACAATCTTTATCCAAGCACAAAATACTTGTACATTGAGCTTTCCTCATATTCAATGAGTCAAAAATTAGTCTGAAAGAACTTTATAATATAGGGGAAAACTTGTGATTTTTGGGCTAATGAAGCATAGTACAAAAATAACATGCATCTATATTCTTTTATGATGAGTGTGCTTGGACTGAAGAGCTCAAGGTTGATACCCTAAACAGAACATCATACAAGGTATGATTTGTGCTGAAAATTTCTCAGATCCACACAATGACATGTCTGCACGACGACCATCCTGATGTAAAAATATTGACTCAGCTTCCTTCATCAGCTACCTAAATTTCATTTTCTACTAATGTGATGATATGACAATCAATACAAACTTTGTAGCCATTAGCTAATAATTCTAATGTTATTCAGCTGACACACAAACATAAATTTTGTAAGGAAAATTCAATTTAGGGCCTCTTTAAGTGTCCGACTCCGATGTCTGAAAATCGAGGAACTACAACAGGTCCACCACGGACCTTGTCGAGGGCAAAATTTATTCTCAACGGTCTACCTAACAGTGCCTGCAAAGAGAACACAAGCAACTAAATATTAGTAGATGGGATTAAATAAGTGAATTCTAAGAAGGGATATTATAAATAAGAGACCTTTCCGTCCATGGAATCCTTAGCAGATTTGGCATGTTGTTCATTTGAAAAGATGACAAATCCAAAGCCTCTAGACCTACCAGTGTCTTTATCATAGACTATCCTGACTGTAAATAAACAAAAAAAGGAGGGCATTATTAATAATAAGAAACAAGTGAGTTAGGCATAATGTCGAACATATGGAAGGCATGAAATGAATAATGAATAATGACCTTCAGTGACATCTCCAAAGGAAGAGAAAGCATCTTTGAGAGACTTCTCGTCCACTGACCATGAGAGGCCTCCAACAAAGAGCTTGTTAGAGGAAGGTGAAGGTGAAGGTGAAGAAGAGTAGAATCGGCATTGAAAATGAGAAGGAGGATGTTGTAGTTGTAACTTTGTGAAAATGGTTGAAGAAACAAAAGTGGGAGACTTAACAATAATCAACGTCGGTAGCCGTGGTGGCTTTTCAATACGGCAGCGCCAGGAGAACAATGATATCAATCTCGCTCCTCTCATATAAATCATATTTGCTCCATCAACTTGCCTATTTTTCCCCTCTTAATGCATCCTCATAAATTCAAAATTCAAAATTATATTAATAAAATTAAATAAATATATTAAGTGTTTACATGAATGTCTCTCACTTTCACTCTTAAACTGTTCTCAAACTCGTCTAATTTTTTAACGATTTTTAATTATTTTGGTTGATTATCACTTTGTTTGATCGCCGTTCTTATTTTATGGAAGAGTTCAACATGCTACATGTGAAACTAGATGACATGTAGCTGAACATTAGTTACACAATTTTCCCCTAATTTACTACTCACAACCCTTAAATATTTAAAAAAAATTAATATTCTCAAATTACTTTTCTTCTTTTCTTCCTCTTCTTCGTTAACTTAACTCATCTTTTTCTTTTTTATTTTATTTTCATTATCTTCATAAACCATTATTAATCATCGTCAATTACCATCAATCATCATTAACCATATTCAGAATTTTACTTAACATTTACGTGAATTCAATTTTACTAAGTTCACTTATATTTATCTAAATTGAATTCTAGTAAACACACGTGAACTCAGTTTACGTAAATGTACATTAATTTAGTTCACGTAAATGGTTTGATTTTACTAAATTCTAGTAAATATACGTGAACTCAGTTTACGTGAACTTAGTTTACGTAAACATACGTCAAATTGAGTTCACGTAAATGGTTTGATTTTCAATGTTCAATGATTTCGAAATCTTAATTCACGTACAGATACGTGAATTAAGATTGTGTACATACTCAAATGTTAATATTTAAACTTCATTAATTACGCAATCTTAAATTATATACGTGTACGTGAATTAAGATTGTGTAAGATTTGAGATTTTTTTTTTGTAATAGTGAACTGAGTTCACATAACAATACAACGTACGTGAACTGAGTTCACGTACAATCTCTATATTTAGAAAAAAATTCGAACTCAGAAACAAACCAACAGACTATATTTTTAGGTCACTTTAAATGGAATTATAAATATCAAAGGACATTTTAAAGAGCATTAGAAAAAAATTCGAACTCAGTAAAACTGTAAAAAATATTATAAATATCAAAAGACATTTTGGATATTTTGATTTTTTTTACAATTTTGACGGGTGTGGCTAGCAACATTGTTAGATAAAATTTTGATTTTTTTCAACGTAGTATTTATTTTCTTCTCTTTAATGTATTTTATTAAATACATTAAGCTACAAAATAAGAGTTTTTAAGAATCGAGTTGTTAATTTTTTTTTACACATCTACTTAATTACATTAACTTTTTTATTTGTTTACTGTATTTTATTTGGTTTTATAAATATAATTTAATTTTTTTACTTATTTATTGTATTTTATTTGTTAAAGAAAA
>JBBPBR010000004.1:62181007-62199166 GCA_037974775.1 Cicer pinnatifidum | reverse complement strand
TTATATTTTTGTATATAAATTTAAATGTAGAGTATAATATAAAATTTTTCTTTCAAAAGAAAATATAGTGAAACAATAACCCTAAGGTTTTCCTCCTATTTTATCATCATATTCACAAAAATAGTTTTTCTTTTTTAAAAATTTAATATTTTTGTCCTTTCAATTTTATAGAATGCTTGCTTATGCTTTTAGGGAAGGAGTCAAAATAAATTTTTAAAGTGTAAAATTAATTTTATTATATTTGAATATTGTTAAGTATAATTAATTTTGACTTGATAATTGATTTTAACTTAATGTTAGAATAATTTGAATTCAAACGTAATTTTTATATTAATATTTATTATTCAATTCACTTAAATATATTCAAACATAAATCACTTTATATTCAAGTCATTTTTAATAAAAATCAATTTTACAATATCAATTTATACAAAATCAATTTTAATTAGCACATAATCAAATACAAATAGATTTCAATTTATTCCTTGTAAAACATTGGAAAAAAAAAACATTTCCAAAATTATTTATTTATTTTTATAACTTGATAAATGTTGAATTTCAGAAAAATATATATAAAAAAAATCCCTTAATCTTTAAAAAAATAGTATAAGTGAACATTGTCCTTTATATGTGTTAAAATTAAAATGTTAGAAATTAGAAATGGATGTATTGCTTTATCATTTTCCACAAGCATGTTGCATATGTATAGTTTCGTGAAATGAAGAGTAGCGAGGTTCTGTTACTTTTGGCTTTTGCAGGGAGGATTCTCCACTCTAGAGGGGACGTGTGACACAATTGACAGCTTATATTACGCTCAATATTTATCTTAAATTAACATGGGATATTATGCACAACTCAAGTTAAAGACGATGAATTCACATCTTAAATTTTTAATAATATTTACCAAATGGTCATATTCTCCTCTAACAATATGAATTAAGAATTGCTTAATATCTATTTGGCTGTAAGTATGTACAGGAGCAAAAACCCTGTCATCTAGATTTATAGAACTGTTTGACGAAAATTACATATTTCCTCTTTTCACAACTCTAACTGTTGTGGTCAATTTCCTGATCAAGAGAAACCCAAAACAAATAAAACCTGCACTTATGAACAAGAGTGTACTGTAATTTAACGTAGGAAATTGGACAAGTATAGATTGAAACTGCGGAGCAAAGTAGCTAAATTCAAATAACAATATTTCAGTTCACCAAGTTCAGTATATCCATTAGGGCTTCGTTTAATTCATCCTTGTTTCAGATAGAAAACCAGAGCCTGTAAGCCTCAAGGATGACCGTTGTAAGACTGCAGCATATTTGGAAGGTTGAACATCGTATGCATTTTACAACCATTGAAATAGTGAGAAAACAGGTAAAATACATGCAAGCAAAATACAAATCTAACCTTCAACCTGAGCCCAACTTTGTGGGCAACCAACAAGCTAGAAGATGAAAACAAAACAGACCGTAGAAATCACTGGCATAGCCATGCATGCATGGATATTGCGGTGCTGTATTCTATAGCAACTGCAGAACTATTTGATTGCTAAAGATGCTGAGGCAGCTGCTGCTTCTGCTATTAAGGAAATAGGTTGGCGTCCCTGGAGGCAGGCACCTATGTCAAACGGTTGCAACTCAGAACCATCAAAAATAAGATTTACTCCAGGATGAATTACTTCTTTACTATCATTTTCATCTGTTTCAGTTTTTATTGTGTTGGCTGGAGTGTTTTCATCAATGGTCCTTGTGGCAGCTTCATAAACAGGAGTTAAGGCATAAGATCTGCATGCACCATTCAGAAGTATGAAGTTTCTGAGAATTTGGAATGATTAGAAACCAAAATTATGAATAATGAACAGATGGAAAGGATCTATATTGGATTTCTTATTTTAAGGTCCAGAGATTGTATAAAATATATTGTCAATATAATTTTCAATTACAAGAACCAAACTCCAAACAACCACACAAAATAAGCAGGTATGAATGTTGGTACTAATGCTGGTAGCGGAGGAATCAGTTTCACAGGAACCTAAAACACCAGAAATGCCTCACACACGGGTAAAAAGAAAATCCACATAGTTAACAGTTTGAGTTTCAAATCCAAAAACGGAAGACCTATTCTTCGAATTGTGAATTGAATCTTATTATGAACCGTATGATACAAATAGGCTTTTTTGAGTAAAAACAAAAGACCTAGCAAAAATATAAACTGATACATCATACGCAAACCTCAAAATAATTCAAGATTTAAGTCATAAATAAAATAAGAAGAAAAAAGTGTCTCAGCCTGGATATACAAAGTCAACTAAAAAAAAAAGTGGCTGTGATCTATGATAGTGAATCAAGATTATCATAACGAATCAGGATTCAAACTGGGATTCGTGTCAATTGGGTTCATTCAGTTTTCTATCTAATTGAGATACGACTCACATTATTGTTAGAAGATACGGATAACCACACCAAGTAGGCAAGAATAAGATCGTCTCTTATCAAGATACCATGTTAAGAAAAGAGGAAATAAGTATTACCAAAAACATAAGAGTTATTCTAACTTTCTTTTTTGACTAATCTAACATTATTTTCACAAAAGCACCGTCCCGTTGCAAATTTTATACTTCTCTAAATTTAGAATATATACGAAAATCATCATTGGATCAGATTATAAAAGAAGATAGGCGATTGTTTATGAAAAAAAAAATCATTTTTGTTACGACAATGCTGAAAGAAATAACTTATTTATCTAATAAGAAAATCCAGAAATCTTCATGAATTGAGTGTTTAGAAGCTTACAAACCTAAGAATACTGCCATCAAAGCTTAAAACTTCAGTTCTGGAACGTTGTCGATTTGCAAGTTTTAACCTTTGATGCTCACTTGATGCCCCTGAAATGGGAGAGGAAGGGTCCACAAGTGGATTCCATCTTCCACTAGCATAGTTCATAAGCTGTTGTGAATATTCCTTAACTTGCTCCTTCTGGTAAAGTACCTTAGCAGCAGGACCTATTGCTTGGTATTCGGCACAAATGTCATGTAATTTTCTCCTTAAGCTTTGCATTGAATTATGGTGTTCACCAAATGATCCAGATTGAAGCAACTCAGACGAAACCACTCTTCTACATATATTATTACACAACCGTGGGCTAAATAATGGCATCCCAAACTCAACACTCAATGGAACCCAATCATACTTCTCTTCATCCGGTGAAAACTTGTCAGACTCTCTTTCAGTAAACAATCTAAGTAGGCGGATATATCCAACTGTCCACAGTTCCATCTTGTTTGCCAAATCGGTCAATAGAGACTCCAGCTTTGAACTTTCCTCTTCACATATTCCTAACTCTTTTCCAACAGGAGCAATTGAGCCATCAGCATTCTTTAAGGGCAAAGGGATATCCATAGTGATCAATTTTCCAGATTTGTCAAGATCAAATTTACTAAGAGGCAGCACAAGCACGGCTGAATGTTTAAGAAGTGAATTTAAACAATGCAAAAGTATACTTCCTTTCACTAAATTTCCTTCAAGTTTCCCTCCTAACCCTCCAACTGTGGAACCATCCCATGACCATATGAGAGCTTTCTCACAACCAGCCAATGGAGCAGGAAGAAAGCGCAGACATTGTCCTTTCATCAGAACAACTGATAGAGGCCCACTAGCTACAGTTGAATACATTATCAATTTCATCCAAGGAGTCATAAAGGAATACGAGGGGGGACCAAAATGAACTGGACCTGCAGGTCCAGGAAGAATTGATGAATGAGGAAGAGGCACTATAGACACAACTATATCATAGTCGCGAACAAACAAACGATCAAGGGTTGCTGATGAAAGAGAAGCCAAGCTTTCACAGCGGAGAATATCTACACGATATTTCTTTTTTGTCTTTAGCATTTCTGTTCCAACCATTAGTTTCTCATCATTTTGGAGATTTTCATCTTTACTGGATTCCTGTAATGCATTGCCATCACCTTCCAATGTAACGGAACTGGTTCCAGCATTTGGAACAGCTTCAGAGGAAACCAAAGCCTCTGCAGACTTCTCCAAATCTAAACTCAATAAATCATCATTATATGTCTCAGCTTCTGTAATGCCAGAGTCTCCTGATTCTTCAGCCAAAGATATTTCAGCAGTTAGAGATCTTGACTCATCATTGCTTGGAGTAGCCATAATCTTCTTATCAAATTTTTCCTCAACTTGTACATCAGAAGCAACTCCACCTGATTGCAGACATTCTAATACACAACGCAGGCTGAATGCATGATTGGCAAACTCCTGCAGTTCTCCCTCAAATTTTGCACCTTCTAGAGTGCTAAGATCCTTGCAAAGATCAGCAATGCTGGCATGACCCAATTTCCCTGCTTCATATAGCGTAACAGCATGAGATTTTAGACCTGAAAGTTCGACAGGAAGAATAGTTTTGGTCAGACTATAGACAGATATAGTCATGCAAATCAATGATATCAGAAAACTAAATCATAATGAACAGACAAAAAGAACAATTATACTGCTTTAGCATAGAACTAAAACACACATGGATTTATTGATAAAAAAAATTTAATCCCATAAAATAAGTAGTGAATGGGCTTAATATGATCTTCTTTGCAAGGTTCAGGCATGATGAAATTGGAGGCAAAGATTAAAGAACTACCACAATATGTGCAACCAATGACTCGGTCTCAAACATTTGTGCTCATGCGATGATACCTACAGATGCCTGTTAGTAATTACAAACATCTCCATCAAATATAATTGAACGATATAGTTTGCTCATCCAAACAATCAATAAAAAGGTCCAAAGAAACCTCAGCCATGTTTTCATGTGACCTTTTATGTCAGCAAAACAAACTTTTCAACAATATCAAAAGCATATTTCAAAATATTTTAGCAAATGAATTGAAGATGCAAGAAGTGGGGACATGTGAGGTATAAACCTGGCGAAACAGAACCCATCATAAGATAGGATGTTATATTGGCATCAACTATGAAGGCAACACGAGTATAGGGCGAACGAGGGCCATAGTTGCCTGAACCAGAAGCATCCCCCTGATTATCGTTATCAATATGCATACTGTCAAAACCATGACTAGCAAGAGAAATATCTTCATCACTAACAGCACTTCTAGGAGACCCAGGTATACTTGTCTCTTGAAGAATAGATGATGGATCAAAGACTTTTGTTGCCCATCCCAATCGACATACAAATGATGCAGCAGCCTGCAGTTGTGACAAGTCAGCCTGTAGGGTTGTTGCCAATTCAGCAACAGATGCATTTTCATTTGAAACGACAAAGACTGCATACAATAACCTGGAAGAACAAAGATACAGTGTTACTTCCGGTCACTTTTTGGCAACAACATTTTGAATAAAAGATAAGGAAACCAGCTGAGTAAAATGCATTACTCTTCAATAGGATCTTCATAAGACTGCTCCCTATTGGAAACAAAACCTTCAAGCCTTGAAACTGAATCACAATAAATATAAAATTACTTCAGTCATTTAAACGGACAGTTTTTAATAAAAATGTTACATATTATACAGTTGACAGAAATCATAAGATGTACAGCATCCTACAATTATAAGGATTAAGTAGTGAATTACCTAGTTTTATTTCCCAGATAATTCTGGGTACCGCTCAATTTTGTATTTATTTTTTTACTTATATATTTACCTTTATCACCTGAAATCTGAATAAAGAACTAGTAGAATTATACTCTCCATATTCAGATAATATGGTATCGGAGCAGGTTTTCCTCCACCTTAGATTAAAACACAGGTCACTCAAACACCAAACTCAACTTCCATGGCTCCATCCTTCCAAACTACTGACTTCAACCTTTCATCCAAATCATGCAAGACAAAATGAATTATCTTATGGGGACTACTGCAGTACTGCTCCACCAACAAAAGATCCATTCTAAAAACCTAGGATACTGAAAACCAATGTCATCTTATGTCTTCATTAATGAAATTGATGGATCCAAAAATAGGCCAAGCCTACCTATTCTACACGACTTCTCGTGAAATTTAGACGATAGTTCAAGAGATGAATTCCAATTTCCAAAGTTCTGCACAATTTTTGGAATGTAATCAACCCTTCATAACATTTGGCCGGACAATGGGCGAGTCACTGGATACGTATATTTTAGTTGAATTCTAGCAAGAAATCAATATATTTTATACTATTTTGTGGAAATATTCCAACGAGTTGTTTTATGGTGAAATGATGAAAAAGGAGAGGATAATTGATTTCTTAAGGGTCTTACCGTAAGTTAGATGATGTTCGCAGGGCCAGCCCTTGATATTAACTCGTTGCCTTCGCTCAGAAACCTTTGTCAGTTACACGGGAAGAAAGTAAAATCATGTTGGGTCTCAGTTCCATAACTGAGGACACTACACTTAGTTCAGTTCAGTGCTTATCCTTCCAGAAGTGATCCAAATGATAACCCAGTAACTCAACATTCTAAGGAGATAAAGTTTTGGTGTGAAGAATGTCATAAACCATAATGGCCCACAAAGAAACATGCTGCTTAGCAAGTAAGTGGCTGTACTAAGTGATAACGAAACTAGAGAAATGGTCACTCTTCCAGAAAAAACATAAGTTGTAAAATGGAATGGATCTTTACCACATAGACCAAAAAATATTAATTGACCAAAATATAAGACTGGTTGTGCAAGACTATACCCTCAAAGCGAAGCATCTCACTCTTCCTTCCTCTAGTTCTCTCATCTCTCTCTAAGTTTCTCTTTTCCCCATCTTCAAGTTTCAACTATTTCCTTCCCCTTAAACCTCTTTCTTTCTCAACCTCTCTCTCTGTTTAATTCTTTCTCAGCTTTGTCTCACCAATCTGTGGCTTACCTTTACAACTGTGACAAAATAGTTGAAGTTTTGACGTTGTTCCAGATGTCTCTGTCGTTTTTGACCAGTGCCTGAGCATTGAAACCATGTCTAGAAACCTCTAGGCCTGCTAAAAGGCTTCATAGCCCTGCAGAAATGCAAGATTATGCTAAGTTCTAATTGAGGGTTTTACCTATTGATGTGGTTATATTCTATTCATTTTAGTAATATATGCTTAATTCTTGCCAATTGTGTTAGCATATGCAAAATTGGATATCAAACATACTGTGCTGCATTTGTACTGATTTGGATACATTTAGTTACATCGCTTACCAATGGATGATCTACTTGTGTGCAAAACTGACTCAAAACCCTATGTCCAGTTATGTATGGTTTAGTTCAGTTATGAAACCATAAACAAAACAGTTAGTTTTAATTTTAGGGATACTGGTATTGTCAGTTGGGTAGATGAAAGTGCAGGTGCCTCAAAAGTCTAAACAGACCAAAATTAATTGATGACCAAAACATTAACACATAGCACACCTTTGAACCGATCTTCAGGATACACAGGAACATCAAAATAGATCAATCCACGTCTATAGAGACCCTTTACAACATCAGGATCAAACAGGATAAATGAATTTGCTTCCTCCTTACATACTTTGTCTATAGTGGCCATTTCATCTTCGGAGAGTTTCTATAAAGGAAAAAGACAAGACAAAAAAATTAACAAAGATCATTAGAGAAAGAAATATCAAAATTACTTTGCATTGCCAAAATAACACAATGAACAACATTGTTGAAAGTGAACCCGCCTCCAATTAGTAAGGGTGATTCAGACCTCACCTTAAATTCTTCCAAAGTAAAGTTCACCAAACAAACTCCCCACCAAGGTTCAATAGGAAAATCTACAGGTTGCGTAGGCAACATTTCTTTTGCAATTGATTTGTTCAGTTTCCACATGATTTTCTGAATATTCCAAAAGAGGACATGAAGAGTCAGAGAATAATGAGATAAAATCAGTTAAAAATAACATAGAAACTTTTTGTCTCTTAATTGCTTGAGAGTTGACTTTCAGCAGATGAATAATATATAATGGATGAATAAAATCATACCCTTGACTATAGGTATTACATTTAAACTAAATCTAAAGGTAATAGAAATTATAAGCACTGAGTGTCTAACTTTATGAAGGATATTCAACAATACTCAAGAAATCATTATCCAGTTCCCGACTTTCTAATTCAGGTCAAGTCAAGGAAATCAAATTCAAATCTATCGGGAATGAACTGAAAGTCTGGTCAAAGACATGTGATTGCAGGAACAAGGGAACCAATCATTTCCGCCAAGACTTTCTCTCTTTTCAACAAAATATCTTCTCTTGATAAAGTTCAACTTTTCCCTTTCTTACTTCCTTGATTATGCAGGTTTTGTTGGGAACCCAAGAATTTGATTCCAAGGATTTAGAGGAAGGACACTAATATTTAGAAAAAATATACGAAATAATAGGAGAGAATCTCTCCAAAGAAAATGATACACAAGAGCGGTTACGCTCCTACAATGGTTTACACCACTCAATTTCTAAATTTGATAAAAGATCCTTTCTAAAGGGGTGGAAGCCTCTATTTAAACTTAAAGGCTTCCAATACATTAGGATAGGGATTAGGTCCAAGTAACAGAAGCACCAAAACAGTTACTCCTATACAACTACTAACAACCTAGGAACACAACTACTAACAAACTCTTAATTATCCCTATTTCTATATCCGGACAATACACCCCTCTTCACAACAACCTTGTCCTCAAGGTTGACATATACTAAATTCTTGTTCAATGGTTAAAAAATTAAAAATTTCCTCCAGGATCCCATTGTTGAGGACTTGATGACTCAACTTCAGCTTCAGGCAGTTTCATATACTCTTTTTCTGCCCTTTTCTGACATAGCTGCAAACCCGTTAAGTTCCTAATTGGACCCTATGTGCCTTGGGTTAAACCCAACAAAGTATAGCCTCTACTTATATTATCCAAGTTCCTTGTTTCCTGAACCAGAAGGCTATAATCAGATTGTCCCAAGCCCATTAAGTCTAAAGTTGGATCTAACATTGACTATCCCATTTTGCTTGTTTCTCTCTCTTCTTCGTCTAACTCAGACCCTCGAACCAACACGTCTTTTATGCTCCCCTCAGCTACGACCTCAGGGAAAGCTCAAACAGATTGGCGGTCGGCCAATCTGGTTGTGTCGGATTTCTCGATCGCGGAATTGGACACACCAAAGTTGGTGGCAGAAGGCAAATGTTTGAGAAGTTTTTCAGCCACAATTTCGAGTGTGAGGAACAAGGAGACGAAGTTTGAATCGAAGAGAACATTTGCTGCGTCTAGTATGGCTTTACGGGGGAAAGCTCCGTAAAAAGAAAAATAGACGATAAACAAGGACAAGAAGAGAAAGAGGAGCAATGCCATTGAATAACAAAAACATCAAAACAGTTACTCCTATACAACTACTAATACCCTAGGAACACAACTACTAACAAACTCCTAATTATCCCTATTTCTATATCCTAACAGGTTTCCTATTCCACAATAAATACGGATGAAAAATTACAAACAAACAAACCTTCCTAAGTAATGTCTTAGAAATTTGATTAAAAAAATGTTTGTGTTGCATAGCCTTCAAACCTAAATGACAGCATTTGTAGATCATAACAGAGCCATTTTTGGAGGTGTCAAATTAAAAAGATGATCAATAACAAATATTTGGCTTAATATATCTAGAACCAATTCCTTTCCTGCCTATAGAAAATAAACCTTAGAAGGTACTATTGGTACTATGATTGCAACAAGTAATGAAACAAAAGACATGCACGTTATATTATTATAATTATACAGGAAATCCAAGCCAAAAATATTTTTATGTAAACCATACAATCAAATTTAACCAGTACCTTAGATCTGCACTTGTTCATTATATCAATAAATTCATTTCTCCCAATTCCTGTAAGCCTCAAAGCATCCGCTGCACTAAAATTTGGGATGCTGTCATAAGGTTGCTCTGCAAAATATAAAAACAAGCAGGAAGTGTTTAGGGCAGCTTATTTTCAGGTGGACATTTATCACACTACATATTAATCAACCATAAATCACATAAGGAGGTCAGCACAAGTAAAAGATGCAGTTACTTGATTAATAAATATAAATTCTAATAGATTAACCATTTGTGGTGATGTAAATACACCAATCAATAGATAAATCAAATCAAATAGGAATCGATAACATCATCATCTACACCTCCATTATGTGGTAAATTAGCATAAGGCTCCATGGCATAAGCAGTTAGAATATGAAAAAAATATTGCCTAATACTACCTTCATCGCTATATATAGGACACTTGAAAATTTTGTTTGTCCCTTTTACAACCCTCTCCAAACTCTCTCTTGCGTTATTTTCTTTTACCAAAATACCGTTAATTTCTTCATCATCTTTCTCAAGGTAAGATTGGGGATAGAGGTGGAGTGACAAGTCTTGATACAAATTAATTACGTTCTAGAGTGGGATAATGAGTAGTGGCAAAATGGGCTGGACTCAATCAGATTGATCCGTTTCACCTGCCATTTGACAGAGCAAGTTGGGATTTTCAACCTTCCAACTCATCTTGATCCACCCTGCATAACCCATCAAAAAAACGGGATAGGGTGGTTGAATTATATGAGTTGCATGAAATTTTATGTTTTCCCTATTTTTTAGACTATTCTTTCCAGGTTAACCCGCATAAAAGTCAATGCATTTCATATGTTTTTGTTATTGGTGGGTCAATCCACCAACTCGTGGTGGGGCGATATTTTCAACCCACCTTCCTAAGTCAACCTGCCCCGTTTAAAGCAAATTGATGTAGGGTCGAGCTGAAACGGGCTGGAATAACCTGTTTTGCCGCGCATACCAATAACTATAATGATAATTTTTTAAACATAATGCAAATCATAAACAAATTTAATGTCACAAACCAAATTAAACAACTTTCTTAATTTGTGTGAATTTATCAGAGGAGTCTTACATGTAGGGGATGGAGGTAGTATTATTATTGCATCATAATATTGACAGAATCTTAGATGATCTATAGGATTGGTTTCCTTATTTTATAATGTATCAATTTCGTTGTGTTCTTATTTAATTAGGTGTTCTGGTATTAGTGTAAATAAGGATTAGTGCTTCAGATTTTATAAAAGTACTTCTAACAACACCAAATCAATATCAATTTCAAATCATTTGGTCTCTATCTCCTATTTTCGTCATTCTCCATCTAAAAACCTTATAATTTCAAGGTAATATCAAGTGATACCGTCCTCCACAACTCAACTGCCGAGTAATCCAAAACATGAAGTAATATTTTGTTTCCAGGATTATTTCATTCCTTCTTCTAGCCGTTGTCTCTCTTGTCACTTTCTCCATTTGGCACCTTCTCTCCATCTCCACCACACCTATCCATATGTCTTCTCTCTTGTCAATATACATTTCACCTCACACCACTTTCCTCAGCTGCAGCAAGTCTAGATTAACTACAACCCAATCATAGCATTTTCTTAGCTTCCACGGACTCTTGAAGGTGAATCTCCCAACATTTTAGGTCACTATTGCCCCCATCTAATTCATTGTCTCCTCCTCTATCAAGACTGGCTTCACCTAGTCCAACCGGTTACTTGACTCTGCCCCACCATCCTTTCTCAAGAGCACTAATTTGGTTCGTGGATCCACATCAGGTTCATAAGATATTGTGTAGTATACTCTCAAGGATCTAATCACTTCTTTGTACCCAATTTTCAACAGACGTGATTTAGCTTTCTGTAACACTATATATACTCACTATTGCCGCTACTAATTACATTTTAACCTGTAGCACAAACGTGCCCAGTGCCCACCTTATTTAGCCTAAAATAAAAAAAAAGTGTTGGCGGGTATTGTTGTTATTGTAAGCGCCAACCTCGTTGATATAGTAATTTCCTATAGAAGTGTTTTCACAAGTCAGCAATATATTAGATATGTTCCACTCTCAATCTGTAATTCTTTATTATATAAACAGATTTAAATCCTAGAACAATGCAAATGGCCAGCTAACTCTTCTGGTTCCAACCATTCAAGTTACAGATGAACTCACCATAGTAAAAAATATTCATACAAACAATAGGCATTTGGTAATCAACAACCTAGTTAATAATCCAGACCATCATGGGGAGAAAATTCATAAGAGAATTAAGTTACCATTTTTCATTACTTCAAAAATCATATCACAATAATATCTGAAAGGCGATACCCTCATTACACGGCAAACATATTCCGCTAGATGATAAGGAAACAGCTGCAAGTAAAAAACAAGCATATTAAATGCCTATATCTAAAAACAAAAGCAAAAGATAAGGTCGCTGCTCGGCATCCATAAAGTGGTACATAGTAATTACATCTGACATTCATTAAGAGTGCAAAATAGCAGATGAATTCTTTTTTTTTTATAGAACTAAAAGATAATTTTGGTTAAAATATTTATTACTTATAAAAACTGATCCTAAAACAAAAACCAGTTTCTAATTCCAACTTTGCAACTTCAAGTTTAGAAGCATTAACTAATACTTCAATTTTCTCCCAAAAGTTTCCTAGCATTAAAGTTTTCTGATCAGTGAACAATGAATTTGATATATAAGTTCAGAAAGAAGAGTTACACAGTCCTCTGTAAACAACATACAGCAAGATTCTTCCGCAAGTAACGCATCATATCTTCATAATATTCACTTTCTTTACAAACTTTACGGGCAAAACAGCTATTCCATTGAAGTCTCTTCTTTATGCAGCAATCAATTATCCTGCATGCAATTCCCATGGCCAGCAAAAAGAAAAAGCATGTTAAGAATATGTATCTAAAAATATATATTTGCAAGACATTAACACAATAGCATTGAAATAGTCAGAATGTAGAACACTGCAGATATATACTAATTACTAAATTATGCAAACTAAAATACTATTCAAAATGAAAATCAGCTCATAAAAGTCATTGTTTCCAAAGTTTTCAAATCAAAAGTTAACTCATTCAAGTGCAAATTTATTCTATTCTATTCTACTTTAAATCAGTAGTAGAAACTCTATCTCAATAGCTACGTAAACTCTAAACTCTAACCATTATTATTCTTCAATTTCTACAACGACTCATCGGAACGCAAAAATCACTCCTCAAACATCGTCAACTTAATTTGGATAACTACTACTTGATAAGTTCAACAATTACAGAATGCCGATAAAACAAAGAAATGAAAGCGACGCTAACCTTCGGTGCCATTCGTCTTTGGAAGAAAGAGTAGCTTGAAGTCGCTTTGGAAGATTCTCCCATGGACACTCTTCCTTAACTGCTTTCTGCAATAACTGCTCCTCAACTGTCACTGGAGCACGCTGCATTTCTCACTTCTCAAACAGCTAACTCGCTAATTTCTTCAAACAGCACGAAAGTCAACTAAAACCTCACAAGCGATCACACTGCGAAACCGAAGCCAAATATGCCGAAAAATATATGACACTACAAAATATCGATCAGGATCTGAAACGGACTACCACGTTTACTGAGACAGCCGAAGAGGACGATCGGAAAATGAGAGAAAATGTATCCGGTGCTCAGAACGATGGATTCAAGGGTTTTAGAGTCGGAATTCGCATATATCGGTGAGATTGTTTTTCTTATGAAGATTAGGTTATCAGAGAAAGAGAGATCTGGCGGAGAGTGAGAATTGTCAGAGATCGCGGTTGCGTTGTGGCGGTCGGTGATGCCCGTTTCCATAATTCATATCACGTTTCCGTTGGTTTTTTTTTTCTCGAACCCGGTTCGGACCCTTCTTTTGGGTTTGGGAAAGAGGAAGGTTACTTGCCACAAGAAGACTTTAAAAATCTTTTTTGTATAAGTATTAAAGACTTTAAAAATAATAATTTAATAAAATTCAAAATATTTGTTTGTTGAATAAAATTGATACAAAAATTGTCAAATTATGTTTTTTCTTTCTTTCTATATAGTAATAAGATTTGCATAAACTTTTTTAAACAAAATAATAGGACTACATTAAGGAGTGTACATTCTATAAGGTCTGTTGATCATGGTGTATAAATTTGTGTTTATCTTGGAGTAATTATTTGATTTTTTAGTTGCACACCCATTGTCTTGGTTGCACCCCTCAAACATAAAAGATTTAATCATAATACCTAAAATTCTCCTAATCTCATTTACATTTTAAAACACATTATATATCGTCCACTAACATTTCATTGCATATATGTAAGGGACATTTTTGTCATGAAAAAATATGTATATTTTTATTGATTTTGTTAGTTCCTTTTTTTCACGCATATAAGAAACTATAGTTTTAAATATGTATATATATACACTCTTATGAAGTTCATAGTTGTATATAAATTTACATGTAGCACATGAATTTAATTCACATATATTTAAATGACTTTCATAGTCATATGTATGTTTTTTTTTCTGGAGTTTGGATTTAGATTTTTAAATTTTACAACTCTTAACTTAAATCAATTAAAATATCCACTTTTATACATTTATATTATGTGAATTTTAGAAAAATTCTCTAATATGAATGTAGGGATGTCACCCAATGACAACGTCGGCAAAATAACTGCTTAAAAGCTTCAAAAATAGATAATCTTTTACTTAATAATAAAATCTCCAAAACAAAATTATACTTGATAAAAATGTCTTATATTTTAAAACTTTTAAATTTAAAAATAATAAAATTTTATCTAATATTAATATTATCTCAATAAATATTAAATTAATCGACTTAATTATCAATAAAGAAGAAACATAATAAACAAAATTGATTGTATTAATTCAATAAATAGGTTTTTTATTTTAAAGTGTCTAAAAGTTAATTTACTATAAAATTTTACCAATTTTTATTAAAAATAATATTATAAACAATAAAAAGTTTTTATATTTGTGATAGACCTTCTAATCTCTTAGACTCTTAGACATATATGTGTTGAAATAAATTGTTGATATGGCTACCTGAATTCATCAATTCTCTTCTATGTCAGCTACATTAGTTTACTTATGTAGACATTTTCTTACTGAATTTACGAAGGCTTATAATTGAATTTCTGGGTGTGGAGGGATTGGAAAGAGGAGTGGTTGAAATTCATGGTGTGTAACTAAAAAAACTACTTTCTTATATGTTGAGTGTTCATAGTCTCAAGTTTCGACACCTTTCTACGAGGAGTAGAGGACAATATACAAAAAAGTATCCCTTAGAACGTGAAATTATTGATACTCTTTTTAATGCAGAATAAAATCGAACTTGAAAATAAAAAGACATTTCTTTTTTCTTGATAGCAACATATTCCGAAATTTGAAATCATTTGAAAAGAAATCACATAGAGGAAAAAGTTATTCATTTAGTGTGTGTTTGATGTTTACCAACACTTGAATGTTTAGAAACGCTTTAGTGAATTTAGAGGGCACAAGAATAAAGAAAGCAACTAAAATGATTTAAGGTTAATGAATAATGGTGGAGTGAATGATTAGATAGAGAAGAATCTAATGAAAGATAATTAATTACCCTGTTAATGCACTAAAAGTAACTTTACCACATCCCCGTAACACTAACATTGAAAAGAACTTAACATAACGTAAGATGAAATGTTCACGTCCTTCTTAATTGCACCGTGTGTGGTGTGGTCCCATTTTTCTTCCTATCCAAAGAAATCAGAAACACGACCACATTAGTGGAAAATTACAATACCTTGATTATGGCCCCCTAAATGTGCTCTAATATTTCACTGTCAGTGTGGTGGGGTTAATGTGTGACGTTCAAATCATATCAAGATTCCATTTGCCTTCATTTTCCCAGCACTTGCTCCTTTTCTTTACTGGAAAAGATGTGGTATTTTGTTTCTTTCTTCCCATAAATTCATTACTAATTCATTTTTCTGCTTCCAAAAAATACCCATGTGATATTTTTATTTTTATTTGTGTACATACACAATATATTTCTATTATAATTTATGAGATAACCTTTATGGATCTGTTTGTTACAGTTTTTTTTAAATAATTTTTATTAGTATTAGTTTTCTTTTACAACTTTTTTAATATGAAATTTTAAATGAAAAATTGGTTTAACAGTTTATTTTAAAATATTATTTTAAATATTTTATTTATTTATTTATTACAACTACTTTTAAATAATAAAATTTCAAAAAAAAAAATTAAAATAAAAAATTATTTCGAGAAATTTTTCATTAAAATCATTTTTTAGAAATATTAAGAAAAAATTATCTTATAAAAATCTTTAATAATGAATATTTAAGTTATTAAATGTCAAAAAAAATTTAATCAATAATATTGAATCAGAAATATTTTCTATTATTTTTAAGTAAATTTTTATAAAAATCACATTTTTCTTTTAAATTCAAAACAAACGTGCTCTATATATATATGAAAGAAAACTACGATTATAGTCTTGTACTATTATAATTCAGATGATAACCCTAAAGATATGTGATACAACGAGACTTGGACTTAAGCTCAAAATGATTTTATCTACATTTAATGTGTACAAAAACATTTCACTAAAATATAAACACATGAAAAGAAGTACGATTATTGCTAGGTCCGTAACTTGGTAAAGTGAAGTTACCCAAACTGCAATGACAAGTATGATCTAGTTTAAACTTTTGGGTTCTAGTAATAGCACTAAAATAAATCGTGAGATTAAGGCTATATAGGAATGGATTAACTAAGAATGAGACATGTCCTTTGTTTTCCTTTTCTTTTTGGGTTAAAAAAAAGACATATTGTCTTTTTTATATTTATTCGCAAAAAAGAGAAAAGAAAGACAGTGCATATAACAGTACTTTTTAGTTAGACATAAATTTTAGCTTTTAAAAAAAGTGGTGTGTTGGATCAACCATTGTATAAGGGATTCACTATATATTATTATTGAAAATCGTTGGATTGTGTTATTTTATTATAATTTATGATAAATTTTTCTACATTAAATCATATTTTTTCCTTCATTTTTCTTCTCTCCTGACCCTTTTCTACTTGCAAAGATAGTGTGTCAATTTTCTTCCATTCTACAACCTTCAAGATATTAAACACCAAAAATTGCAAATGAAATAAATAACAATTTGGTAATTACAACACTGCTAAAAAAATCTCTCAAAATAGTATATCATTTTTTATTTAAAATCATTCAAGTAATTTAAATTTATTTTTGTAATAGAAAATTCGGCGAATGTCTATCATGTTTGAATAAATTTATCTGAATTTCTACATTTTCTTCTTTAATTATTTTCTCATTTTTTTACATGTAATGTATTTTTTTAGTTCTTAAAAACATATCATTTTCTACATTCATTCATATAGAAATTTAAGGTTGTTATGGAGAAGGAAAAATGCAAGTGGAAACGTAGAATGGGTACTGCAAATTGTCATAGATATGGATAAATTTTGAAGACAAAAGATGACCATCCGTTATTTTTTATTTGTTATTTTTACATGTTTCACGACCCATTTTTCAATTACATTTTATTTTTTAGTAGTTAGATTTTTTTTTCTTTACACAAGGAGATGGTTAGACAGTACCATAATAAAAGAAAATATGTTATCTAATAAATACATAGAACTTATTTTGATCTAAAGATTTAAAATTATAGTCTACAAAATGTGGGACTTGATCGAACCATCGCTCTATAAACCACTTTAAAAAAAAACAATATGTGGTATATATTATATAAAACAATTTTCACTTAACAACTTATACTTACATATTTTAATCAAAATTTTCAAAACACACTTAAAGTCAATCTAAATAGATTGAGTCTCCGCCTCTACATAACCAAACACAATCTAAATAGATTGAGTGAAGCAAACATGCTAACAATTCCTATTTTGAAGACACTAGCTTCTCATATATATGCAATGGGTAGTTGAAAGGAAATCAATATAGAATTAGAATTATCTCTATTTTTTTCTCTTTATTAATAAGATTATTAAGTATTTTGAAGTGTATTGAAAATTTTTGAATCTATCAAATGTCACATTATTACATTTATATTTCTAAAATTATCATAGTGAAAGAAATGGAAAAAATGAAAAATGAAGAAGGTTATAATGCCATTGATATATAGAGATATGAGTTTGAATATAAATTTGTTTACTTCTTCACATGCGACGTCAATGTGTATAGATTTAACCATTGAGCTATTAGAAAAAAAAAAATTTAAAGTCACAAAAACTTAAATAGTGACCTCTACATACAATGTGTTTTTATTGTCTTGTA
>JBBPBR010000004.1:62146957-62162040 GCA_037974775.1 Cicer pinnatifidum | reverse complement strand
GTAAATTAAACATGCAATTCTACACATTTAAAAATAAACAATGTAATGAAATATATTTTTCACGAAATTGAGTATGTCATGAATGTCTTAGAAAAATAACTTGTATATTATTATAAAAATAAAAAGAGAATTATTTTGGTTAATAATTTTAAATAAATTTGACATTTAAAATGTAAGTTTGAATGAGCAAACAAATGTCTAGAAATCATATTATGAAAATGAGTTAAGAATGCAACTCAATTTTAAGTGCAAATTATAGTATTAAATGTTATTACATGTTGTAGAATTAGACACAATGATCTGAAAGGTTTTTTAACATAATTATTATTATTTTCAAATGCGCCATTATTGAGTTCATGTTCTCATCCAATCATGTTTCCGATTCTTTACTTACCTAGAGTTAACACAACTCCTAGTTATTTAATGTCAATCATATTTTCATACATGTTGACCTAATTTATATTAAACAATAATTTATATCTTTTTTTTTCCAAATACAAATACTAATATTAAAATATAGAGTGATCAAGTACATATTCAAAGAAAACACTAAAATAGTTCTTGTAAAATCCACATTTTTTTTCATTAGCATCAATTTCGAGGACGACCTTAGAACTGAACATTGTCCTAGTCACCTCAAACCAAAATTTGTTATTTGATAAAAAAAACAATTCAAATCTTTTTTAAGTTAAGAAAAAATACCTCAGAAAAAAAGTGAACACGGATATTAATTGTTAACATGAATTATTGGAGTGTTACTGTATACACATTATTTTCTTTTTCAACTAAAATATGAAAGATTTTACATGAGTTCTTGATGTTGTCCTAAAGCCATTGAAATATCTTCTTTTATTTTTTGAAAAAATATAGAAAAAATATATTTGAAAATATCATTAATTATGTTAAAGAAAATTTATGTAGTTATTAAATAAAATATTAATAATTTATTTATTAAATTTTGAAAATTCCTGATCAAATAATTTTGTTTTAGGCCTCATAACATCTTGGATCGACCATACTATTTATATCACTCATATCTAGTTATTCTCTCACTATATTTTTTCCTTCATTTTATCAAATATCTTTGAAAACCTCATCCACCTTGTTTGGAAACCTGAAAAAATTTGACAAAACAGTTTCACATACAAATTAATTTGTGAACAATATGCACACAAACTAGATTACAAGAGCATATCTTTTTCCTTTATCCGATTTTTTGTTCATTCAATTATTCCTCATCATTCAGCAACACAACATATCATTTCAAACTAAGTTTCATGTTTCTAATTATCTCTACAAGTAATCTATTTTAACATATATGAAAAAAATATTTAATTAATTTCTATTGGTATGTAAATTGTTTCTACAAACTAATTTTCAACCTAAAATTCAAGAAATAATAATAATAATAATAATAATAATAATAATAATAATAATAATAATAATAATAATAATAATAATAATAATAATAATAATAATAATAATAATAATAAAAGTATGAATCGGGAACCGTTAAAAAATACCGACGTCTTCCCTTCAAAAAAAAAGTTATGCGATATAGAAAAAAGGGTTTAGGAGAGAAAAAGGAAGAAATTGAGTTAGTGATTCATCCCATTAAGTGTAACATATTTGGAGCAAATACCGCTCCGTGACAATTTTAATAACGACACTCATATCGATAAGGGCATCACTCCAATTATATATATATGTATGATTGTGTTTATTTTGAAATTTGTGAGATTAAACATATACTATGCTGAAATGCTTTTATCATATTTTGAAAAATAAATATAGTGTAATATGTTATTATAATGGTTTTGTGAACCTATTCAAAGTGTTGAAAATAAATGTTATGTGATATGTTGTTATAATGGTTGTGTTGAACATATTCAAAGTGTGAAGAATAAATGTTATGTGATATGTCGTTAATAAGTTAGCCTCACATTATATTAATGATTTATTAAAATGTCTACATTCATGCATTCATTCATAATTGTATGGTGGTGCGTCAATGATTGGTTGGAGCCCACATCTCCTTGCGGTATTTTGAGTTAGTGGTTTTGCTTGGAAGGACCCACGAAGCCCTTGCGGGGGAGACGATATTCCGGAATTATTACATTGACATATAGATTAAGTAATAAGGTCTGTTTGAGTATGCATTGATTAGAGTGTGATTAGTGTTTTATAAAGATAACTGATACATTGTATCTCTAGGTCGTTTTGGTGAAATAATATTATTAATGATATAGATATTACACTGATAAATTTGTACATAATTGTACCTCTTGATCGATGGGTGAAACAATGTTATTAACTACGTAGACATTATACTGATAAATTTGTATCATTACTTGTGCCTCAGGGTGAATTAAAGTTACTAAACATGTGATATTGTACTACTATATTTTTATTATTACCATACTCTCGGTCATTTTGATGAATTAATAGTATTAATGGTGTAGATATCGTAATTTAGGTTGTTATTGTAGGTTATATTTTTATTGTTAGTGTAGGTTGTTTATATGGATGAATTAATATTATTAATTAGGTACATATCATAATATTATATTTGTATTGTTAGTGTACTTTTATGTGGTCGTTTGGGTGAATTAATGTTATTAATTACGTAAACATTGTACTGATATATTTTTATTATTATTGTATTTTTGTGATTTGAGTGAAATAATGCTATTAATTATATAGGTATTGTATTGTTTTATTTTATTGTTATTTATTTATTACTTATTGGTAAGTACTTTGGAGATGAATCTTACATTTGATAGGACGTCACATATAGTATTGCTTGAGCGAATAATGTTACGGCCAACCTAATAGGAGAAATGCGAGAAAATACAATAGCATGCAGTTGAATGCTCCGAGATACTTCTGTACCAGTGTTAGACTTGTTTGGTGGGTTTTCCACAAATCCAAAGTTTATGACCAACTAGGATTTATGTTTGGGTAGTAAAACGTCAAAAGTTTTGATTCTAGGAGTTTCTTTTGTTTAACGTATTAAATTTACTTTTAGTAATTGCAAATACTCTGATTCATTATTTTTTGAAATATAATTAAAATAGTTATCAAATGATTTTAAGGTAAATGAGTATTTAAGATAATCATAAATAAATACAAAGTAATTTGTAATTTTACGTTTAGAATTTCGTTAGTTAATGTCTCGAAAAAACGGGATGTTACAACTCCCATAAGCAAATATTAAATATAGCATAAACATGTTAAAATATTATTTATCTTTAACCACAAAAAATTTAGCTCACAACCAGCTTTGAAATAAACATGAAAATAAAATGAAACATTAAATGTGACATTGTAGCTTAGAGTACTACATAAATGATGAATGAAAAAAAGAAGCACAGGATTAATCAATAACTTCTATTTCAACTTGATTTGCAAGTCTTCTTCCTTAAATACGACTCTGCATAAAATAAGCTCCAATGATTTTCAATGGTAGAGATGGAAATGAGAAAATATGAGAGTATGACGACTAGGGTTTTGAATCTAGGTATGAAATTATTTGTCCATTTCCAACAAATGTTTTCTTTTCATACGACAACTGCATGACCTTCTATCTTTTCTTTATATATCTAATTAGTCTATTTTTACATAAGGTATCTTTTGACTCGTTAAGAAATGAATAATCCAATTGCAAAACCTAGTATTGGAGGGTATCCATAAGCTCATGAGACATATCACAATACATTTAGGACCCACACACTTCAGTTGTTTTGTTGCAGCCATATGTCACACAGTGGTGCAATATTTCTACAGCATTTTAATATTGAGCAATTTCTTTAATTTTTTAACCCTAGCAAGTGATACACCCAACATAACTTATTTTTAATGATATTGATAACAAACTCCTAATATATTAATTATAAATGACAAACAAATTATAATTTAAATGTGATAATATATTAATTATAAATGACAAACAAATTATAATTTAAATGTGATAAATAACTCCCACTTATAAAATCTATCAAGGCAACCATGAGATATTAGTAAAAAAAGGCAACTATGAGATATATTGAAGTGTTGAAAACCAAACACCTTGCTTACATGTATGTGTGAATATTTTATTCCAACATATTTTAAAAAAATTAAAAGTCACATAAAATTGAATATTATTAAATAATTTTAGATATTATTTTGTAAAAATCATACGGAGCATCCTAAACTCCGACCATACATTTTAATACTAATTTACGTTTTATTTTTTAATTTATATCATATATTTTATTTATAAATTATCTGTTAATTTAAATTATTTTCTCAATAATACTTATTTATTTAATTTAATATAATTTTTTTTTATTTCATATATTTCAAACATAATCATCTGTTGGTATTTCATAATATTAAATCTTAATATATTATATATTTTATTTTACATCAAACTTATTATTTTACTGTATTTTTATAATACAAATATTAATGTATTTTCTACCGTCATAATTTGAATATAAAAAGGATCAATTCAAATTACTACACGTGTAAATATATAAAATGGAATTAAATATTTTAAAATTTAACCACAAAAAGTATATCCTTATAAGAGAGAGGGGCAAACGATGAAAATGGAGTCTATTAAGAAGACGAGTCAACCCACAAAAGTCACACACAAACCATGAGGAGGGCTCCATTCCATTTCCATCCATGGGACTTTATTTTAATTTTGATATTTGGGTCCCATTAACAACCAAAAACATGGTCCTCACTTCAACAAATTAAAAAAACAGTGTCGTATTTTCAAAACTTCAAATAGTGGGACATACAAGTCATTTACCTCGAAATCTCGTTCCTCTTTTTTTATCATCAAACACAAAAACCCCACTTTGCATTTTCTTATATTCCCTTTTTATCCTTCTCTTCTCTCAACACATAAAAAACACACAAAAATCAATTTGGTTTCATCAACACATTTCTCCCACTAGGGAATTTTGGGTCACCACCCATATTTCTCACTTCACTCTTTCTCAATTTTCTCTCAATCTCACTTTCAATGTAAGCACTTTTGTCTTTTTCATTTTATCAATTTCTTAGATTCTCTGCTTCATGTACTGATAATCCTCATTTTATGTGTGCAGAATTTGGGAAAAGGTGAGTTTGATTTGGGAAGATTGTTTATTGAGATATGGGTTTTGTGATTAGGGTATTTGGGTATGTCTGTGAAGTTGTAAATTTCACTTCTTTGTGTTTTATTCATTAATTCTGGCAATGTTGTTAGTGGCAACTAGTTTAAATTTTGAAGTTTTGATTTGCTTTGTAGTAAAATTGGGGTTAGGATTGTTCTAGGTTTTGGGTGTTCTAGATATGATAAAACAGATTCTTGGTAAAATACCACGAAAGCCTTCAAAATCATCACAAAGTGATTCTAATGGTGATGGAGGGTTGGTCAATGATGGTTCATCACTGAATTCATATTTTGGGGTTAATTCTAATGGCACCTTGAAATCTAATTCAAAATCTTCAAGTTCTGGTTTAGGTGGGTTGTATTCTGGGAATGGGAGTTCTGCCCCATCCTCAACGAGTTCAAATAAAACTAACCAATCTAGGAAATCAGCTTCTGCAATTGCGTCCCAAGTTGGTTTAACAATGGCTCATGGTGTTTATGAGGCTTTGCCGGGTTTTCGAGATGTTTCTAGCTCGGAAAAGCCTAGTCTTTTTATAAGGAAGTTAAATATCTGTTGTGTTGTATTTGATTTTAATGATCCTGCCAAGCATCTTAAAGAGAAGGATATCAAGAGGCAAACTTTGCTTGAGCTTGTTGATTATATTTCATCTGTGAATTCAAAGTTCAATGAAGTGACAATGCAGGAGATCACCAAGATGGTGGCTGCAAATTTGTTTCGAACTCTACCGTGTTCAAATCATGATGGTAAGATTGCAGAAGCATATGATCCTGAAGAAGAGGAGCCTGCATTGGAACCAGCATGGAGTCATCTGCAAATTGTGTATGAAATTCTCTATAGGTTTGTTGCTTCATCAGAGACGGATGCAAAGCTTGCTAAACGATACATCGATCATTCATTCGTGTTGAGACTGCTTGATCTCTTTGACTCGGAGGACCAAAGAGAAAGGGAATACTTGAAGACTATTCTCCACCGTATTTATGGGAAGTTCATGGTACATCGGCCGTTCATTAGAAAAGCTATCAATAACATCTTTTATCAGTTCATTTTTGAGACGGAAAAACACAATGGAATTGCAGAGATGCTGGAGATTTTGGGCAGTATAATTAATGGATTTGCTTTGCCTTTAAAGGAAGAGCATAAGTTGTTCCTTATCCGGGCACTTATCCCACTTCACAAGCCAAAGTGTGTCTCTATGTATCATCAACAGCTTTCTTATTGCGTTACGCAGTTTGTTGAGAAAGATGTTAAGTTAGCCGATACTGTGATTAGAGGTCTTTTGAAATATTGGCCTGTAACTAATAGTGCAAAGGAGGTAATGTTCCTTGGTGAACTGGAGGAAGTTTTAGAAGCCACTCAAGCAGCTGAATTTCAGAAATGTGTGGTGGGATTGTTTCGTCAAATCGGTAGATGCCTCACAAGCCTACACTTTCAGGTTCTTCACAAAATTTCCTCATCTTCTTTTTTCCTATGTGACATCCGCAATTCCGCATGCATTTCATTAGCATCTTTCAATACCAATGATCTCTGTTTCTTTCTGATGTTCCTTCTTTAACTGTTTCCTTTATCTTTTCTTATGCATCTTCACAATTTCTTGATTTTTTCCATTTTTATGGAGATGAAATTGTTTTGACGATTTCATATGGGGCTTGGTATCTGCATGTTTTCCCCTCTTCCTTAGCCCCATATTTTGACTATGAATTTTACTTCCTCAATCGATTAACTATTGGCAATGAACTTACAAACAAAGTGATTATGGCATTGCATGTTGTTTGAATGTCGAGGTTATTAATCTATTGAATAGAAGTGTGTTGCATACTGGCACTAGACTAATTTTGTTTGAATTAACCATAATGGATACTAAATGATTTAAATTGCGGGAACCAACTGTACTCATGACCTGAATATATTGGGTATCACCGGTTTCTGCAACTGTATTACAACCACAGTTGTGTCCTCATCACCTGCATTTTTCTGCTGTTGTCCAGTGTTTACAATCACTATCAGGCTGTAACCATGACTACAACTGCATTTTAAACACATGATATTATATTTTAATAAATATTCAACCATTGATCTTAATTATTTTGGTGCCAATGTTTATTTATTATGATTCAATCTTTTCTGCTACCCATTAAGCACAGGTAATGATGTTTTAATACTTTTAAATTTTTAATCATATCACCCCATAGTGGTTAACAACAAGCAGAAGCATTGCAATTGGATTGGTATAAGGTAGAGTGGGTTGTAGCCACTCCCAATAGCTTAACACATTGAATTTTTTTAGTAGGGCTGATTGCAGATGGAATACAACTGTATTGTTTATTGCAACGCATTATATTGACCCATCTGCCGGCAGGGGGTCAGAACCGGTCTGGTTCCACCTATAGAGCTTCTTTTTGTAGCTTTTGTAAGATTGTATCTCCAAGGTTAGATCACTCACTGTCCATCGTGCTTGCATCCAAAGCCTTCGTCACTGTAACTTATTCCGGGTGCAGGTGTTGCAGCAGCTTCATCCTCCGTTCTATTTTTTTGTCACCAATACCCAGCTCTGCTTCTGGTGCCTGTGTCTTTTTGTTTAAAATAAAACTCTTAAAACTGGTTCAGAAATGAAAAGATATTACAGGCCCAAAATAAAATGACATCATCGTCTTCTTTTATGATATACACTAGTGTAGTCAACAACACACAGAATTGCCGCTCAGTAGTGCTGTTTGAAGCATTTGAATCTCGTGGCCGAGAAACGCAGGAATCCGGGCATGATAGCACCCTCCCCATGTCTGTTAATCATGAGCCCCCTCTCTCTGCCCTATCTGCGTGGCTGCATTCTTTTCCTTCCTCTCTGCTAGCTGCAAATGCAAGTATGCGGTATCCTCCTCCACCCCATGCCGAGTGCCGGCGTTGGATAGCCTCTGCGACCTCCCTCTTGCCACCAACTACCCTCTCCTCCATCTGCAATTTGTGCCCATTCTGTGCAAAGTTGCCTTTTCATTTTCTAAGGGGCGACACTTATGCTGAAGGGGTCTCTGGGAGCTAGGGTTTCACAGGATTTGAGCCATATGGCCTTAACTTGTGTTTTTTCTCTCTCTCTCTCTCTCTCTCTCTGTCTCTCTTTTCTTTTTTGCTTTGTTGGGCTTCAAATTGAGTTCAGCTATGAAGCACTGATACTTCATTTTCTATCTCGTATCGTGTCAGATACGTATTGATATGCGGATATGTTCTGATACATATCAATGCAGTATCGGAAAATTCATTTTTTTTAATAAAATAAAAAAATTCTGACACATATTGGGTACAGTATAGACATGCCATCGATTTTTTTTGGTCACCACTAGCATTTTTTGGGTTGGCCTCTCTCCATGCCACACTCCACCATTAACTGCTGGTTATCTTAAGATTTTTTTATATTTGGATTTTCTACTAAATACATGGACTTTGCTCCACTTATTTATTGATAAAAATCATAAGCTTATTTTTTATGGAACATAAAGAGAAATCATCTGCAAATTTCTGTCTGCACATGTCTTGTAATTTATGGTGCGTTTGTAAAAACTTTCAGACAATGAGATTTTATTATATAACTTTATTTTATTTTAAAAGCTATTTGTTTTTCTCATTCTACACATGATGTTTGTGTTTGGGTCCCGAGCCTGTATGTAACGCAAATGTTAGTTGTTAGTATGTTGTGCTAGTAGGCAGAATTTGAACCTTGGCCTGGACCTCCACATAGTCCTTTGGGTAACTCAACTCAACCAAGTAGTAAGACATGGTAAGGATAACTAATTAACATCAGGGAAACCAAGTAGTTTAACTGGAAATTGAATGTACTAGGGGTTAAAAAGGCTCATGGACAATAGGATGATATTAAGCATAAAAAGTTTATTGACAATCAATTTAGTTTTGACAGAAGATATTTTGTACGTGATTTAGATAATATGGATCAAATGTTAAATTTATGAAGATTATCTTAGAAAAGGAAAATCTTAACTGTCATACTTAGGATTCCTCTGATATCACACCTATGAAATTAATTTTATCGCACTATCCAGAAGGTAAATAAGTTTCACACATTCTTCAATTAACTGTTTGATATCATTATTTGAAGAAAGCACATAGGCCATGTAATGATATAACTGGACTCTAAACTGAAAATATGGGCAGCTGAGTTAATTTATTCCGGATAAAAAGTTGCTCAGGCTGACTCCTATATCTGGACAAATTTCTCCGCAGAACCTAAAAAGACAATGCAACCAATCAGATTTATCTTTCATAAACACCCCCCTTTAAATTTCGTAGGTTAAAGCACCATAAGAGTTGAGGGCTTTTGTTTGAACAGAAGGGTTGTTATGAGTCTTTTTTCTTTTAATTCATTTCACGTGCTTTTGAAATTTGAAGTTTTGAATATAATATCTTAAATTGTATGGTTGCCTGCTTTGGAGTTGGCTATCTATCATTGTGTTATTTTGGTCTCGTTGTTTTTAAGGGTTTTGGAATGTGATAGGATTGTAAAGACTTTGAAAGTTATCTGTCTGTGGTATCATTTAATATGGCATTGAATTTGTATGAATTCTTCTGTTTTTAAATAAAAAAAGGGTTGGGTTGGGGGGCAGGGAAGGGTGGGGTGGGGTACATTGATTATTGAACTTGTAACGGACTTCGATAGCTCTTATGAGACAACATTTTGTCCTTCCTAGTCTTTCCGTTTTTGTTTTTGCAGATTTTGTTTTCTTCACTGTTTCTAACCTTCCAATCATTGCCCCTTTTCCTTCTAAGCAATAAAATCTTCCTCAACAGTAGAAATTCATAAAGAGGTCTGAGGTTATAGTTTACATCTAAGTTTTAGGACGGAATGAGGTTTGACTTTGTCATAGCATTGCCTATGTTTGCAGATATATTTTTAAGTCTATATATCCTATAATTTTCTCTTAAAAATGTTTCAAGACTTATTCACCTTGAAGTCTTTGGAGAATCACTAATTATTTTATGCTTTTGACTGTGAATTAATGATTTAAATTTACTTTGATTACTGTTATTATTTATATGAAATGTCTGTTTAACTTTGCTTCAAAGTTGGACTTCTGTTCCCAGTAATCTGTAGTTCTTTTGAGTTAAAACTTGGTTTATGAGTTTACGACAAACTTCAGAATTTTGTAGGTTTGAGTCAGTGTTGCTGCTTTAATGTGCAATACTTAATTAAGTACAAAATATGAACTTTAATATGGCCTTGGTTCTGTCTACAGGTAGCTGAGCGCGCACTGTTTCTTTGGAACAACGACCATATTAGAAATTTGATAATACAAAACTGCAAAGTAATACTACCAATAATCTTCCCTGCATTGGAGAAAAATGCACGCGGCCATTGGAACCAAGCTGTCCAGAGTTTGACTCTGAATGTGAGAAAAATATTCTCAGATGCTGATCAGGCACTTTTCGATGAATGCATGGTCAAATTCCAAGAAGACGAAATCAAGGAACGGCAGAAGCAAGAAAACCGGGAATCCACGTGGAAGAAGTTGGAAGATATTGCTGCTGCATCCAAATCTATAAGCAATGAAGCAGTTCTTGCCTCAAGGTTCACGTCCTCTGTTGTCGTTGCTACAATGTAAATCAACTAGCAATTACAGGTTGCTGTGTGGCATTAGATATTCAAATTGTTATATCTATCCCATGACTAAGAACTCAATGGATGCTTCCAGTTGTAGGTATATCTTATTTAACTATTAAATTACTGCAAGAAATTAAGATAATGGGGGGTTTTATGGACAAATGGTTGGCTGCTACTGCTAGTAGTTTTCTGGGGTTTCTTGAGATGTATATTGTGCTATAAGGGATGTAATTTATAATTGGTAGTGCTTGTTTAGCTTTCTATCCATTGAATTTTGCGGTGATAAAAAACAATCCTTTCCTTTTGCTATCCTTTGTTCTGTGCTTTTAACATTGGTGATTTTTATTATTTCCAATCTTCTGCTGTTAAAGATCTTAGGCCAAGTTGATATGCACTTTCTTTTGTTGTTTTTTATCGCCGAACTGGCTGCTTCGGCGCTATTATGTTTTACATGTAATGACCATGGCGTGTTAATATATTAGTTGTAATGGTAATATTTTCTCCTTTGCCAGTGATTTGGACCCTGTCTTTGATTTAAATGGCACAAGCATAGATGCCATGGTCTCCTCATTCCACATATCCCAACCATTTAGAACTCAGCGCCTATCTTTTGGTCCAGTTTTCACGAATATTCTAGCTAGTCATTCACAAATGTCGCTCTCCGGAAGTTTTTCCCCTCCACAAAATCATACTATATTCTTCCGAAACTGTGTTGCTGTTGCAACATACTAGGTTATTGCTACAAGTTTTCTTATTAGTAGGAATTGAATTCGGTATTTTGAGGTTTACAACACTCACACAAAGTGCACCAACAACTTGTGCTAGACCTTGTTGATATTGCTACAAGTTTGCTACAATTTTAAGTGCATATAGTTTTGTACTCAAGGTCCATATACTAATGTGTTGACTTATAATATAAACATGATGGTGCACCAAAAGGATATATCATAATGCCATTAGTATACCTCCAAAAATTATCTGCTTAATGCTTATAGACTCAACATAAAGCTGAATTCACAAATTATAACTGTTATTTTACTTGTATATGCAAAGCTGAATCTATGGTGTTGGTTGTGGCATGCCAATGCCATATATCATGCCACTTTTCTTTTACTTTCAAACTACACAATTATTTAAGCACAACCATGAGGTTCAAAATCAACACGCTCACACATAAAAGACTATAGCTGGTTGTGCCTTGGTGGGACGTCCTGTAACCAGAATTAGTATCTTCACTTACTCACCACTACACTTTGTTTGGACCACACCTTCCACCTTCATCATTTTTCAAAACAATACTTCTTTATTTGGTGCTATGAAGTTGGTAATTTCTTGCACTACACTAGTACATTCTTTTATTTTAACTACCCTACCATTTTGGAAAAAAAATCATTCAATGACTACAATGAAAAGAAAAGTACAAAGAGTAGGACCTCAATATATATATAAATGTTTACTATTATTATCTTAATTGGACAAATATAAATATTAATTAAAAATATTTTTGTCATTTTATATTTATCGATTCGTTCAACTTTTAATTTTACTGAACACTTCAAATTTAATCTATGGAATAACTTATCCACCATAGCCATAGTGTACTAAACTTATTTTAACCGAAAAACTACTACAAGTTAAAAGTTAATCCAAATTGTACCTTTCACTAATAAGCTTTCAATCTTTGACACATCCTTGTATCTACCTCCACATGTCACTTGTTTTATTTTGCTGATATTTTCATTTATATCAAAATATGAAATTAAGTTCTACACCCCAAAAATTGCATGGTTGTTGTGTGAAGTAATGTGTATGTAAGGTACTGTATTCAAAGTTTGGGCCCTATAACTCCATATGATAAATGAACAATATGATGACTGATGATGAGTAGGTTTATACTATTTCATTTTCATATATTGTTATGAACTCAAGAAGGTTTTTTGCCTTCAAATTTTTTTGCAAGAAAAAAAAAACCAATTTGGTAAAATTAATTAAACTTTTAACTGAAAATGTGGAGATTGGTCCATAATTTCATTTTACTTATATCTAATTCTGATTAAAATAAAGAAATCAAACTGTTGTTAAAGTGGGGACAGTGAAATTAAATATTGTATAGTTAAAATGGACAATGACTAACATCATAAAGTTTGCTGCTTTACTTTTTCTTAATTCCTCAACTTTTTCAGCAACTCAACAATCAGAAGAGAAGCATATACCCTCATGAAAAAGTATATTGATTTGGTGAGAATTATGAGGGAAACCCATCTTTGGAATTGAGCCATAGAAGAAGCTAATTGATGATATAATTCATACTATTATTGGTTTCTTCAAAATTTGGTGCAAGTTCCAATGGAACAGAAAGCTTCATTCAAGGCAAAGAAATACTAGGAAAATATTGAAATAATGACAAAAATTAGAGACATAAAAAATAAATACAATTTTATATTTTTTTGTTCTCTAAATTTTTGTCTATGTTTCAATTTTTTTTATTAATGTATAAAAAAAACCATATATGCATGGTTTTATACTTCCACAAGAGAACAAAATTGTAAATATCCTCTGTACAACAAGAACAAATTATCTCTACCAATCTAGCTAACAAAACAAATCATTCTTTTTTCTAATATTAATAATACATACAAATGCAACAATTCAATTATGCTAGCATATGATATAAAAGTATATAATATATACTTCCCTGTACATGAGAAATATTAAATAGCTGCTAATATGATACTCTATCTCTTATTGTGTAAAGGGTTGGATCCTGTAGGCACTCTTCTTTTCTGAGACTCAAATTCTTTGAAGCTGATTGGAGAACTGGCCCATGAATTATGAAAATATTGTTGTGTTGAAGTTGAGGGACCTGAAAATTTGGTGGTCCTAATGGAATAAGATGTAGGTGTAAGGAAGAGAAGAATACTAAAGAGAAGGAACAACTGAAACTGCTTCATTTTCATAATTTAAGTAACAATGTTACTAAGGCTCAAAGAGACAAAATGATGTGATTGTAAAATTTATGTGGGTTAAGCTTGTTGTTATATAGATACAGACATGTGTTGGTCTAGGTCTTTTTTTTCTCTAAGCTAAATGTACTTGGTGATATATTTATAGAGCACTACTACTACAGTGTGACACAATTGATGAATAATCATATCATTAATTAAGCATATGGTATATGGTTTTGATATCACGGGAAAACATATGTGGAAAAATATATGCTCAAAGATTGTAAATCGGTTTGCTTGAATTTTCTTGACATAAAAACTTATGAGACAGTTTGAAATAAATTATGAAAATAATTTATAACATCATTATTTAAAAGAGTTTGTGAAAACAAGTCAATCATACGAAAATAATTTATAATATAAAAATAATTTTTTTTAGAAGTAGCTGATATATAAATATTTATATTATAAGTTTGTAATTAAGTTGTTTATCTTTTCTTCGTCAAGTAGTCTAGTGGATAAATTCATAGAGTTTAATTGTAGAGAAGAGAAGAATTTTAAATTCGAATCCGAGTTTTTGCATATTGATGTTTCTGCAACTAATGACTAAATAGTATCAATTGAGTTGTGATGACCTATTGGCTCTATGATTATGATCAGACGGTAATTGATTGGTTTGATAATAAAATCTGTAGGGAGGAACGGGCATAGATAAGGAGGTGTCTAAAATGATTGTTGTATTCAATTCATTGGGGAGATAGTGACAATGAAAATTGAATACTCAACTTAAGGGAAGTATATAACTCCGTATATGTGAAAGCTTAATAACAAAGAACTCAAAATATGGCGCATATCGTTTTGATATATAACTTTTGATTTCATAGGAGAACCAAAATATCCCCATTCAATCACTTGGGGTAGCCTCCCCTCCCTTCCTATACACACTAGCTTGAAAAATATAATTCAATGGTAACAAAATGCTTTTCATTAAATAAGTAAAATACTATTAAATACTTATACATTTGTATTTTATTTTCTTGTAAGGTCTGAATTCGAATATAAAATAAAATATTAAATTTAATAATATTGATATTTATCAATTAAATTAAAATTTAAGATTAAATTTATATATTATTAAACGACAAATATTAGAATGAATGTTGAAAATAAATTATTCTTAACATTCTTTGTATACTAATATAATAAAAAAATCATAAAATAATAAGATAAAAAAGTTTTAAACCAATAAATTTAGGTATGTTATAATATTATTGCTAAAATATTTATACACAAATATTTAAATAGTAAAGCATGATCGGATGTCTACATAAAACTATTTTTCCTCAATGCATATAAATAAATTAAATGCTTTACACAATTGCA
>JBBPBR010000004.1:62127174-62143168 GCA_037974775.1 Cicer pinnatifidum | reverse complement strand
AAAAACCTTTAGAATTTTTAATTTCAACTTTAGAAATTAGTCGTTTTTATAATTTAATTGATAACATATAAACAATTAATGCATCTAGATGATTCAACACCACAAAATTGTATAACACATCATTTAAAATATGTTCAATCAGTATTTTTTTAGTTTAAAAATCTGAAAGAGAGACCAAAATTATTAGATTTTAAAATATGGAGACATATTTAGTGAATTGGTGAAAAATAAGTGGATCAAAACTATAATTCAGTCTAAAAATTTAAGACTATAAAAATGTGTTATGTTGAACTTCTAAAAATAAACAAAATCCACATGTTCTTTATCATTTTAGTTTAAATTTTGTGAAAAAAATTTAAAAGCTCAACCATACTTTCTTTTTGGTTCAATTTTTTCCTAAAAAATAAATCAAACAGATATGCTATACTTATAGCTTCTTCACTTCTAAACTTGACCAATTTCTCATTCTGATTTATCTTCGCTCTGTCATTGTGTTTGTAACTTTTAATACCTTAAATTGTTAATTTGCAATTAAAAATATGTATATTTTATACAATATTATTAATTTATCAATTAAAATTTTAAAATACGACACTCTCCAGACTTAGGTCAAGATCTGCCACCTTAGGAACCCTATCTCAATCTTAGTCTATTATAACCTCTAATAAAAGATGAAGTGTTGGATAAGTCTAACCAAATCATATGCTCAAAAAATTTGACCAAAATACAAACCTGTAATCTACCAACCAAAGCGAGGCTTAATACAAAGCATCAATAAGTTTCAGCGACTTAATGAATAAACTTAGTTAAAGTCTTCAAAGAAAGGATAATTAGAAAGTACGTCCTTTGGAGAAAGTTGTTATAATTACTTTATTATTATCAACTTAAGCATAATGCATTGTTAATTATGTTCAACATCCAAATACTCATAATCATATCTGTCAATTATTTTTTCATATACGTCAAATTAATATTTCTCTTGGCTTCAAGTAAGTTAGTTATCCCCTAAAAAAATAATTAGTTTTCTTTTAAAGAAGTACTATTTGTTACGAATGGATTTCCCTTTCTTTTATAGTTATCCTAATTAGAGAAAGTCTAATTTTTTTTTAAAGTGTACCTTAACTTTTAATAAATTGCAATTTTTTATAATATCTATTAAATTTTAAAAAATTGCATTGATATTTTAATTTTGTACATCTAAAATAAATTTTAAGATTTTGTAATTTTAGAGATACAATTTGGTAGATTCGAACAAAACCTAAAAAAGTAAACCATACACTAATTATATGTTATTATTCAAAAATTTGCATAAGACAAAATTTGATAGTTAAATTTAAGTAGCCATTTCAAGGGTAATTATATGTATTTATTTATGCATAAATATTCTACGTCCCTTTGTGAATGCTAGTGCTGGTATGGGATAATTAATGTGGGAAAGAGCTATCAATGGTGGGGACTGGGGAGAGCCAAAACCAAGGAATAAGATTTTTCGAGGAAAATTTAAATATTTTTGGCGTAGCAACATTGGGTGTGGCATCAAGTCACAATTGACATAAAAAGCATCCTTCACTTGTTTGTCTCATAAGCCACTCGAGTGGATGTTTGAACCATGTTTCTAATTTATACGAATACCAAAACACAAAAATAAGTCAAATCACTCAATAAATATGTTGCTGCTGTTCGATGTTTGGTCGTTTGGTTAGGATATTAATATATCAAAGGAATGCCAAGTTGCCATGGGTCAATTCCACAAATGCTTTATGCTTGTACTACATTACTATAATGCAGGGTTAGTTTTTTTTTTTGACAGAATAATGCAGAGTTAGTTAATCCTTAATTTTATAATAAAAAAGGACATATGCGGTTGAGATTTAGCCCCTATATATTTAGGGACATATTAACATCTAAAAGGAGCGTCATCTCTTCAAATATGTTTGCAAAATTAGGTTCAAGATTTCTAAACAAATACAATCAATTGCGTAACTGTTAATTGTATTATGTAATTAGCTATACTTCATTACAAATATACCCCAATAGGCCTCAAAATTTATTACACAAACTTACAGGGATTCATGTACCTGGGCAGAAACAGATGCACGTCTCAATGCCTAACATAATGTGTACATGGATGGTAAATAATGATAAAATTGTTAATCCTTCTCCCCTTTCAACTGAATCCAGACTAGTAAACTGTACAAATTCCTAATTGCCAAATCCATTTTACAAACATTGTTTGTTTTGACAATTGCTGCAATGTCAGAAACGGACTCCAAACATTGTAAATGAATACAAAATATTTGTGTTGGTATAATCCTATCTTCCTGACATAAGATTCACAAGGTTTTGATTTTCGTAAAAGGAGCCAACATCCCAATCGTCCGTACTTGAAGAAAGTGTCATAAGAGCAACCACAATTGATCTCATACTCGGACGCAGTTGAGGATTTTCTTGTGTACACGCTTTGGCTAGTTGAGCCATCTGCAAGCCAAAACATTGACCATAGGTTTAACATTATTTCCGAGATTATAAACACAATAGGGTTTATTAACAAATGTTCTTACCTTGCGAACCGAATCTACAGGGTAGGTATCCCCTAGTCTTGGATCCACTAGTTTGTGAAGATCTTCTGTAGGATCAGGTTGATTAAGAACTCCTTCAAACTACAGTACATAATAAAAATGAAAAGAAATTAATACCACAATTTAGGTTGATGAGGAACCACATTGATGGTTGATTTTGAAAAATATTATCAAAGACTTTTTATAGTAATTTATTATGAAGTCAAAATCAACCAGAGCTACAAGTCCCTTTGAGTCTGCAGCAACAGATTCATTTGTCTTGACAATAGCTTCCTTCGCCGAAATAAGTTCATAAAGAACAACTCCGAAGGCATAAACATCTACTTTGGGAGAAACATCTCCATATTGAGCATACCTTCACATAAAAATTGTTATCATTGAGCAAATCAACATGCACACAAAAATGAATTTCTCACTTGACTGAATTCAGTAAATCAAATGAACTTGGAAAATAAATTTGAGTAAATGTTCAGTAAAACGTACTCCGGTGGCATGTATCCAAATGTGCCAACAAGACGACCTGTTGGAAGCGATGAGCTTCCAACTTCCGTCAATTTGGTCAATCCAAAATCAGCAACCTACAAGTATGAATATTTTATGAGTTTCCGTAGTAATCCAAATAATAAAATTAGAGATAGAATCTCAAAACACATTCAACCTTTCCCCGGAAGTTTTTATCTATCAATATATTTGCTGGCTTTATGTCACGGTGAATATATACAGGAACTGTATGCTCATGGATGTATTCAAGACCTCTGGCAGAATCCAAAGCAATCTGCACACGTGTAGCCCATGGCAGTGGATCTCTACCTGTAAAAATCATCACTTCACTGTTAATGCAAGACTATCACAATGCATCATAGGAAAATAAAAACTTAAGTAAAAGCTGAATTAACCTGAACCGCGCAAATGTTGACTCAAGTTTCCATTCTCAATGTATTCGTAGACAAGGAAAAGAGACCCCTCAATACTATATCCAATCAACCGCACCTGCATGGCCATTAAAAGTTTAAGACATTGCACAAAATAAGGTGTAACAATCCATTCATTTTCTTTTGGTGTTTAAGATAGAGAGACATAGATTAAGGTATCATTAATTGTTATATATTTTGACTAAAATACCCTTATGGCCTTATTAAATTCATGGACAGTTGTGTATCATGAGTAGATAGTTATTCATTCTCATTATTGTAATACTTTTAAACCTGACAACGGTATATTCGAAAAAACATCATTAATTGAGTCTTGGATTTCCAAAACATCATCAATAGAAATGGAATGGAAGGAGTCTATACGAAACATGTCAGCGTGTTTATATGCATTACAAACACTACATACAAGAGCAATAACCAAGCCCGTGACAAAAGTTCTCCCAGCAATATAAGTCAGAAGATGGTAACTTAAAAAGTTACTTTGTGAAAAAAGAGATAGGTTAAATTAATCCTTACAAATCTTGTAAAATTTGATTTTAATCCCTATAAATTTTTTATTCATATTTATTCCTTTGATTTAACAAAATTAGGGACAAAAAGCACACAATTTTTATCTTTATTGCAGTAAAAGCCCAGCTTTTCTCCTCTGTTGCAATCTGACCTAGTTTTTTTATTGTATCAGTTGTATGTTGGTCTGAGGCTCAGCTTTTTCTGAAATGTGTTTTGGCCTCTGCTTCGGTTCCAAAATGATTTGGCTCTGTTGGCCAAATTACATTATTCAGTTATTTTTCTCTTTCAAAGGAAACATTTGTAACAAGCCTACATTTTTTTCTCCTATTTAGCTTGAGGGGGTTTGTTAAATTATATATATACACTATCTTATAATATCTCAATTGTATTTTTGAGTAAATAAGGATGACTTAGATTAGCAATCGTTTCTGCATTTCCTTATATATCTTGATTAGTTTCTTTTTTACTAGGAGGTTGCATGTTTGTTAAATCAAAACTCTTACAAATGGAAGGTAAGGCAGTAAGGCTGCTTGCAATAAATTAACAATAACTCTGACCCTACCGTGAACCCCACCATGGTAGGAGCTTTATAGCACCAGGTTGCCTTTCTTTTACTGTAAAATCTTAAGATTACTAAATTCAAACCAACAAGTCTATGCCCAAGCTAGTGCTAAATCTAATCATTGCAACAACTAAAGCCTTTTCCCATTAAGTAAAGTTGACCTTATAGATCAAACAATGCATATAAATCATTTCTAATGACGAGTCCTTTAATATAAATCCTTATTAATGGTTTTCCGGACGTATAACTTTTCTTGCTCTCTATCCACTGAAACAATTGGCACTACCTTCTATCTAATCTACCCATCCTACGGGAGCTTCTACAAGTCTTCTCTACATGTATCCAAACCACTTAAAGCAAGATTTTACCATATTTACCCCAGTTAGATCTGATCACTAAAATTACTGAAAATGCTTCAAGTTTAAACAGTATGAGAAAATTAATACTAATAAATACTTCAAGTTTTAGGGAATTAAGTACCAAGTTAAGATGATGAACACGTGTCAGGACTTTCAATTCAGCAAGAAACTCTTTTGATGCTTGCATATCCATCTTCTTGATTGCAGCTTTCTGCATCAGCAAAATTATTGGCTTATAATGAGAATATGAATTCTAAAAACAACAGGACATATTGGCTCTTTAAAACAACACACTGACCCATCAGTGCAGAACTATGTAAAACTACAATATATTGGCATGTATGTATGCGTTCGACTTTGACAGCCGAAATGCATTCTACTGTGATTAAAAGGACAGGATATACATTGTAAACATTATGCAACAACCTCAATTTTCAAGAAAACGAGGATAAAATTTCTCAGTAAAATGTAAAACAAATGGAAAATTAAAAATCAAACTGTTTCAATATTGCCATCATTTCCTCTTATCCAGTTTGGTTGTTGAAGAATCATAATTCATCATTGGGAAACCATTTTGAAGCAACTCTCAATCTTTTCTCACAAGTACTTTCCAGCTTGACTTCCACAATAGTGTGTCATAAACACCAAAAGATGATGTTAATGTATTGATTTTTGGAAGGATGGTATCATTTTAGCTCATCCATCCGTACATATCACAGAACATATATCTTCATCTTCAGTCCCAATATGGCAAGTAAATTTTACTAACCCCAATTTTGATGAATCGTGAATTATCAAGATTTTCAACATCTCATTTTTTCCCATTTTAGTTGTGTTACATAATAGCTTATTAACTATATATGATAGAATGTCACATAGTATATCCATACAGTTATACTACACTCTCCTATTCCGACTCGTTCTCATTCAACAAACAATCAGCACACTACTAAACCTTGTTGACTAAACATTGATAAACTCTATAAAAAATATCAGAATGACATTTTCCCCAAGTAATAGTTGTAATAAATGCTATTACTCACCTCTCCCCTTAGCTCTGCATAGTAGACAGAGCCAAAACCTCCTTGACCAATTTTATTAGCCAAGCTAAAGTTATCTGAGGCAGCTGCTAGTTCATCATATGAGAATTCAACTGATTTGTCCACTGTTATGCCAGTGATAGCAGCAGGAACACCAGGCCGTGTCGTTACATTAGCAGCACCATGAGAATTTTCATCTGAAAAGCGGAAAATCACGAGTTATAGTTTGATTTTTCAGAACATGTAAGAGCTAGAAGCACTGAATGTTTTGTAGGGTTCCAACAAGAGTAAAAAAACAATAAGAGTTGCAGTGATGAGAACGTTGGTGGTGGATGATTGCAATAGGAAAAGATGATATTGGAAACAAGTGTACACTTGTGACAAAAAAAGGAATAAATGTACACTCTAGAAAATTGAGTAGCACATATTGAGAAGATGATATTGTGTGCGTTTAGGTGAATTTTTGACACCCGTGATTTTGAACGAACTTGATTTCGTAAAATTGATTTGGTTAAAATGGAGTTCAAAGTGAAATGACTTATTTTTGGATGTTTTTACTCCAAAAACCCTAAAGAATCGCAGTATTTGTTTCAAAGTTCAAATTTAAACCTTTAAAACAAGAAAAATTGATATGGATTCACAAAAGGCCATTAAATGGAATCCGAGATCTATATTTTGGTATGTCACACGCTACTTTCTAGAAAGAAAATCAGCAACCAATCGTGCCAACATAAATTAAGAGCAAGAATGTTCTAAGTGATATTGGTCACACAACAGATAGTTAACTTTTTTCTGCTTGGAATTTGATTAGATCTGTGATATGTAACCTACATTGAAAGGGTGAATGACATTATTTCAATTAGATCTAATATTTAATAGGACTGTAGGAATAAGACAAATATTAACTCCAGTAAAGGTAGGTTTTGGAAGGAATTTAAGTAGAAATAATCATACCTCGAGAAAAGAGTGCAGTGGAATCTCGCGAAAGAAGTTCCTCCTTCTGTATCTTCTTCTTTCGGAAGATTCCAAAATATATAGCAACCGCCAATGACAGAAGAACAACCACTATACCAACAACTATTCCAGCAATAACCCCACCACCAAGACCTGCTTATAATATATAGAAGCAAAATATGAGTTCAAAGTAGCATTTTGCTTCTACCTTTAATATATGCTAACCACATGCATCAAAACCAATTTTCTGATAAGAGAGAAAGCCAAACCTCCTGAACTGCAGAAGAGAATAAAAAACACAGTCATTGGCTTCAGTCAATTTATTAGAGATTCAATATAAATGCAACCATATGAGCACATATTGCACACAAAGTAGAGTAACAAAATTTACCTGGAGCTCAAAAACACAAAGTTACCATTCTGATCTGGAAGAAAAAACAATTGAAAGAAACAAATAAGATGCGTATATTGATTTTTGTAATACATAAAAAAAATGCTTAAAGATACACACGATGCTTGTTAGTAATCCATTGTTACAATTTCTCCTAATAATTCTTGTTCTTGTAGACTACAATCAATTATGGTTTCATTATCCAAAAACACAGACTAATGTTATGATCCATTTGATCATCTTAGACTAGAATATTGTGATAGATATGTACTACAGTGTAGGCCATAACCTTTAGGCCCATTATGGCATGTGCTTAGTAATCACATTACTATAAATACAAGCCTACGTCTACAATTGCATGCTCTACCGTTTGCCCCATTAAGAAGCAACCGAAATCCCTAAGCATGTGATAGGATTGACATTGTTAATTTCAGACAATTCCCGAAAACTTAGTCTTTTATCACGTCTTCGACAAGTAAGTATTTATACCAGTGTTCTAAATTTTTATCTTAACCTCTGTTTTCCGGGAAAAGTAAAGTCTAATAAAGGATTGTTCGAGTGAGAGCTTGATTTCGTTACTCCCAATCAATTTGTCTTTAAGTAATGAATAACTGGTTTGAATTTCACATTCAATGACTATTTTAACTAGCAAATAAAACCATAAATTAAAGTGACAGACCTTTGCCAGGAATAAAAACGAGACCACTCCCTTGATTGAAATTAACACCGGGATTATAACTCCGCAGCAAGGAAGAATCAATGTTGGATGAATTTGCCACAGACCCCAAAGTCTCACCAGGTCTAAGAGGGTAAGTAAGAAACAAACCATAATTGGCAACATCCTTGTTCCCACAAGAACAATTTACAGTAACATTAAGCGTTCCAGTATCAGGAATGTTATTAGCTGGATAACTATTGAACCTTTGCAACCACTGAACATTGGTTAGGTTAGCGTAATTGTTTGTAGCAACGGTTTCGTACGTGTCACCCTTTTGAACATCGTAACTAAACGTGTGAGCGAGAAACTCGCCATCGATGCAATCACATGGAAACGGAATGTTGATTCTTTTACCAGCTATAATGGTGTCTTTGTTGGCTATTGTGTCTTGGTTGTAATCGACTATGTCTTCGGGTTTTGTGAGAATCGAAGATGAGAAGATACCTGAAGAATTTAGAAAGAGTAATTAATGGAATTGAATTTAGAAAAAAGAAAAATATTTGTTTGAATTACCTGAAATATGTGTGAGGTTGGCGCCTGAATTTAGATAGTAGGAGGCTAAAGCTAGTGAACAACCTTTTGTGCATTTGGATTGTGAGATGAAAGGGATTGAAAATAGTAAGGAGGAGAAGAATAAGAAGGAGGTGAATCTGATTTGTTCCATTGGTTAGGAGATGGAGAATGAGAATAAGAATGATATGTCAAAGTGGGAGACTCATTAATATGGGAAAAATTGAAATGTTTTATTCATCTGGCGGCGAGACGTGTAGTTGAGTTCAGTTGACCTGGTGAAGGAAAATTTATTACAGAGATGATCAAAACAAAATTTCAGAGCTGACTTCAAATTATTTTTATGTGATGGGTTTTGCTACTTCTCTATTTGAACAAGTCAATAATTGTTGGCGGATAAGACCAAGATCCCCAAACTTTCTATAAGTGAAATTGGATTCACTTCAATCAACTGAATTTACATAGTCGGATAATCATTGAGTTTCCGATCTAAATTTGGACTGTTTCGAAAAAAAATATATTGAGACATAAATGTGAGGGGAGTCGTAAACTCAATTCTTTAAGTTTTTTTTTTTGGTGATAATGCGGTGACTAGCTCATTTATGTGGTCGCTTATGGACATCTCTCATGATTTGAATGATGTCAAAGTGCATAAATTAGATTTACAAGTAGGTTAAATGATCGTACAAATCGTAAAAAAAGTATGTTATATCAAACTCTATGAAAATAGATTTATATCTATAAAATAAATCTACGACAATTCACATATTAAATTTGGATTTTACATTTTTTTTATAAAAATTACAAACTCTAATTAAATCTAATCTATTATTAACTTATTCTCAAGTCTTTATATCTAAAAATATCTTATCGAGTCTCATAAATAAAAACATGTATTTATTACCTCATTATAATTTTTTTTAATTATAGGAATTAAAAATAAAGTGTTATAATATTAGACTTTAACTTTAACGGTAATATTTTTAAAGAAAATAAAAAAATTACGTCTTTCTAATAATTGAAAAATAAATAAAACAATATGAATGTCGTATTTCAAAATGCAACTACTAATTGGGAAGAAAAATTGTATATTGAAATTATAGGTTGAAAACAAAATTATTTATAATTTAAATTTAATTGTAGTTTTAATCTCTTTAATTTATGAAATTAGTTTCTTTATTTTAAAAGTTGATAGTTTTAATTGTTTTTTTCTAATTTTTTAATTAAAAAATAATGGCATATAATGGTTTAAATAAAGTGACATATAATACGACAACATATAATAATTAACATTTATGAAATTGAAATAAAATATCGTAAAAATTTAACTTTTAACTTTAATTTTTTTTCTTTATATTTTTAACTTAATTAATAATATATAAATAATTAATACATCTAGATAATTTTATAGCATAAAATTTTACGTCATATCATTAAAATTATATTAGATTATATTTTTTAATTTTGAAATACTAGAGAGTTAAAAAAACAAGTAGAACTTTGTTTAGAAAAATATGATTCACTGATATATCACGACCGCGTATTGCACACATATTATATATATTATATATATATATATATATATTAACCACTTATCTGAGTATTCCGTCCAAGAAACTCTTTTACTGGCTAAAAACATGTTCTCGTGATTCATTAGTTCAGGATGAATAGCATTATTCTTTAAAAATAACATTGGTTATATTTGATTGAAAACACGTGTAAAAAGAATTTACATGTTAACATATATATATATATATATTAGTAATAAATAAAAAATATCCTCTTAGACTCATTATTTTATAAAAAAAATATCCAAATGTATATGAATATTTGAGAATAATTAAAATAATAAATTAGGGTGATGGTTTTGCATTTTAAAATGAAAAAAAGGATGATTTTATTAATGACTTATGTATTTTCAGTCTCGCGTCCCCTCAGCTTCCACCGGCGTTGAACTACTCTCTACCCATCGTCGCGCATCACACTGTGATGATTTTTCTTGCATTTAATTAAACCTTCTCCAATATCATTCTCATCGGTATGCTAACACGTACAAATTCAATTTTTTCTTCTTTTTTTTTTTTTTTTGATGTTTTTTGTTTGGGTTTGATATTGGTAATATTCAGGGTCCCATTGGTTTATGGCCTACACTGATTTCGCGAGTTTGTTTTTCGCCACCGTCGTTTGGTGTTCTGCTTACATCGCCGTTGCACTTCTTGCTTCTTTTCGAGCCGTCAATTATCTTTGCACTTTCTGAGCTTGGGACTCAAACTCGTTGCAATTTCATAAACCTACCATGGGTTATGCACAGCTTGTTATCGGTCCAGCTGGTAGCGGCAAGGTAATTTATTGTATTTGTTTCCTTTGTCGCGTTAAACTACTTGATATTGGATAAACAGATTAATTAAATAAGCACTTATAAATAAACTTTTATAACAAAAGATAGATAACTTCTAACTGTTTTCATGTAACCTGTCAGCTATTTTCATAAGTTCCCATGAAGAACTTTCGTAAACAGTCTTATAAGTGTTTATATCAGTAGATAAGCTCACATAAGTGATATAAATGTTTGCAATAATATTCTCTTACATTCCGTTAATTAAATGCTGAGATGCTCATACTTATTAATGTTTGTGCTTTTCTTTGTTGATTAGTCTACATATTGCTCGAGTTTGTACCAACACTGTGTAACTGTAAGACGATCAATACATGTTGTGAACCTTGATCCTGCTGCTGAAAATTTTGACTATCCTGTTGCGATGGGTAAGCAGAATGCGTTTGTGAGCCTTCTTATTTTGTGATTTCAGGTTTCTTGTTTCATGGCGCTTTACTATTTTGTGTTGAAATGCTTGCAGATGTAAGGGAACTCATTTCCCTGGATGATGTAATGGAGGAGCTTGGATTAGGTCCTAATGGTGGTCTTGTATACTGCATGGAGTATCCTTTTCATTTGTTTTCTTAAAAAAATAAGCTTTCTTCTTTAATGAAACTAACGACAACATTATGTACTTGCATATGCTGTTGAACTTTTTTCCCTTAATAATCATTTTTAGACACCTTGAAGATAACCTAGATGATTGGCTTGACGAGGAGCTAGACAATTATTTAGATGATGAGTACTTGGTTTTTGATTGCCCTGGTATTCATGTTTGTTTCTCTAGTTATTTGTAGTCTATGGTTTTATTCACTGGTAGTGGTATCCAAAGATTACAATTATGAGAATTTTGTGACTGTGAGGTGATAATGTTGTATAAGTTGCAGTCACATGAGTATGCAAGGCCACAAAAACAGAATTGGTAGCATAATTCAATTACTGTTAATTCTAATATTTATCCTTTTAGAACAAGATATATAGTATTTACACGGCCAGTTTGTGTAGTCTAAAGTTAATTTTTTTTAAACTGATTATTAAGTTTTCTGGTTGCAACTGGCTAGATAAAATGTGATCAATCAACTGTTGCCTTGTAATGTTTTGCAGGTCAGATAGAACTTTATTCACATGTACCAGTATTTCGGAATTTTGTTGAACATTTGAAACGGAGAAATTTTAATGTCTGTGTTGTTTACTTACTTGATTCACAGGTTGGTGATAGTTTTACAACTTTTGCGTAAATTGTGCTTCCTTTTAACCTATTGACTCACACATATTCCCTTAGTTTTCCCATTATTGTTGTCTTGTTATCTTTGTTGACTAATAATTTTGAAATATTTCAGTTCATTACAGATGTGGCCAAATTTATAAGTGGATGCATGGCTTCCCTTTCTGCAATGGTTCAACTTGAACTACCTCATGTTAATATCCTTTCAAAAATAGACCTTGTGACTAACAAAAAGAATCTTGAAGAGTAACTACTGCCACTTAATTTCTTTCACTAATTTATTTCCACTGCTTTATTTATTTAAGTTTGTTTCACTAACAAAAGGATCTTGAAGAGTAAATATGTTTTTTTTTTGCTCTTAGATTCTTGGATCCAGAACCCACCTTTTTACTGTCTGAATTGAATCAACGGATGGCTCCTCAGTATGCAAAGTTGAATAAATCTTTGATTGAACTGGTGGGTAACCTATAATCATTTCATGAATGCATCCACCTGTTAGCAATATTGTAAAGCATGCATTCATTTTATTGGTTTCATTAGCAAGCCATTGACCAGCAATTAACAGTTTTGCGGTACAGCCACAGGTGCTGGAATGTTGTAGAATGTAAAATACTTGGAAGACTTCATTAGAATTATTTTGGACTGAAATGAAGTTGATTTTTTTTATAGATAACGGTCTATTACGTATTTGAGTCGATTCTTATTTTGAAAAAGCAAGACAATACTTGGTTGATATCTAGAAAAGCATGAATCTTGATTGCATTCCAAGCAAGATGCAGACGGTGATTTACCTTAGTATGATATTTTGGCTATATGCTTACCTAACCATGACTTTCACATAGCTTGAGTGGGTTTTTTATTTATTTTCATTTTTATTTTAAAAAAGATAGATTCCGATGGTAAAAATATTTTTCTCTTCTTTAGACTGAAACAGTAAGTCATGTATCCACCACACGGACCTCATTGTGTTATGATATCCATGAAGCTTCACCTTTACTCACTACAATTTGCACATCCATCTCTTCTTCAAGATATTTCTCTTTAATTTAATGATTTTCCTGCCTAAATTATGCGGTGCCAATCAACGTGGATAATTTTGTTTATCAATCTAACATTGGCAACTTAAAATACGTGTGTAAGTTTGTAGCGTCTTGCGGGGTTTTTGGTTTCTGTTCTTCTCTTATCTTCTCATCCCATTTCTGTGCAATTTGTAAATGTCAATGGAATGGAGTGGTGGTTTCACCATTTGCCCATTCCAAGTCTTAGAAAGGATTGAAGGTTCCGTTTCAACTCATTCCAATTTCGCTTCAATTTTGGAATAAACATTTCTGAGTATTCTCTTACTGCTGAAGCTTCGTGGATATTTATTTATTCATTCCATCTGCAACAGGTGAGCAATTATAGCATGGTGAGTTTTCTACCACTGGACTTGAGGAAGGAAAAAAGGTACACACTATACTTTTTACTGCTTAACCTTTCTTGTTCATTTATTGATTGGTGTTATATTGTTATCATATAACTAAGATATATCCTCTAGCTCTTTTGACTGTTACTCATATATTGAGTAAATACTGTTGATGATACTGAAATATTAAAACTGTTAAGTTCTCTGAGAAGTAAAAATCACTTTTTTTTGTTGTTTTTATTTTACGCTTAATGTTTTAATCTTCTTATTTACAGTATACAATATGTACTGGGTCAAATTGACAACTGCATTCAGTATGGAGAAGATGCAGATGTGAAAGTTAGGGATTTTGACCCAGAGGATGATGAGTAGAGTATTCCCTTCTTCTGCAGCAATGCTTGGTGATAGAATGTTCAGTCTTCGCAATGACTTAATGGTGTTATCAAGTTCACATTGTTGATAAAAATAATAATTTTTCGTTACAATGCTTAGTGTGAATTGAGGACCTTTGATGATATATAAAATTTAGCCTCCTAATGGGGAGATAAATTGCAGAGCTTGCTTGGTTAAAACAGCATAAACGTATTTGAACCTCATAACTTTGGTTGCTAATTATGAATTTATGATATTATTATTATTCTAACCCAAGGATAAAAACAGTTTAACATGTTGACAATTGCAGCCGTTATAACTTCATGAGCCTTGAAATGTTTCCAACACTTTGAGGTATGTGACCATAAAATTGGCTGCCCAATACTAGAACAAAATAAAGGGAAATATTTCTTCAAAAAAGACTTGACTGAGGGAAATCTCTAACGTTTTTTCAATGGAGGAATTAGAAATGGGGAAACGAAGAATGGTGAAGAAGATAAAACTTTTTTATTTGGAAATTTTAAATATGATTTGGCGACCAAATTGTCCCCAAATATTATTGTGACAATCTACCATTTTGGTACTTAATGTACATGATTCTTGTTATTTAAATCTCAATTAAAAATTAAGATTAAATCGAATGTATCACTTTTTCACTTCCAACGTGTGTAGTTAAGTAAACAAATATCAAAATTGACATTAATATCAATTATTATTTTCAAAAATTACAAAATCTTAAAAAAATTTATCTCACCACCTATTTTATTTTTCGTCTTTATCCTTAAACCTAACATTTCTTCCTCATCTAGTTCACCTTAACTATTTCAATATGGATAGTAACTTAAACAAAAATTAAATAAAAGAAATATCTGAAAAAATAAAAGGCAAAATAATCCTTCGTTACACAATATAAGAGCAAAATCGAAGCTATCAAATAAATGATCAATTGCAGGAAATAGATAATAAAACAAATTAAAATATCATACAACAACTTTCAAAAATTTCATTGTAGTGCTTACTCAACCAACAGATTGTAGCAAATGGTGGAAAGAGCTGATGATTAAATTTAAAACAAAAAAACAAAACCTTGAAACCCTATCATTAAGGGTAGTACCAAATATAAAGGACAAATGGAAGTAAAGTACAAGGAATCTTTTGACAAACGAATTTAAAAGACAGAATCAGATCCAAGTGAAAAAAAAATTATGTCTCAAAATAATTGAGTCTTAATTATTTTATATATATTCAAAAAAAAAGTGTATAAATTAAAGAGTAAATGTTATTTTTATTAAATTGTATTTGATGTACTGTAAATGTCATAAATGCATTATAAAAAATATTTATTGAAAATGATGTAAATAATATTAACTAAACATACAATTGAAAATTGAAATGATTAATTAGTTTTTTGCAAATGAGTCCATTATTTTAGGACGGCAGAAGTAATTACTAACTTTGGTCATTTCAAAAAGAAAAAATCAAGTTGGTTAAGAAGAAAATAAGAAATTGAGAGAAAAAAGTGTTAGGTTTAGGGATGAAGATGAAAAAGTTGGATAAAAAAAAAAAAGATTTTAGATTTTGTAATTTTCTGAAAGAAAAAAAAAATCGATGTTATTTTCATTTTAGTCTCTACTAAGCTACATTTGTAACATTGAGAGAGTGACATATTATATACAACATAATTAGTCATGACGCTAACCATGAATCGATGATCGATTTAAATTTTTAGTTAAGTTAAAGATTAAAATAACAACGCTTTGCACATTCAGTAATTAAAATGGTAATTCTCATTAAAAATTTAATATGATAAATAATATGGTCCGATTTATTTCAAGAGGGACGTTTTTTTTCTCTTCCAAGGAACTAAATTAGTATCATGATTTTTGTGGGGCGAAAAATAAGACTTCACTCTTAAATTATTCTAATTTAAAAAGACCACAAAATATTGAAATTAAAATTTAGATACAATCAAAATAACATAATATCACAAAACTGAAACAAACAAATTAGATTAAAATTAATAATATATGACAAAATACAATTATATATAGGATGAATTGACA
>JBBPBR010000004.1:62091495-62118349 GCA_037974775.1 Cicer pinnatifidum | reverse complement strand
CACTTTACATATGCATATATATATATATATATATATATGACATAATATAACTTTTTAGAATAACATAATATTTATTTCTTTATTTTATTATTTCATTAATTATATGTTTTATACTTTTCTAAATACATTTTTTTCTACTTTTTTTAATATTCATTTGAACAGGTTTTTAGAAGATTACTTGAACCTATGATTGGTCCAAACACTGTAGAAAAACATCCTATCGCAAAGTTGCAAGAATATTGTCAAAAGAATAAAATCGATTATAAAATCTTAGACTTGTGGGAAAAAAATATGAGCGTTGAAGTCTTTGTAGATGGTAAATTCGTTGCAAGAGGGACTCATGGCTCTAAGAAACAAGCACAAAGTAGAGCAGCAAAAAATGCTTTGGATATCATAGAAAGGTTGCTAACTACAAGCACATCTACAATGGAAGCTGCTCTAGATTGATGTATATGTTTCTAGTTGATTTGTGTATTTTATTTATTAGTCAGGTGGCGCTTCTATTTGATAATACTCATTTGGTTTTTACTATGAGTGTAAAATTGTCACAAAATGAATGTAATTTTTAATGTAATTATTATTTTTAATCGTTTCATTGAATTATTACTATGTTTTTTATTTCCAAAATTTTGATTATATTTTGTATTTATGACAATAGAAAATACATCAATGGTTAAAAATAATTATTTTTTATTTATATATAATTATTTATTAATATGTGTAAATTAAATAAAAGTGATGTTCCTTTTAAGACTCGTGAAATGTAATATAGACAAAATACACAATAATATCAAATGTTCTAATACAAAATACTAGGACATCTTAACAAGTTTTAGAATTCACAAGTGAAGATTGTTGATGAGGAAGCCAATTCATTGTTATTGACATATGATCACCAAGAACTAATTTTGCACAAAAACAAATCCTCGTATTCCATAAGTGATGAAAGAGTTTTTATTTATTCTAAGGTCAAATATATCTCAGTTGTGTATCTTGTCCTATATTCCCTCATGATAGTTCTTTTTGTTTTGGAATGGCAGTGACACTTACGCCAATCACATGTCTCCCTTGTTGTGGTCTAGCGGTTTGACTGTGAGGACGTTTATGCGGGTGCCTATGTTCGATCATAGGTTTCCACCTTTCTCTTTCCCTCTGTTCATGTGGCCCTAACCAACTCAGAAAAAACATACACCAATCACGTTTTATAATTTTTTTTAATAGAAATAGTAAATAATTTTATAGTTTCAAATCTAAAATATATGAATTGAATTAATACTTAAAAACTCTAATTACATTTTATAACTTGTATTTATATTATTTTGTCACTATGCTTGAATCTTCTTTGAGATGTTCCAGAAGTCAAGCATATATATTACTATTTAGTATTTACCCTTTTTTTTACTGATATTACTTATTCCATTTCACATAATAATTGACTAATTGAATATTTTATCCAAATTAAAAATACATATATATATATATATATATATATATATATATATATATATATATATATATAAAAGAGACTATAAATGTAAATTCGACAATGTTGAATTAAGAATTGTAGATATAATATTAATAATATGATACAATTAAAATATAAAAATAATATCACCTTCATAATGGAGACGGACAATTATTTTGAGAAATTTTTTTTTCAAATAGATCAATTATGGGCAAGATTAGCACTTTATTTGCCCTTTCTTTAACTAATTGTGTTTTAGTTGTAGTGATCAAAATTTCAAAGAAAATCAGACTTATAATTTATTTGTATTTAAGTTGAAGTACAAGTCACAGTCACTACAATAATGGCTCCCCTCATAAATTAAAAATATGACCATCATGCAACTCCTCATGATAACAAAATTGAGCATATTCTGATTAAACACAGACGTGAATGGCCACCGGCAAGATTGGCAGAAAATATTAAAAGTAAAAATAAAAAAGTGACCATTGGTGACACCAAATGGCTGCATAACAATTTGCTTAATTCAAGAGATAATTAAGAGCTCACAAATAAATATCAACCTTATAATTATTGAGACAAAGATTTAATCTAATCATGGCTTACAATATTCTGAAATTGTTCTCAATTATTTTTCTGTTCTGCACTATATTTTCACCTGCAGAAACAGCATCAAGATACAGCCATTACAATTGCACCAACATGCAAACATTTAGTCCAAATAGCACATACAAAATCAATCTAAACACACTTTTATCTACACTTTTATCCAAAGCTTCTGACACAACCAGCCATGGCTTCTACAGCACTAGTACATTAATTGATGAAACAGAAACGATCTATGGTCTCTTCATGTGTAATGGATATACAAATCATTGTGGAGAATGTGTTAGGAACTCTACCAAGACACTTACCTCAATGTGTGACTTAAATAAAGAAGCTATCATTTGGTCTGATGAATGTTTGGTTCGTTATTCCAACCGGTCTTTCTTCGATATTATGGAAAAATCTCCATCGTGGTGTGTGCAGAACTCAACGGATCATCAAGGTTCATTGGTAACTTTTAACAAAACTTTAAGGACTTTGATGAAGATTCTTCTAATTAATGCCGAGTATGAAGCTCCAATGGATAAATATAACAAATTTGTTGTCCAGAAAGATATTTACTATGAGGATAATAAATTCTTGTATGGAATTGCTCAGTGTACACCAAATCTCTCCAAGAACGGTTGCATAAAATGTTTAAGGGATGCTATGAATTATATTCAAACATCATGTGCTAGTGGAAAGATTAGAGGAAGTGTTTTATATCCAAGTTGTATTGTTAGATATGATCCTTATCCATTTTTTCCATTATCTAGAGGTTTGAATTTTTCAACATTTTTTTTCAAGATAGTGATTAGTTTTATAGTAAATTGAGCTAACATTAATCTCTATTGCAGGAAAAAGAAAGAAAAAGGGAGCTCTATCATTTTTCACGTTTTATTATGCAGTTATTCCTGTCATCATTTTCTCTATTATGGTTTTCTGTTTCGCGAGTTATCAGCTACGTAGGAGAGAAAGGAAGAATCTCCAGTACCAAAAAGAAAATTGTAATGTGGAACATAACATTTGTGATGTTTTAATGTTATAAATTTCAATATAGTGGACACTTATTTTCACTGATATGATTTTTAAGATTTTATACTTTTATTGGTGTAGTTGGGGAAGAGATTTCAACAGAAATAAACTCTCTACAATTTGATTTCGATCTGATTCGGCTAGCAACAAACAAGTTCTCTGATGATAACAAGATAGGGGAAGGTGGTTTTGGAGATGTTTACAAGGTTATTAATACATTATCAGTGTTAAACTATAGTGAAGAAATTATGTTACAATGTTCAATGTAATATTTGGTAATGGTATTTGTGATGTAGGGAATGTTTCCAAATGGAGATAAAATAGCAGTGAAGAGGCTCATAAGACATTCCAGTCAAGGAGCTGTGGAATTTAAGAATGAGGTGCTGTTGATAGCCAAGCTTCAACACAGAAATCTTGTGAGACTGTTAGGATTTTGCTTGAAAAGGAATGAGAAGATACTTATTTATGAATATATGCACAACAAAAGCCTTGATTACTACCTATTTAGTATGGTATTTCTAACTTTTTATTCTTATTTAGTTAAAGCATTTTTTTCTTTTGATGCTTTATAGTTTAACCAACTTGTAACAATTTAAACATTATAGGCCCTGAAAACCCTAGAAAATTAAATTGGCATGAACGTTACAAGATTATAAGAGGGATTGCTCGAGGCATTCTTTATCTTCACGAGGATTCTCATCTAAAAATCATACATTGTGATCTTAAACCAAGTAACATTTTGTTAGATGAAAAAATGAATGCAAAGATCTCAGATTTTGGGTTGGCAAGGATTGTTGCCATTGATCAAATGCAAGGAAATACTAGTATAATTGGTGGGACATAGTAAGTATTGATATTCATACAACTTTTTCTTTGAAACAAAAAGGAACTTTTGTTTTTGGATTATATATTTTCCTCTGACGACGACCTTTCCCCCCATTTATTGTTGCTTCTTAGTGGCTACATGTCCCCCGAATATGCGATGCTTGGCCAATTTTCTGTGAAATCCGATGTATTTAGCTTTGGAGTCATAATTCTTGAGATTGTTAATGGAAAAAGAAATGTTGATTATAATGGGGAAGATTCCATTGATGACCTCGTGAGCCATGTGAGTATCATATTATTAGATTCCAATTTAGATTAAGTTAAGAAAAGAGTAAACCACAAATTTTGCCCGTGAACTTGAATCTTGTCTTCCTTTGTCCATTAAGTAAATCAAAATAATAAATAGTCTCTAATGTTTTTTATATCTACTCTATTTGTCCCTACATTTTATCACATTTGTTCCATTAGTCCCTTGCACTTGGTCATTATATATAACAAGGACTCACTAGACGAATGTGACAAAATATTAGAGACTGCTTATTATTTTTATTTATTTGATGCACAAAGTACAAGAGAGAGTGTAAGTTCATAGACAAAATTGGTTGTTTACTCGGTTAAGAAAAAGAACTCAATAAATTGAGAAAATATATTCGGCAATCTGATTGCAGGGTTGGAAGAAATGGAGGGATAATAAGCAATTGGAATTATTGGATCCTCCATTGGCATACTCATGTTCAGAAGCAGAAGTGAATAGGTGCATCCAAATTGGTCTACTATGTGTGCAAGAAAATCCAGATCAAAGGCCTACTATGGCAACAATTGCTTTGTATTTCAACTGTTATTCAATAGATCTACCATTACCTCAACAGCCAGCATTTTACATGCGTGGAAAAATCGAATCAAGGATGGCTAGTAAAAAAATAATGTTAGGTCGACCTAGGAGTTACTCGGTGACAAGGTTTTAAGCAGCTGTCATAATGTCCTTTAAAACTTCAATGTTTTGTTTTTTACTTGTACATCTTTTCAATGTGTTAATACATCTGTGACAAATATGGTTTAAAGTTATAACTTCATATGTGTGTGTTTTGAAGTAGGTAAAGCATTAGAAGGGAGTTTAAATTTGTAGTTTTATTGACTAAATTTCTGCAAAACAGAACTCTTCTCAAATCATAAGCTTTGAGCAGAGTCAATTTATAACAAAGTTAATGATGTTAAGTGTGTTCGTTGACAGACATATCACGGAACACGTATTCTATCTCAATCAGGGATGAAATTGCAAGTAGTTAGGGTTTTGATATGTTCCTTACTTGGATTTACCCTACCCTCTGTTTTTATTTTAGGATAGAACAACTTCACTCGCCACCGTTCTTTTGCACCACCACTAACTCTGTTGATGGGACCAAACTAATCAACTTTTTGGTGCAAACGATTATGAGTATTTATTCGATAGTCGATATATAACTACCACATTGTGCCATGGGTGATGTGATGCCTTTCATTCATGGGATGGAGGAGGAAATTAGCTTCTCTATAGTGGAAATATTATATTTTACTATTTTAGATAGTGGTAACAAGGATTTTTAATAATTATATTGCAAAAGTATCCAAAACTAAATTCTATCTATTAAAAGATTTTCTATTTGGTTCGAGAGGAAGTGTGGGACGGTGTAATTTTGTAACTTCAAAAAATCATAAAATGCCTCTAATATGGTTGAAAAGGCAATTCAAATATTATATTATTATCTATTTTGTTATTCTTTTAATTTTTTAAAATTTCAAATACACTTCAATATCGAAACTTAGTTTTTTTTTTTTTTAAAGATATTTTCAAAATCAAACTCTCAAATGTACCCTAAAGTCAACAAGTATTCACTTTAATTATTAAAGACCAATGTAGCACACTAGAAAATATTTATCGAAAGAATCTACCGTAGTTGTACTTTATAATTTGTTGTATCTAGTTGTTAAGTAGCAATGAAACTTAAAATAAGTGACCATATCATATTAGACATATATCAATATTGTGTATCAACTGTTAAGAACATATTTAGAAAGCTGACCGAAACATCAAAACACATCAATAGAGTTGTGAAATGAAAGAAAACAAAAATAAAAAATAAATAATCACAAATGTTTTGAAATGTCACTTGATTTTCTTATTTTTAGATGAGCCTACAACAACAACTACAATCAATTCATACTCCTCTATGTAGGGTCAATTATTTCATACAATATATTTTTGTCCAACTTATTAATTTTTAGATCTTTCTTAATAATTTTTCATAATTTCTTTTAGTCTTCATACGCCTCAAGCAAATGGACTATCCTCCACTTTATCTACTCTTTATTACAAAATCTATGAATATTATCTTCACATATTCAAAACCATCTAAGTTGAGTTTCCACTATTTTTTATGATAGATTCTACCTTAATTCTTCCTCTCTAATATTGTCATTCACCCAACTCAACGTTCTCATCTATACTACGTTTAGTTTATCATTGTGTTGATTTTTTTTTTTGCCCAACACTTTGTCCCATGCAACATTGTTGTCTTTATAATTGTGCAATAAAATTTCTGTTTCAATTTAAGCGGGATATTTAATTGCATAAAACATCTTAGCTTCTTACCTCTAGTCTACCGTAAAATCAAACAACCTATATATTATCTGTAAAAAGCATGCATCTTGGTGTTGTCTAGATGAGTTAGAAACATGAGACCACGTATCTCTCCTCACACAATCCGTTGTCACGCCCTCTCTCTCCCTCTCCCATCTCTCGTGTTTAATTTAACATCAGTAGCCAACGCCCACCCCAAATCCAGACACCATCCTAGATCAGCCTGCAAATCAACCTCTGTCTTCACCCTCCACCCATCCGCCCTCATTTGTTGCACTAATTCATCGCACACTACTTTATTATTTTCTTGATCAACCATAAATCGTACTCTACACTCACGTCAAAGCTTCTATAGATATCAACTTCTTTGTTATGTTTCTTGTTTATCACAGGATGGTGTTGCTGCAACTAGGATACTACATTTGGCTATTCAACGCTTAAAGTTTGCCAAAGGATGATGAGATATTTCAATTTACAATAATTTAGGTTTGATCATAATTGTGTTATTTACAAATCTATTACGAAAACAAAAATTGTTATTCCACTTACAACCAAAATATATATATGGTAGTTGGGTTATATTGATACCAGCCCACAAAACAAATCAAAATAGCCATTGATAAAGGAACACATAAAATGTCAATCATGGATTGCACATGAACAATAGCTTTTGTCATTGAGATTGAGGTGATTTGGAATAGATCCGGGAAGAGAAAAGAGAGATCTAATGTGGTGTTGTTATATATGGTCCACTGTGGACCACCCATAAACCACCAAAAACTCATCCGGGAAGCCACTATAGATAAATAATAGAATAGATATATTAGATAAATAGATAATATGTTGGTGTAATTAAATCGTTTGTGATGCCAAACTATCAATTCTTGGTTGCTTTCATTTGGATCGTAATCATATTTTGCTTGTGTGATTAGACATACACATATGTTCTGGCTTTCTATTTACGTGAGATGAAAATAGCATCACTTCAGCACCTGTAAGTAAGAATCGTCTTTTTGCACAGTAGATGCGCTTCCTTCTGGCTTTATACTTGGGATGAAAATTGAGCCCAATTGGGGAAAGATAATGAACATTTTCATTCAAGGCAGCTTCTGAAGCAAGTACAAACTAAAGTGCCAGCTTAATCCAATCCCCCATTTATCCAATCCTTTCATTAGCTTTTCACTTTTTTGCACTAAAGCTAATAATGCGTCCATTCCTTATCTGGTGTCCTTTTTATTCATATAGCTACGAGAGAGAGAACAGTAGACCATATCAAATGGTAAAAAAATTATGATGACCATAGATTTATGGAAGCTGGCAAATCTGTTTTACAACATTACATAAATAAAAGTTGTTTTTGCTACACCATAATGCAGCCCTCACTTAGATCAACACTTCTAACTAGACAAAATCAGGAAGCAATAAAGAAAATGACCAAAAGTCAACCAACTATACTCTGTATACACTCACTAATCCAAAAATCTTATGTACTGATACAGTTCAACGACGACGATCAATGACCTCAATTTGAAGAACCTCCGTATAAAACGGAAGTATAAATAAGCTCAAGGCGCTGTGGTCCGCAGATACAGAAGGTGTTGATAATAATGTTACTCCACTGACAGAAAGAATTACATACCACATAACTAAAAGACTGCAGACACCATCTGAATTGCTAATTTCATTAGTTGCCTATACAGAGTATCCTTTTGCTATCTTCGCCTTGTTTACAAGCCCAAAGGTCTAGAACAATGCCGAAATTCATCCCATGCATTAACTCATTCATAATGGTTTCCTAATTATAAATCTTTACTGGCTTCTCATATGTGTGGCGATTCTGAAAAACAAAAGTCATACATTTTTAACAGTTTAAACAAGCACACTTTCCAATCTTAAAACTAATAATTGAAGTGGACAAAAACTAATCATTCAGAAATCCCACTCTCGGCTAGAAAACCAACTAACCTGGTTTACAGCATATGATCTTTTGGGAGCATTGTCAGTGTGCTCCAAGCCAAGATATTGCTCCCAAGCACCATAAACATCTCTCCTCTATCAGAACGATACCAAAAAAAGTTACAGTACAAACACAAATTCAAACACAAAAATAGAGATAAATATCATGTAAGAGAAAAACATAATTGCAAGTTTTAATTAATGCACCTGAAATCGACTGGATACAATGTCCGAATCCTGAAGGTACTCAGGACGCCCGAGTGATAGAAAAGCAAACTTCCACTGGCCAAACAATAAATATGATAAAACAGTTAGGCAAATTGAAATAAAATTAAGTATCAATTCTTGTTTAGTGAAATCATCTAACAAAATAAAATGACTTCAAAAGCTGAAAATGTAACAGATAACTACCCAGGTAAGTAAAGAAATACCTTGCTAAACTCTTCATCAGGAACTTGAAGTTTCTTCTGTATTCGAACTTTAATTTCAGATAGAGCTTCACCCTCATGTATAACCAAGAAAAAGGGATCCCCAAAGTTTTGAATTTGCTGTAAATATTTGGGAGGAAAATACATAATTAACGACGGCCTAAATATCAGACATCATAATATTTAAAAAGAAAAGAGTAAAACGAATGAATCAAAACTATTTACCATTTGATTTTGAGCAGTGTCTTTAGTAAAATGGTATACGTGAATTAGTCGATCCTGTTGACCAATGTTTTTCTCTTCTTCTGGAATCTGTGAAATTTGAATAGAAGCAGAAAAAAGTTTCATTTATTTTGCGAGAGAAATCAAACAATCAACAATGTTGAATTATATATGCAGAGAATAGTCTGAGAGTGTTATTAACACAGTCTACTCTAAAGGTTTCTAACCCCACTTATAGAAAGAGATTCCTACCTCCTCTGCTCGCAATGTCCAGTATTGATCATTAATGTTTTCAATCTTTTCATTGGATGGGAACACCTGCACAGGAAAATTTGCAGGAAGTAATAAACAGGAATAATAATTTAATAACAATGATTTGTTTTTGTCTAATAGTCAAGACAGCATAACCAGAAAGACAGAAGAAACACATTCAATTGGAGAATCATAATCGAATACTTAATTTAGTACACTTAACCAAATAATTTTGTTTGCAACAATACGAAAAAAAAATATAACAAATCCTTGAGTCATCAACACAGATTAACTACATACCTTGTAAATCTTGTGATAGAAGACTTCAAGCAACCTTAGTTCGGCATCAGTATGAGATAGCTCCACCTGGGCAACAATAGCAAAAAGAGAGCATAATATAGAACTATACCATAGTTTCATGTGAAAAAGTAATATGGAGGAAAAGCTGGCAATTTATTTAGTCAACATTGAAGTCACAACGGCTCAAAACATGCAAAGATGGCTTCACCTAAGTGGCACTATTGTTTTTTCTTCTTAATTCAGATGAAGCCATGCATGCTAATTTGTGCAGTTGTGGCCTGAATACGGTGCAAGAATCTTATCTGAGTTTCACCTTTGTTTTAAGATCATCAAGGACATCTCCAACAGTGCTCTGCTTTGGGAGTCTGATGGTGTGACTAACCACCTGAGTTAACAATTTAAAGAAATATAGTGAAGAATGAGAAAAATGTAGATGAAAATAGAAAAGAATAAGTTCACCATACTCACCTCGTCCTTGATGGCATGATGAAATGCAACTTTCAGAGTTTTCAAGCCTTGTAATTCGGGTAGAGGGATGTCAAGCACTTCATAGTATAATATATCTGACGTCTGAAATTATAGAGAAAAATTAGATATGATTTTTTCAATATATATTAAAAAGTATTTAACAATTAATACCTGATTGTAATGAACTAGCATATCAGACAAATGATCGACGCCTCGGTACTTAATAGGCTGGGGTTTTGGTTGTTGAGAGTAGCAGTTATGAGGGGTAAGACGTATTTTGGATGGATCATCCAGGCCAAGTTGTTGAGCAACTCTCTCCACCACATCATCGTAAGTATAAAGCCTTGACCTAGAAATCAATTTACTTAGTAGTATAAGAATAAGGATGGAAAGCTCTCAGGTAAAATAGTTCCAAAGTATCAAATATAAGAAACTACACTGATAAGTTCCGAGATGCTTACATCTCCAAGGAAAAGTCATCCTCCTTAGGTCTGTCTAGAGATCGAAAATGGACTACCTAAGCGTAGAACAGATTGACAAGCAATTTCAGCTGTTAATTCTTAAAATATAAACATATTGAACTTAAAGTTAGCTTCACATACAGGTATGCACAAGCCTATGCGCAGTGATCGTGATTCGTGAGCAAAAGTACTTTAAATATAAAAATTCTGCAAGGTTTCATACCCACATCGACTAAAACCAAATAAACTGCATTGAATAAAGCAAAAAATGAAAGTACCTGGCGATTGTGAACATATTCTAAATATGAGGGAACATCTGGATAGCGGACTTGTTCCTCGCTATCGATAGCCAGAGCTTTCTGAAAGCATACAATATCTCCATCCTCCAGCTACAAATAAAGAATATAGTCAATAAATTTGCCAATAGAAAATACAGTAACGCAATCGAAGAAGTTGGTTCATGTATTATTTTTCAATCATGGGAATATTAACATAGGAATTTGGATTCTCATGTTGGGTAAAACCCCTCAAAATGTTCCCAGTCTAAAGTGTTTTCTGGGAACATTTTTGCCCAACATACCCACACTTTCATCCCAAATGCGGTAAACACCCATTTGCACATCAGTCATGAACATACCTGGCTTGCTCGAAATGTTACTTTCTTATCAATAGGTTCACACATAACATTTGGTTCAAACTTAATCTCCTGCACAAAGTAGAGCTCAATCAGTTCTCTAATTTTACAACTCACAAGAACATTCTCATCCAGATCATAAACAAAATATGCACTACAAAAAATTTCTTTGAAACATGATGCACTCAATCTGCTACAATGCTCTTAATGCCACCACAGTAAATATAATGGCTAAAACACAGAAATAGAAAATAATGTAAAAATATATACTGCACTTGTGCCCAAAGGTTAGAAATAGAAAATAATGTAAAAATATATACTGCACTTGTGCCCAAAGGTAACAGGTAAGGAGCTGGTGGCCACCAGTCACTTTCCAACTGATAACTCAATAATATATAATAGAAAACATATACAATTTACAGCTAAATTAGAAAAACGAAAAAAATTAAAAGTTTTAAGAATTCGCGATTCCGAAACAGAAGAACATGTACTGGAAAAGGACAGAATAGTTGTAGGTAATTAAGGCTCTAACACCAGAATTTTGCAGCACCTTAAATAACACAAGTTATTGCACTCGTGATTACCATCCAAGCCACAAATTCAGTTGTTTCATTAAACAAGAACTGACCTGCTAAACTTGAACAGCAAATGAAGGCTGCTTTAAATCTACATAGATTATCACTGAATTAAAGGATAGATACAATACAAACCAACCTCATAAAGTGCAATATCTTCTTCAGGATCATAACCAGCCATTTCATTTAGCCTTGTTATGATTTCTGATGGCTTGCCAGTACACTTCACAAAGAGCCTTCCGACATAACTGTCATTACAAGGAAATAAATCTTGTGTCAATCCAGGTTCTAGACATAATATGTTAAAACAAATAAATTACTCAGTACCGTAGCTCCTCCTTTTCAGGATCATATAGCTTGAAGAAAAGTAATATATCATCCTTTGTCTTGTCAGGTGGTGCAATGGGACATAAATCCTACACAAAAAAATACAATTTTCAAAAAGATTGTATTTAGATGTTAATGTTGTGCTATTAAAATAGTAAAGAAATTTCATAATAAAGTTACCATCCCCTTCTCCACCTCCAAAAACAACTTCAGTTCTGCATTGTGAACCTTGTTTGACACTTCTCTCAATTGCCCGACCTACAAAAGCACTCTCAGAATTGAGCATTAACTAGACAAGAATCTCAATCAAACATGTGAGCATTCTTAGATCTAGAAATACAAACCACAAGACCAAAACAATATGGAAAACACTTATACAAGTTGCATTTGTTTTTATTTTGAAGAAGCAAAGAACAGTTAGCAAAAGATGGAATAATAAATAAATGACAACGGAGAACCCCCAAATAATTAACTATACATCCATCCTGATAAATGGAATCCAAACAAGCAGATTGCTAGGACATGACGTTAGGTGACCTGCAGCTATATTAAAAAAACATAAAGGTGTTTCCCTGTCACAGTAGGAGCTTAAAATTTTAATTGTACAGATCATATCACCCTTGAATCATGAAACCCAACTATCAGAGAAACGGGTAAGGGGAACAAAGAAGGGGGAACACAATGTGGAGAATCTCCAAGCAAGCAAGAAAAATTACAGTCTGTGCTTCCTCAGCATGTGTCAACGGTCTATTAGGCCGATAAGTATGGTTTTGCCGCTTAGCCCATAGCCAAAAGCGCTGAAATTGAACTGGTACACCAAACTCTTTTGCAACCTCTTCCTGAATATCACAGATTATGCAAACAAACATAAAAATCAAACCTATATAATATAGCTTTTGAACAAAAACTCTAAAATAAACTAAGCAATCATCACAAACATTGTAAATTATTGCCGCGAAAGATTTCAGATCACATTGATTTGTGCAATATATTTATTATCTTCCAAGCATTATAACTTTCAAATTTTAATATTGGTGGAAAAAAAAACAGATCTCTGATAAAATAATGTTTTAGAGAACTTTCTGTGAAAAATAATAATCTTCCCAATGTTCCAAATTGTTCCATAAAAAATTACCAAAACCAAACCACCAAGTGAACAAGGATGATTGATGTTGATACCTTGAAAACGTTAAAAGGAGTCTGCTTTTGTACACGAAAACTCCTCACTTTGTCGTGGTCTACAAGATCAAAGTAGATATCTTTTCCCATCTGCACTTCAATATCTTCATCTCTTGCCACCTAAGAAATATCATGATATCAGTAATATCAAGTGCAATTTGATTGTGCAAATTCTGAAGTAAAAGACAAATAATGCTCAATTCGGTTGATTCCCAAAACAAAGTCAAGGTCAGGAACTAAGAACCTTTATAATTGTATAAAGATGGGCCTCGGCCTTTTCTTTCTTTTTGTGCTCTTTTTCTTCTTGTTCTTTCTTCAACCTCTCCTGCATCAGTCCATTACAAAACTTCATGTCAGAGTTTCATAATACAGAAAAAAACAAAATAATATAAAGTATGGGACAGCAGCAAATTGAACTGAGACTAATCTTGGGTCGAGGTTTATAAATTATGCTGCACTTCTCATTAGAAAGAAAATTTAGAGTTTAAGGAGGGAAAGAATAGATAAAATGGGAAAAGTTGATGCCAGTCATTAAGTGTATTGCAACAGCTGAGCTGTGACATACTGGCATGCATTATTAGATCCATTATCAAGTAAACAGCATCTGAATTGGTTTAGAATGTTAGACCTACAAGTACATGACAAACATAAAATACGTTTCTATTTAACTTGGCTTACTTCATTCTGAGTACTAAAAGTATATAAGATATATGCTCACCCTTAAATGTTCAGCAATGTCTTTTTCATCCACATTGCATATGATTTTGTCCTTGTCACTTTCACGTATATACACCAGCATATAAGCATTTGAATATTTGGTGAATTTAAACGGTGTATTATTGAATCCAGGATTTGTCTGGGGTAACTGTTGAAGCACAAGCGATTCAATCAATAATAACAGACAAGATTCAAAAGGGATAAAACGCCATGACAATGGAAATAAAGCAATTACCTCTTCCTCACCACCATATTGCTCCTCCAATGCTCGCTTATTGTCTTCTTTCGTCACCCTCTCATCATCGAACTTGTACCTGATACCAGTCCCGCATCAAATATCATAGGCAGGGACAGAAAGCCAAAAAAGGCAATTCAAAACAGCAGAAAGAAGGCAAAGCACCTTCAAGTACGTAGCATGGGAGTCATGTTCAAATACAACAATTATTGGAATTATAGTAATCGACAAATCTAATAAAAAATACAAAGGAACAGATGCATCCAGTGCAACTGTCTACAACTACAAGAGCCTGATTTCAAATATTACCTAGCATATGGTTCATGCAACTAATCTCCCATTACACACTTGATATGATAGAAGTATAAGTGTAGAACCCGTGGAAAGTGTCAACTAATAAACACAAAATATAACAGTCTTTACATGATATTTTTGCATTTATTTGACTGAGACTCACAACCATCCTTATTGCTGATTCATTTCAACAGTGAATGAGCATGAGAGCATCTGAATCTGTAACTTTAGTGAGACAATTATATGGCCTTTGAAACATAAGATGTATTGTAGCTACCAGGATGATTATACATATAATATGTATTGAAACATAATATGATTGTAACATGACCTGAGTTCTTAAACAATGTGTATTCACTAACAGCAACTAATTGGTCTTCATACGTAGCCTACTTATGCATGGTAAAGCTCCAATCACACATGCACAACTATATGCTAAATCAAATGGTGGTGAACAGAAGTGATCTCTAAATATACTACTATACGTACCACTGTTCAGAGAGAGTTGGCCTGATAAAAGCATAATAATGCCCACCGTGCACGCCCCCACTGTGAACCAAAACACTGGGGGAAAAAGTAAACGTAATTAAAATATGTTACAAAAGAAAAGATCAAGGACCAAATATGCATAAATCTAATTCCATAGTAAGATCTTCAGTAGCACAGATAAATATTAAATTATAACTTCTAGTTCTATGAAGTTCATTAATTAAAGAACATTGCTACTACTTAGTAGAAATATTTTATTAAGTTATATACAAAAAGAAAATAGTGTATAATAAAAATAATGCATCGATAGTCAAAGAAAAAGTAATTTGAGGTAACTACATACTTATATTACAGGCATTCAGTCAATCCAAGGTTGTCAAGTCGAGAATCTGCCTAGGATCGAGAGGGGGTTGCATGATCGAAAAATGCAGGATCGTAAGATACTAGTGTGCGTGTGTGTATTGAATCCTATCACAAAGCTGAGTGGGTCTGTTAAATATTTATATATTATAGGGCATTTAAAAGTAACCCTAACTCTATCTCTTCTGCAGAGGCACCGCAATCTGTCATCTTATCATTTTTTCCTTCTTCTCCCATGTTCAGCGTTGTAGCATTGTTCTTTATTCCACTTCTTGTGTCCTTTTCCTCTTGTTTAGTGCGTCCTCTAAGAAGAATGGAAACAGAATTGACAAGAAAGATAAACGGACGATGAAGACTAGGAGGGAGGGAGAGAGAGGCTACAGCAACTGCTGAGAGAAGCTGGGTTTCCTCTTCTGACTCTAGCAAGAGAATGGTGAAATTTTGGGGTAGAAAAATGGGTAAAAGACTGGTTTTGTTGGAATCATGAGAACTTGGAAGCAATCCCTATGCAATCCTACCATAATCTAATTGTGACTGCGAGTTAGATTATTCTGTGGCCATGAGATCGTTAAATCATCTGATCCTGGGAGCTAACTTGTGATATTGACAACAATTAATCAATCACATTAATTCATACAACTTTCATGAAATGCTTTTCATAAACAGCATTTCCCTCAAATATTTGTATCCCAAGTGATCAAAGAGAAGATTTTACCAAACGTCGACTCAACTCCCTTATTTTTAAACTTGGGAAAGAAGTTCAGGAACCAAATGGTTTCCAGTTTAACTTAGTGCATGGTGGTGGTAAGGCACACTATTTATATAGGGTACCTGTCCACCTAAGGACGAAAAAGGCAATGCCAACATAAAATAAATAAATACTGCCTCCGTCCCTAAATATAAGACCCTCTTGAGAATTTTCCTTGTCCCTTTTTATAAGACCCTCTTTGAATTTACAACTACGTTAACTATTTCTTTACTAACATACTCCTAATTAATTTGCATCCTTTTCTGCAATCAACAATAAATTCTATAATAACAACATTAATTAATTCTCTCTCATCAAGGATAAACGTGTAAAAACAATTTCAGTTCCTAACAAATTTAATACTATTACCCATTTTCTTAATTCCCGTGGTTTTGTCAATGGGATCCTAAATTTAGGGACGGCGGTAGTAAATAACAGTAGCCTCAAGTGCAGCAAGCCCGTGAGATTCTAACCCCAGGTTGTCCTGCACCTCCCTCTGACATCATCGTCACACGGACCGCCCGATCTCCCCCGAACAGGCCTTTGACCCTACTGTATGGAAAATTCCCTTAGATAGCGTACAATACCCCAAGAGTCACATCCCAAAGCCCACCTCTGCTTCTGCGGTGAATTGGAGAACCCTTCCAGTGATGATTCTTGGTGCTCTGATAATGTTTTGATAATGATGGCGATTCACAACATCGTTCCCAAGCTATGGGTTGGAGGATCCATATCAAATTAAAGCAGCACATGAAAGTGGCTCAATAATCCAAATTTGAAAGCTCCCATCGCGCTGCTCCTGCCACAGATAACCACACTATGTTGCACACTCACAGAGGTGATTTCATTTAAATGATGGTGTAGACAAGCTCTGGTGGGTTTTAAGATAGATCGTGGTAACGACACAAACTCTCGCGATATGCATCATGCAGGAAAGGGTGTTGCAATTGTATGTTGGTTTGACGCAAACAAGGAGTGTGGTAGGCTTACGGTGACTAGTTTGTGTGGTTCCTTGTCGCAATTCAGAAGCATAAAGGCAACGAGGGGTTGTGGAGTTGGGTGATTTGCTAAAACAGTACCATAGAGGACATGGATTCTACTAGTAGCGGTTCTGCAGATATAGGAGGAGTTTCACGAGTTGGCTTGCGGTGTTGCAGAATGGTGATAGTGGTTTTATGGAGGTTGTTTATAGTGGATGGAGATATAGTTTGGGTTACTTACAATGTATTCATCATGGGTATTGACCAGGCTAGCAGCAGGAGGTTGAAAGAAGTGTGGGGTGTGGTTATAGGTCAACATAAGTGGGTAAATTTGGTAAGGATGGCGGTTTGACGGTGAAGGTTCTGCATTCTGCAGCATGTAGTAGCTTTGTGATTTGGAACAGGCTTGCAGGTGGTGGAACAAAGGCGGTTCATTGTGTGCTTGATAAACTCAAGTGGTGGTTCCAGAGTGACATAGGTAAGCGGGTAAGGAAGAATGTTGCAACAGATGAATGAACATACGTGTAAAGATAAGATGAAGAAGTATCAAAAAGAAAGTTGATGGAAAAGTTGATAAAATCTTAACTAAGATGGTTAGTTCGTGTGAGAACACCAATCAATGCCCCAATAAGAGAAATTAGATAGCAGACAGTCAAATAGAAGATCGGTAAATGAAGACGAAATGAAAACACTAGGCTAACCCATTAAAAAGACATCAATTTATATGGTCCCATGTAGTCAATGGCGGATAGCGGAAGGTAGCAAGCGACCTTCAAAAAGCTATAGCAGTATAGCAAGTAGCGTATAGCCGCTACTTCGATGTTTAGGGGAACGATACAAGAAATTTATGTGTATACATAAAAGCTAAAAAATACAAGAATACACCCAGTCAAAGACATAATCATTACTAGTAATCAAATATCGTTGTTACTTGTTACCATACTCATACCCAATACAAAGCAAATAAGTTTTAGCCTCTAAGGCTTGAAATTACTCATCTAAGCATTTAAAATAAATACAAGTGATTCTTTAAATGGAATCACTACAGGGACAGCTTGGTTCCTGGTTATTTTTTACTTCCTACAGATTTTTGTTTGAGGATGGCCACCAATATGTCCCAGAAGGGGCCACTAGAATGCAGCACAGTAGAGGAGGGAAGAGAAGTTATTTAGGGTGTAGGAGGGGAGACAAAGCCATTTCAAAGGAGAAGACAGGAGAGGCCTATTTCGTTGCCGATCAGAATTTTGAGGTTAAATGACCAAAAAATTCCCAAGAAAAACATATAGAACAACTATAAGTTGTGGGCATATTTGGACTTTTACATGACTTTATTGTAGCAGCCTCTGTTTGGCTGCTACTAAAAACAGCAACACAATAGTGTTTTGTGTAGCACCTAGGACCGCTGCAGCGGCTGCTATGGCCGCTATTGATTATGTGGACATGGCCTTACTGAAAACTAAGGTTTAACATGATGCATCATTTGATCTAGGTAAAACATTAATCAAGAGGAAGATTTCATAGCCACTTTAACATTTTCTTAATGAGAATGTTTAGTACAACCACACAATTCATGTTATTCTGATATAAAAAGCATTAACTAATTGGAATAGACAAAGTATAAGGGGAGAAAATTCTACCAATGAAATCAATCATTAAATTAATGGAAGATAAAATCTAGATGTACCAAACACCCACAAAACAACAACAATGATGAAAGGGTGGAGTAAATAAACAAATTAGAAAGGTAATGCACGCTCAATAAAGTCGTGCGTGCAATATGTAACTATACTGCAGATACTACCATTTAGTTACCTGTGAAGCGTATAAAGATTGCGGACACTCCTATCAGCATCAGGTGATAGATATTTTCCATTCTCACGATCAAGATCAAGTTGTAAAGGAAACTCATAACGGTCATTAATCTACATAGTAAGGGCATAAAGAGAAGAGAAGATTATTATCACATGAATTAAAAAGGAGTGCCATCTCTCCATAAAAAATGAAGCAGAAACATAGAAACTTGTGATAACAGCGGATCCCTGTGCTCACTTTTCAAAAAATATTCCTTCTATCTAATGGTTTCAAATGATGGAAGTATATGCATAAATACAACATGACGACCCCCTCCGAACACCCGTAGCGAGCAAAAGAAAAAAATCAACAAAAGGAAGCATAAAGTAACAAACAATGCCCTTCGATTTTCATTTTGTATTTCGCTTCCATAATGTGCTATCCTTAAAATTCTAATAAAGCTGCTCAAGCACTGGGCAAACAAAAGTCTTGTAATACCACCAATATCGACCAATTTAGTACAAATTGCCTCACAAAGACCATATACATGCCAAATCACATTCTTGGAAGTAAAATGGTATGTTAAAATACCATGAATGAGTTCATGCTAATTAACAATGATGAAGGATAACAGTAGCATGCCACATCTTCATAGGGAATTTATAGCAGCACTGGAGCACACCAGATGTATCTTACTCCTTAGTCTTTACAACGGTTATGCCAATTGAACCTCAATTTCAATGCACTGAGTAGTGAAGATTCTAAAATAGAAAGACACTACTAACTTCCTTGCATACCGAAAAACAAACATCAAAGGAGGGTATAAAGCAACCTATTTATTGGACTACCAACCTTAACCATAGTATCCCGCATAAAGTCATATTCAAATCTTTTCAGTTGAAGTTGAAGGACAGGAGGAAAATCAATAAATAGGACACCCTTCTTAGCATCCTGAAATAACGGTACCAGTAAAATGTATGTCAGTTTATGAACCAAACTCAATAAAAATTAAAATACTTATATGTTTGCATTTGGGTAAATACAACAAGCAATTCAGAGAAATATCACTATATTCTATGAAGCACGGACACCTCTAGAATTAAGTGTGTCGCCGAGTCCAACACCCATATGACACCTCAAACTAGTGTTTCAAAATAAACATATTTTCTTTGCTTTAACGCCTCTTGGAAAAATCTCTGGGATTAAATTTGTGTCAAAGCAATGATGATTAATGAAGGGGTTAAAGATATTAAAGTTGATTACGTCGTGTTTAATTTTTCGATAGCAAATAGATGAATGAATGTGAAAAACTAGCAATATGAATGCAAATATGTATGTATATATATATATATATATATATATATATATATATATATTGATTCTCAATTTAGATATTTTTATAAATAATATTCATATTTTCTTCAATATAAATAAATGCGTTGGTGTCGTTGTCCTATGTTTTTTACATTAGCAATGTTGACGTGTCATGTCCAAGTTTGTGCTTCATTGATTATATTGCTCCAACGAAATAAGCAAAATGTTTAAAATACACAAATAATTTCCTACTAAGTCATATAACAATTGGAAGCCAACGAGCTGACATTAAATAAATTGAATCATACAGCACGTGGTAATTTTAGAAAGGCATTAAAACAGTCAGTCATAGCATTGACAGACATCCAATGGCTGTTACCAGAACAAAATACCATTGAAGTTCTTACCATACTAAATGCAACGCAATTTCCTTTTTTTACTTTTGAAACGGCAATAGTAGCTCATAGTTCATAAAAGACATTAGAACAAAAATATAAAAACACACACAAAAGAAAACAAAAATCTTCTGTGTTACAAGGACATTGACTTCTCCAAATGACGCTAGAAGTTTATTATAAGGCACTTCAGCTTTTATCGATTACCACTAACCTGCAAACCATACTGTTCGGCATGATATTTGTTATCCCCCTCAAGACGTTCAACTTCAACATACTTATCAAAGGAAGCATATACATCGCGACAACCTTTGACATCAAGCTGAAGGTCTAACATGCATATATAAATTAAATTAGTACCATGTGACAATGCGCAACTAAACAAATGATTGAAATTACAACGCATGAGAAAGTACCATAAAATGACTCCTTTCTAGTTGATTTGTAGTCCACATTGATGCACTCTATGTAGTTCATATGATGTCCTTCAAACAACTGTTGTATAGTTCCCTCAACAACGGTTCCCTAACAACATATAAAATAAACCACAAACATTTGATACTTTGATTCATCATAAAGAATCATTAGCAAAAATATCAAAGGTTATTTCTGCTACCTTCATTTTATCTTCAAGTTTTTCACAGAGGACCCTATTTAGCTCTTGAACATCATGTTGCATGAAAGAATCGTATGTATCCCATCCAAAAGATTTTGTCAGCTCCTTTGTTGCAACGCTGGTGTCACTATATTGGAGCTTGTAGAATAAACTTTGTAGAGCCAAAGGGATGCTTCCAGAGGGCATGTCATTCTCAGTTGTTGGCATATGGTACACAGCCTGGAATGTAATATCCAGGAATCAACTTCAACACTATTCAATCAGACAAGTGAACTTCGGGCAAAACAAAACAAGATGAACAGTTCAAACCTTTCTAAAATAAGGAATATGGTACAGAGTTTGGAGTAGAGAATTCATATAACATGTAGCTCCTTGGTTCTTAAGCCCAACATAGCCGGTCTCCTTCTTTGAGTCATAATTCCAATAGTCAACAATCTTACGAACAAGAACCTCGGCTTCAATTATAAGAGTATCATTCACGAGATATCCTCTACTAGGATCATATAATTCACCAAGAGGCATGAAGGATGTGAAACCCCAATCACTTTCCCGTGCATTAAATTGATGTTGTGTGTCTGCATAACATAAGTAAAATAAAAAATTCACGGCTTAATAAAAAAAAATCAACATTTTTACTTCCTCTTTCTTTTTTTCTTAAATTTGATACAGGTAATTCAATTGGGAGAAATAGATCATAGAACTCATTATCGCATCTTCCACCTAATTTCCTAACATGGTGCAAGCAGTTGCAAACAAAGGTTAACAAAAATGCTGCAAACCGATATTGAATTCCGAACACAAGGACCAAGAGCAGAAAATAAATTAACAAATGCAAAATAATTAGTGTAAAAGTGTCTAATGATTTATTACAATATATTATAGATTATTCATCATAAAATCATTTTCAGCATGCAATTGAGTATCAAATGATCTTGCACCCATTAATTGCAACATAAATCTTGCAAAATTCTTCACTTCAATTCCAGAAATGTTCCATCCAGCATACATTTGTAACTAATGTGTGCCATTTTGTAACAAGCGTAAAGATCAAACTGGAGAGGCTACCTTTTCTGACTGAATATTTACTATGGATTTGATTAACAATTGCCAAGCTAAACTGTGCATATCTACTCCAACCATAGGGCAAACTAGCTGAATCTGCGACATCCAAATACATGGACAAATAGTCCACATTGTTTCCTTTTGGGAAAATAAGGACACGCCTATCAAGTATAAAACAGTGTTAGGGAGAGTAACTCACTGAAATTAAGTAAACATAGCAGAGTATATTGAAAAAAGAACAGCATTAACAAGTTTTAGTAAATCTTTAACAAACATACCATTTATAACTACCAACAACGAATACTTCTGAATAGAGCTTCTTTGTATTCAGCCTAGTAAAGTTGTCAATTCTCCATGTGAATCTGGATTGTGGAGGATCACTGACAGGCTGACTCTCCACAGTATTGGCAGCTTCAGGTTGAGCTACAACTAATGATCATCGCAAGAAACAAAAAAAAACAATTATCATGTTTGCAATTATCTTAAAACATTAAACTATAAAAGGGGAAGTATGGCATTACTTAACTACTACACCCTCCAATAGCTTACCATGAAAAATGAGTAAAAAGACAGGCGACATAATTAATTACAAAATCTACAAAAGACATTGAAATTTCACAAATTCCAAAATACAGAGCAATCAGCAACTGGACGTTTGGATTTTAGATTATTCTCTATAACTTTAAGCTAAAAAGCTGATTAGTACAAAAATTGATCCAAACAGCACATTTACTGAAGAACTTCTCTTCATTCAAAATGTGATAGCAGGAAACCTACAAATTGCCAAATTTCACACACTTCTCCTCTCCATCCCCTCTGTATTTCTCAATTTTTCAATCAAGCAATAACGCATAAACAACTTTCCCCAAACTCTTCAAGCAATTGAATTAGATCACACAAAAACAAACAAAACAGTAAAACACAGAGTTCCTTAAGAAAAGATGAGATTTTCCACACGGATCAGTAAAACAATAACTACCTTCCATTGGCTGATGATTGTTTTCTGGCAAATCAGCGTGCGGCACGAGCACCTCCTCATCCTCTTGCTGCTGCACGAGAAAAAAACACATCACACCCTAGTTCGGATCCATCGTGATATCAAACCCCCAAACAAAGCCCTAAAATTGAAACTCGAAGTGCACCGAATACAGAAAATTGCGTGGAAACATTGAGTATTTCAGATCAAAAACATCATAATAAAATTAAAGAAAACAAAAACCCTGTGAGTAAAGTAGAAATGAAATTGACCCGAACCGTAAAGCAGAAAAACGCAAGTAATCAATAATTAGAAGCATATAGAGTGAGTGAGTGTACGTGTGTGTGTGTGTGTGTGAGAGAGAGAGAGAGAGAGAGAGAGAGAAAGAAGAGAAGAAGGTTAAGGAAAGACGTACGTCAATGGGAGCAGACATCATCACGGTCATGATGAATTTGTTGAGAGGGAATTGAAACCTGCGCGGTTAATTGTTGGGAAGAGAGTGGGGAATTATGAGAGAGAAAGAGAGGAGTTGTAGAGAGAGAAAGAGAAAGAGAAAATGTTGTGAAAAAATGAGATCACCAGAAGAAGCTGGTTCCAGAGAAGAGAGAAGCAAAGAGGTCTTCGGTTTTTATTTGGGGGTTTGGGCAATTGGGAGATTTCGTGTTCCTCTTTGGGCCTAGATTTTTTTTTATTTTTATTTTTTCACTACGTGAACAAGATCATTGCATTTCATTACAAACTATAAAAATACAATTTCATCACTGTTTCTTTTCTTTCCTACATGTCTCTCTACCCAATTAATCATATTCCAGAATATAGATATTTCTTTCCATTATTCTAACAATTCATTTCTCACGTTATACAACTATACTCTATTTTACTGAACTCAATAATAGTTAATAATGTTATCACTATTTTATCATTACTGTTTTTATATCAAATGTTTCACTAATTTATATATATCTTATTTACTTTCTAAATAAAACTTTGTAATTTTATGCATTAGTAGTTCAATTATTATGGTTTGTACGGAAATTATTATTAGTTTATCATAATTTTCCTGCTAAAAACCCCATTAACAAATTGCAGCGCTTCTATTAGAAATGACTTATTTTTATTAATACAATTGATATCTACCAAATGATGCATTTCTATTTGGCATGTGTTATTGAGATTCCAAATAAAATTTTATCACTTTACACATGAATGACAAACATTTATCCTATATTTGATATGTCTAATAAGTTGTAATGAATTTATTATAATTTTTAATTTATTTATTTTTATATTGAATATATTCAATAGATATATTGGTACTATAATTATTCAAAAAATAGACATCTTAATAATCAAATGCACATTTTCTACATATTTTATGTCTTTGCACTCTAATCATGTATAAACAAAATAAAAAATGCACATTCCAATTATGAAGGATAGTCCCAATGATTCATATATTATTTGTCTGTGAAAGGGATGATAAAATATCTAATATTTCTTAAATAAGTATAGCATGAATTAAGCAAACCCGTTTCATGTTGGTGAATGTTCAAAAGTGAAGGAGAAAGACATGTTTAAAACTAATTGACATAATCATGAAAATATATATATGATGAAAGAAGCTCACATATGACAAGTAATACAAGACATTTTTGTTTTAATATATAGTTGTGGGTTTCACTTACTGAAGCAGTTGTGAATTCTTTGTCGACTTTTTGAGAATCAACAACTCAATGGATAAAATGAAATTAAGCTTGAAACTTAATGGTGGGAAGTAATTGACAAGTTGGTTCATCATCCTGAATAGTCTTTGTAAGATGGTTAATTTCTTCCTGCAACAAAAGTAAGAGCAAACAAAGTATGTATATGAGTATTAGTTGCACCATTATAAGAGAACAATATCATTTTGTAAAACATTATGAAATCACCTGATAATTGTTCTAGGCATAAAAAGGGGGAATATCACTAGTAAATCAGTTAAAAACTATGTGAAACTTAAAACCCAATAACTTAACATGTTGACATTTTGTAAAAATAAATAAATAAATAAAAGTAATATATACGCCTTATATCCTAAAACAATTGAGTTATTTAATCATTTCATACATATTAAAAAAAATGTGTATAAATAAAATAGAGAAAATATGACTTTTATTAATTATTTTTGTTAAATATTATTGCATTATCAATGTCACATATGAATAGTAAAAGATATTTCATTAAAAATAATATAAGTAATATTAATTAAATAGTACAGTTAGAAATAATTGTATTGGAAATTGAAATAGTCAATTATTAACAGACAAATTATTTTTTTTACAAATTGATCAACTTAGAGATTAATTATTTTTCTTCAATGATTTTATAATTAAAAGGTTTTCAATATTACGGAGATAGTTCAAACAAATTAATCATGCTGTATCATAATCCAAATGTTGACAAATGAACAGCATATACCTTCCATTTTATTTTAAATTGTTTGAAAAATGGCAACTTAAATATACGATCTAAAATTGTGGTAGTTCCCTAAGATGTATGCATGAAAATTGAAAATAATAAATTGGAAGATGTAAACCAAAGTGTTTATCAATAGGTTACTAAGATATCATTTAGTCTTTACTTTGCATAGTCTTGTATCTCTATATTCTCCTTCTTAAAAATGGTCAAATAAGTCCAATATGCAATGCACAAACTAAAGCACAAAACTACACTATATCCTCTAGAAAAAAGGTTTTATCCCTACAACTAATAAAATGCACTAATGAAAATTGGATCTCTAATAAACTTCTCATGCTTCATTGTATTTTATAAAGAACTTTCCCATGTTCTTGTCCTGGGTTGAAATTAAATTTTACATTTGTTTAACCATGTTAATTACACTCAGCTATCTATTCATCCACATAAATTTATAGTTGTAATAATTAAAATAAATAAAAAATTTAAGCTAATTTTATTTATAACAGAAAAGTCATCTATGTGATGTAAGACTTCAAGAATTTTTTTCAGGAAGTCCACATATCGAGTGTGTCTAATTTTAATCCAACTTCATTTCCAAACAAGGGTAAAATAATTGGAAATGATGCATCAAAATTCCCAAAAAAACTAGAAGTCAGAAAATTGAAAAGCCAGATAATGAAATTAAAACAAAAAACAAGAGAAAATAAATATATCAATCTCAAACAATAGTGGGAAAGCAATAGAAAGAAAAAGAAAAAGAAACAAATACACACTAAATGATTATGTACAGAACTAATAACTCCAATATCATGAAGTACTCGATAGTTACCAAAGTATATGATACAAAAGAATAACATTAGTAAAGAATAACTCACCTGCTGCAAGGATAAAAAAGTAATAGTATATCTACTATTGATTACATACAATAAACGCGAGAGAATAAAAATTAATTTATTATTAGATTTGATTACGAATCAACTTTTTGTGAGACATTTGTTGCTAAATATCTTAAACAACCGGTTCATTTCAAAACTAGCTCATTCAATACGCTTAAAATCAAATTTTAGGCTTATTATTTGATTTATATGTTG
>JBBPBR010000004.1:62061706-62083358 GCA_037974775.1 Cicer pinnatifidum | reverse complement strand
ATAAATTTGATTAAATTTGTATTTTATTGAAAATGATAATGAATTTTATGGGTTTTGTTTGAAAATTTTGATGATTTTTTTGAATTTTTTTTAAAAAAAGATAACATTGTTGAAATTTTAAAACATAAAATATCAAATTGTCACTTAAAATTAAAATAAAAGACCAATTAAAAATAAAATAAAATAAAAAATTAAAATTTTATTTGAAATTAAGTTAAAAAACTACAACTGTAATTTAATCTAAAATATAAATATTATATATTATTAATATAAAAAATTTTATACTAAATACATCAGAGCCATTCATAATTATAACTTTTATATAATATTAATTATAATAAATATACAATATTATAATTACAATAAAGATATAATATTTATAATGATCCGAGCATTGAGATTTACTAATAATATAAAAAAGTGTCTACACTGTACAAATTAAATCCTGATTGTTATTATTATTATTATAAGAATTTTTTAAATTGAGAAACACAATAGAAAAAAAAACTTAGAATATCTGAGAGGTGTGTATGATTAGGGCTTGCAAGTGTGAACTATTTGCGGCATAAGAAGGTGAATCGATGATGACCAGATATCAGGAACAAGTCGCCGAAATTAACGACAATCTCGATGGCGCTTCAACTCCATCGTTCTTGTTCAGCAGCGACGATGACGAAGCGAATCAAGATCTGAGCCTCAAGATCGTGGAAAAAGCCATGCGAACGCGAGAGGCGAAACTCTCCCCAAACGACGACGTTTCGGATGGACCCAGCGATCCCGCTGCGTTCGAAGTTATGGAAGAGTCCCGGAGTCGAAGTGTATGTCTTATTCCGTGTTTGGTTTAATTTATTTTTTTAAATGGTTTTGTTGATTTTGTTAATTAGAACTTCCTTAGTGTTTAAATCAATTTTGATAAATCGAATTAACTACGAAAACTATCCCTTTAGGCAAGGTTATGATCAGGGGCGGATCTTGAAAAAAAAAATATATCACACAGTTTTCTTGCACAATTCGCACTAATTTGTAGAACATCACCCAATTAGCACAAATTTTTAGAAAAATCACACAGTTCATTCAAATAAAATATATCCAATTTATTGTTTTTTTATCTATATATAAAGTTTGTTGAATTAATTTATTATATTTTATCTCTTCAATTGCATAATTTCTAATATGATTAAAAACTTAGATTGTTATTTAAGAACAATTGAATAATATTAAAGATAAGAAGATTATTGCTTTTTATTATATTTTTGAAAAATTGAAATTGTTTTCAAAGGGGAACAAAGTTGAAACTTGTTTTCAAAGGGGAACAAAGTTGAAACTTGTTTTTAAAGGGGAACAAAGTTGAAACTGGAACATTGAAATGTTTATTCAAAAATTGCATTGTAACATGTACTTTGCAAAGCTTATAATTTAAATGTTTGGGGAATTTGTCGCTGAGAATCTAATTCATGAATAAAAATGAATCCAATCTTGATAACACCTATTCGGTATTGGGAGAAGCACATTTTCAGTAGTATATTTTCAATTTTGTTAATGTTATTCTTTTCTATGTAGGTTATTTTAGCTGCAAAACAAGAGGTGGAAGAGATAATCAAAACCACTGAGAAGGATGAATCTGTGGAAGCAAGTGCGGTTCACATAGGTGACAATGCCGTTCTGCGAAAGCTGCTTGTGAGTTGATATATTTGATCCATAATGTGATTGATTTTCAAAATACTGTACTCTGAGGAATGCTTAGTTGGGTATGTCACTCAATGTTTCTTTTCTATCAGCGGGGTCCAAGGTATTTTGACCCACCAGATAGTAGTTGGGGAGCATGCTATAATTGTGGCGAGGAAGGTCATGCTGCTGTAAACTGTACAACAGCAAAGCGCATGAAACCGTGCTATGTATGTGGTGGTTTGGGACACGGTGCTAAGCAATGTACTAAGGTATGTCTACTTGCCCATCTGATTATGAAGGTTTAAAGTTGTTGTTTAGTATACTGATGAGATCTGCTTGATGCTCATGCAGGCCCAGAGTTGCTTTATCTGTAAGAAAGGTGGCCACCGTGCCAAAGACTGTCCAGAGAAGCTCATGACTGCACGTGTTTCTAAAAGCCTGACAATTTGCTTAAAGTGTGGAAATTCGGGGCATGATATGTTTTCATGCAAGAATGATTATTCATGGGATGATCTCAAGGTTGTTATGTTGCTTGTTCTTTTTTCTTGTATGTATCAAGTTTGCTAAAGGTTCTTGGTTGGGTTTACATTAGAATAGTGGCTTACATTGGATGTGAAATTTTCAGTCAGTGATTCCTTATCTCTTTCTTCTGTTTGATTAGGAGATTCAATGTTATCTCTGCAAGACATTTGGGCACTTGTGTTGTGTCAATACTGTTGATGCAGTACCGGGAGAAATTTCTTGTTACAAATGTGGTCAGATGGGTCATACCGGTATGGTAAGTTTTATTTAATAACTTATGTGCCTTTTCAGAGATAAGCATCTCTATTTTGCATAATGTACTCTACTCTTCCTGTACGGGTCAGTCTCTCTTTGGCAAGTATAAATGTGAGAATCAATTGATGCAGGCATGCTCAAGGTTGCAAAGCGAGACTACTGGTGCTGCTTCACCTAGTTTGTGCTATAGGTGTGGTGAAGTAGGACATTTTGCCCGGGAATGCACAAGCTCAACCAAGGTACATTTAAAAATTATATAATAAGGTTACTAAAATTAATACAGCTATTTGCCTTTTTTTTTTATTGTTTAATTTTCATGTTTACTCTGTCATAAAGTAAGTAATTTCTTGGCTGCTGTGTTTTCATTCACAGGCTGGGAAAAAAAATAGTGAATTTTCAAATACAAAAAAAAGATCATATAAAGAAAATGATTTCAGGGGACATTGGTCTGCACCTCATGATGCGGGTAAGATGCATAAAAAGAAGCGACCTCTTCCAGACGAAAGAGGCTTTACAACCCCCAAGAAATCAAAGAGTAGAGGTGGCTGGTCGAGGGAGCTTCCCACCGAAGAAAGAGGCCTTACAACCCCCACAAAATCAAGGATTAGAGGTGGCTGGACAATGGAACATCCTTCAGAAGAAAGAAACTTTAAAAGAGGCTTTACAACCCCCAAGAAATCAAAGGGGAGAGGTGGCTGGACAATGGAGCACCCTGCAGATGAAAGAGACTTTAAATCTCCTAAGAAATTCCGGAGCAGAGGTGGCTGGACGGCTGAGTACGCAGGAGAATTCTCTTCTTCAAAGTCCAAAAGGAGCAGTTGGAGGTCTCCAGGGACACCATCCGCTAGAAGCACTAAAATTCACGCGCGTAGCAGTGGAAGTCAAACTCATGGTTGGAGTTATAAATCTTCTCAGGGGTGGCAGGGTCAACAACCTGGAGCCTCAAATTCCCAAGGATTGGCCATGGATTTCCATCATAGATATTCAGCATCAAGGTTTGGCAACTCTAGCAGTGATGGATATAGGAGAAGTCATTGGCGGTAGCTTTTGCCCTTCGTGTTCTTTACAATTCCATCTGTAAACTTGTATAATGATACCTAGTTGCATGTTTTTTATTTCTTCAAAATAATAATATTTATTTTCCTTTCAGTTATTCATTCAGTACAGCTATCATAATTCTTTTAATTTCATCTATCCTTTGGCTTGGGTTGGCGGCATAAAATCTTCATTGTTGGTTGGTACTTTATGTTTGAAACTTTGTACCACTACTTTTGATATCTTCAAAGACAAATGAATAGTAGGGTATGTTTAGAACATGAATCCGTTCTCTTTTACTCACTTTCGGCACTCTTTGGCTCGTTTACTCATCACATTCTTCATGTTATGTCGCAAAATGAAAATCCTACTACTAATACTACTTTAATTTATGTTTTTCCCTCAAATTTTCTGATGAAATTTCTTATGATTTTTTCGTGGAACGTAGTTAACATAATAAATTTTCCAGCAGAATCCACAGGAAAGTCTTCAGGAAATTTTAACTTCCTGTCATTTTTTGTGCGGATGAAAACTATTTTTCTTTAAAATTAAAAAATAAAAATAAAACATTAATTAACACTGTTTTAGAAGGTCACTCTCGAGGGTTCTCTAAGAACATGTTTGATTCCATGTCATTTTATTTTAAACAACTTTAACATTTTATATATTCGATTTCATGATATCTCTTTCTATTAATCTAAATAGGCAAATATAGTTAATACGATGTTTATTTCATATATTTTTTTAGTTTTTTATGTAAAGTAGAAATAAATTTTTATGACCATAAAAAATACTTTTGAATGTTTTTGTCTCATTCGCCACACTCATTATAATAAGATTATTACTAGAATTTCAAAAAAGTTTTCAAGTAGTTTTTCATTATAATCATATTTTATATTTTTTTTCTTCAAAATTTTAAACAAATACATTGAAAGTTCTATAAAGTTTTTTCTTTTAAAAAAACGAGATTTATTTTTTAAATATAAACTATGAGAAGTGTCTTTCACACACAGTAGGTTTTTCATTCTGTCTTGTTTTCCATGTCTAGAGAGAGTGCTCGCTAAACCAATAAAAAATAACCAAATATAACATTATCTAAACAAATTTTATCTTTTACAATATCTGTCTATGCTAATTTCCTTCCTCACACATACACTGCAAATGAATGAGCTTTGACAAACACTTTGAACCAAACCAATTTCCAAAACATTGAAACCACAAATCAGATTGAGGTTGCAGCAAAACATTACAAGGTTCAATTTTTGAGTACTATATATTAAAGGGTTATTACAAAAGCAAGCATGTCTTTGTCTCTTTCATGTGCTATCACAAAGCCAATTTCAAAGTTCCATAACAGCTTCAAATATCAACAACAAAAACCAAATACTAAAGTAACGTTGGTGAGGTGTGAATCAAAAGAGTCACCAGAAGAGAATGAGTTGTTAGAAAAACGCTCAAAGTTGGATAAAGGGTCTCCTGTTATTATCATTGAAGCTCCAAAGGTGATAAAGACTGCAGCTTCTGTCCCTTGCCTCAGGGTTAATTCTGGCTTAGTCAAACCTGGTGATGTTGGAAGGTATATTTCACTTCATCTCTTAAGTTTTCAACATTTCTTTTATTTCATTCACTAGCACTGATTTTTTAGATTCAAGTTCACTATTAAATTTATGTGAAAATAAATATTTGAAGACCAACATATTAATTTACTCTTTGTTTGACACTGATATAATAATTTTGTGTAATTATTATATGTTACTTTATGCAGAATTGTTTCAAGAAAGCCAAAAGATGTTTGGGCAGTGCGGCTTAGCATTGGAACTTATCTTATTGATGGGAAATATTTCAAGCCCTTAGATCTGGCTGAGTATAGCTGAATCACACAAATTGCTCTTTCTGGACTTTGTTTGCCAACTAGTAGGTGGCGTTTTGGCAATATAATATTTTTGCTATGTTTATAAATTAGTAAGCAAACTATTACTCGATATGTTACTAAAAGTTTGTTTTGCAATTTTTAAATCTATTGAAAAGATAGAGTTGATTTTTTGTGTTATCATGGATCACGAGGCTTAAATCATCAACAAGTGATAAGTAGTGTTTTACTTTTTAAATTTTCAATTTTTTTAACTCTTTAGTCAAAAATTGGAGTTGTTATACATATATATTTTTTAAAATAATTTTCTAAAATTTATTTATAAAATAATCTTCAAAAACTAAAAAGTAAAACACAGTCAAATAAGCCCTTAGTCTCTCCCAAAATAAGAAAGGTTCGCTTTAGTATGCTTTAGTCCACTTGCATTGAAACTTAGCGATAAAATTCATGTGGTTTGAATGAATATCATTGATGTGAACACCAATCATTTTATTTAAAATACATAATCAAACATAAAATATTACCTTAAAATAGAAAAAACTTGAAAAAAACGTTTTTTTTTTTGAAATTTTTGTTTATATTAAATATATAAAGGTATTTTTTATTCAGCATTTACGATAAAGAAAAACACCACTTTCTATAATACCAATACATGAATAACTTTATTGTAAATATTTAGAAGATTATATAGAAATCTTCATCATGTTTAAGAATAAAATACCATAATACCAATACATAAATAACTTTATCGTAAATATTTAGAAGATTATATAGAAATCTTCATCATGTTTAAGAATTAAATATGAGTAAATTATGTGATTATAATAATTCTATATAGGAAGAAGATAGAAAAAAGAAGAAAATGTTTAAAGATTTAAAAAATTATTTATATGGTTCCTAAATATTAATAGAGACCAAAATATGCATGAGATTCCTAAGACACGGCCAACCAAATACATATAGAGTCCACATAATCACTTTTATATTTAAAAATAAAAATAAAAATGGGTATGTAAATTTTTTTATAGAAAGACTAACAAAGTTCTATTTATTTATGTGAGAAATAAAAATTGAATTTTTTTTCTCTCATATTAATTAACTTATATTTCGTAATTTTTCAGATAAAAGAGCAACGTTTCACTAAAAAAAATTATAATTTAGTTGTAATAATTTTGAGATTTTAATTTCTGCTATTATAAAGCATTACGAGAAACGCACATCCACAATTTCAACTGCTACCAAATTCATACAGTTTGTTTCTTAATACTAATAATAACATTCTTTTGTCATCAGATTCAGCCTCAATTTCAATGCCTGATTGATTTCCCTTATTTTTCTGCTGCATTGCATCACATTCAACAGGTAATTTGCTTTACCTTTTTTGCTAGCAATAGCATAGTATTCTTCACTTTTATTATTATAATTAGTGTTTGTTGCAGTGAAGAATCTGTGTGTTGAGTATTTTTCTCATCTCATCTCTTACGACTTAACAAGAAAGCTGGATTAATTAATTGGAACTGTCTTTGGTACTGGTATGATGTTTTCACTTCTTATTTTTCATTCTTTTTGTTTTTACTGAAAAGACAAATGATTCATTAGAATGTTCCGGATAAAATAAAGAGTTTAATTGTTTAAAAAGTTTTACAGAGTAAATAAATCATTTTCCTTCCAATAATTTAGAATTAACTTTCTCGATTGTTTTTAGTTTGTCTTAGCTGGTTGCGATTATAAAATATAATGATGTCTTCAAAGTGAGATGCATATATGTGCACAATAGGATTACATTAAACTGTTTGATTTCATATCTGAAGTCCATCATATAATATTGACAACAAGTATCCATAACACATCTATCTTCTATTTATTTTAAGAAAAATCTTCCTCGAATTAGAGGTGATGTAATTTCATAACTCTATTTCTAGATATTTATTCAATCCGAGTATCGGAATTTATTTGCGCGACAGACTCATCTTTATCTATGTCGTATACTCTAATATTTTCATCTTCTACCTTCATTCTATTTTATTTTACCAATATCACAACTTTTCACTTGCTCATCCAATTAAGTATAATGATTCCATACACTTTGCAATTTCAACTTTAATCTATCATTAAATGATACACTTTGGTTGCTCATCAAATTTTTTATTTCTACAACTCATACAAAAAAGAATAAACCATCGAATATCTTCAAAACACACTATAAGCCTTTCATTATTATGAAATAGAACCAAATCACACTCATTTATATGATATATTCTCAGTTCACATATACTTCAATAATATTATTTGTTATCAATTATTGTTGAAGATTATAAATAACTATCATTATATAGGATTTGAATTTTTTTTCTATGACGTTGAATGTGTCTCTCATATATATATTATAGTTAAAAAATACAAATCATAATCAAAATAACACAAAGATGAATAATATTAAATATTTAGAAATGAACAACTTCTAATCATTTGATTAACTTTTAATATTTCACCTTTCACTTAAAATTTGTCTTAAACATCTAGAACCTCTTTTTTCCTATAATTTTTTGTAACTCACTCTAGAAATTTTTTAATCATGTCAAATAATTATTTAAAAATTTCATTTTATATTCTAATTATTTAAATAAAAACAATATCTTAATACATCGTATGACACATAATATCATTAACATAATTACGATGAACACATAAAATAAAAAATATTAAAAAGTACATACATTTATAAAATTTAATGTTTCAAAACTAGAATAAATCATGTAAAACAAATAACATATTATAATAAATGTACAACTTTAAAAATAAAGAAATGTATAACTATTTGAAGAAAGAAACACTTCAATGAAAATAAAAATCTTAAATAAATCAATTATACATTTAAAAAAATTAAAGATACAAATTGCATCTTTAAAATTGTTAAATCTTATAAATAGTCCCATATTTCAATATATTTTTACACGTGAAATGTCTTCCTTAAAGGTTTTACATTTTCCTTTATCCCTAAACAAACTTAACCTATATAAATATTATTTGAGCGGGTTAAACATCTAGCTTTTTTTATTTATTTACAAGTTTAAACGTAAAACATTTTTTGAGTGTCATTATGATTAGTGCAGTGCAGCATTTGGAAATTTAATAATTGCTATGGAGCAAATGATGGGTGCTTCTTCTTCTTCTTCGGCGATATCTTTGCAAAAATTTGATGTTTTTATTAGCTTTCGAGGTGAGGATACTCGTAAAAAATTCACAAGCCATCTTTATAATGCTATGAGCAAGAAAGTTATAACCTTTATAGACGACAGTGAGCTTGAAAAAGGAGATGAGATCTCCTTATCATTAATTAAATCAATTGAGGAGTCACATGCATCTGTAGTCGTCTTCTCAAAAGACTATGCTTCTTCAAAATGGTGCTTGAATGAACTCATCAAGATTCTACAGTGCAAGAAAGATCAGGGACAAATTGTGATACCTATTTTCTACGAAGTAGATCCATCACATGTGAGGAATCAGATTGGGACTTATGGGCAAGCCTTTGCAAAACATGAGCGAGATTTGAAGCACAACAAAGACAAGTTGCAGAAATGGAAAAATGCTCTCACTGAAGCAGCCAATTTAGCTGGGTGGCACTCTCAAAATTACAGGTAAATAGAATGAACTATCGACCTTTGTTCAAGTCACGACTTGTCTGTTTATTTCTAATATACTACTTCATTGTGCATTTTTTGTTTTCTATTTTGTATTTTTGATTATGGATAATATATTATATATTTTGTTCAACTCAAAATAGAGAAAGAGATGGCATTGGGCTCTCCATAGTCTTCTTGACATCATCTATTAGTGGTTAATGCCTCATTAGGCTGTTGATGGAGAAAGAGAAGGCATAACAATAGCAATGATTAGTAATGGACAGGGAGAGTCTTTTGTTTAATAAATATTGGGTTGCTCTAGGAAAAAAAAAAAAAAGATCAGAGAGGATGGGGAGTGCACGGGATGAGAAGTTAAAGGGAGAACTGACACGCTTTGGCTCAAGCAATATTTGTTGCTTTGCAATGTGAAAATATGTTTTAATTATCGTTGTATTAATTTCAAAATAAATAAATATGCAAAGTAATAGATTTACCGAAGTCACAATGGTTTTCTTTGTATGGCTCTCTTTTATGGTATCTTATCTCATCTCTCAGAAAATACATTAAAGTAACAGTGACTTTTTCACTTTAGAGAATCCATTTAAGTGGTACGAGAAATCCGTGTTGATCCTAACTTGGTCTTACTAGGTTTTCATTGTCTATCTAAATAACATTAATAATATGCTATGCATATTAAAGTAATATATATGGGAAAATAAGTAGTGATTTATGTGTACTCATTTGGAAGTTTATGTTTTAGAGAGACTTAATTTCTTTTGAATCCAAGTTCAAGTAAGCACATTCAAACATTGATATCTTTGTTGTATCATCAATCATGCAGAGTCATATCTCACAATTTAAAGAATATGAACCACTATTAGGCTATATTTGTACTTCCAAACTTTTAATACTATGCACGTGGGTAGGATTAAACCTTCTTTGGTAATTTGTTTCGGAAATTCATTATAGAAAAAAAAAAATAAAATAGAACATTCATTTATTCTGTCTTTGGATTTTAATTTCATGAAATCTATTTTTTTGTTTCTTTCTTGCTCAACCATGGTGACCATAAATTTTATGCTATTATTATTATTTTCACAAAAAGAATGTTGACCTTTTCCCCCTACTTGATATGGTAGGATTGAATCCAACTTCATTGAAGATATCGTCGAAGATGTTTTGAAAAAATTGAATCGTAGGCACCCATTTAAAGTTAATAAGGAACTTGTTGGAATTGAGAAAAAGTATGAAGAGACTAAATCGTTATTGAAAATTGGGTCAAATGATGTTAGAACCCTTGCATTATGGGGCATGGGTGGCATAGGAAAGACCACTCTAGCTAAAGATTTATATGCTAAATTGTGTTCTCAATTTGAACGTCATTGCTTCCTCGAAAATGTTAGGGAAGAGTCAACCAGATGTGGACTCAATGCTGTACGCAACAAACTTTTTTCCACATTGTTGGAGCTTCGTATTGATGCACCTTATGTAGAAACTCCAATTTTCATGGGAAGACTTGCATGTGAAAAAAGCTTCATTGTGTTGGATGATGTGGCAACCTTAGAGCAAGCAGAAAATCTTAACATAGATAATCAATGCTTGGGACCGGGTAGTAGAGTCATTGTAACAACTAGAGATAAGCAGATATGTAGTCAATTTGATGAATGTGAAATATATGAGGTCAAGGGATTGGACCATGATGAATCTCTTCAGCTATTCTGTTTGAATGCTTTTGGAGAAAAACGTCCTAAAGTTGGATATGAATATCTATCCAAACGAGCAATTGGATATTGCAGAGGCAATCCATTGGCTTTAAAAGTTTTAGGTGCACATTTTCGAACAAAAAGCAAAGAAGCGTGGGAAAGTGAATTGGAAAAGCTAAAAAAGATTCCCAATGGGAGAATTCATGAGATGTTAAAATTGAGTTTCGATGACTTAGATCGTACTCAACAAGACATATTCTTGGATATTACATGCTTCTTCTCCATGATAGGTGAGTTGTATGGGGATCGTGAGACTTGTCGAGATCACCTAGTATGTCTATTGGATGCTTGCAATTTCTTTGCAACAAGTGGGATTGAAGTCCTTTTGGATAAATCACTCATAACTTGTCTAGATCCTAATTTCATAGACATGCATGATTTGTTAATAGAAATGGGACTAGAGATTATTAAGCAAGAATCTCCAAAAGACCCTGGAAGAAGAAGTCGATTGTCAGATCCCGAGGAAGTGTATGATGTACTAAAATATAACAAGGTAGGTGGTCAATTCAATGCATTTATATATTTGATTATGAAATGTAAGCAAGATAAATATGTATGACAACCTTTTCTAATTATTATTCTAAATTTTGTTTGTCAGGGAACTGAAGTAGTTGAAGTTATAATATTAGATATTTCTGCAGTTGGGGATCTATACTTGAGCTCCGATTCCTTTAAATGTATGACCAACTTAAGATATCTGAAAATCACAGATATAGCTTTTGAGGGAAAACCCTGCTTTGTGTACCTCCCTGACGGGCTTGAGTGGTTGTCTGATAAATTGAGGTACCTTCATTGGGATGCATTTCCACTTGAGTCTTTGTCATCAACCTTTTGTTTTACAAGGCTTGTAATACTTAACATGTGCAATAGCAAGCTTAAAAAGCTCTGGGATGGAGTTCAGGTACGAATTTATTATTGTGTTTAGATATACTTGTTAATGGTAGTTTGTAGTGGTGCATTCATATTATCTTATTCATAGAGTCGTGCCACTTGCGTGGTTAAATGGCGGCCATGGCGCCGCCATGTCATGGCAGATTTTTGGACAACCGCCATAGCCAATTTGTGAAGAAATGCCCGCCATGGCGGCACCATAGGCCACAATAGCGTCTTTATATGGAAGATGTTTGGCCCTCCTCCATCGACAACACTGGCCACAACTAGGCTGACGCCCCTCTGTTCTGTTTATGCTTATTTATGTTTAGATTCTCTTTTAGTTAAAACTCATGCATGATTATGAGTGAGTTTATGATTTCTAAACAATGTGATGTTTCTTTCTTCCTCCAGAAGCTTGACAATTTAAAGATAATTAAGCTTGATGGTTCCATAGACCTGATTGAGGTCCCAGACTTATCATGGGCACCAAATATCGAAGTAGTGTCACTTTCTAATTGTGTGAGCTTGTTTCGGCTCCATCCATCCATTTTCACTGCCCCCAAGCTTACAACTCTTTATTTAGAAGGTTGCAAAAACATTGAAAGCTTGAAAACAAACATTCATTCAAAATCTCTCCAATCACTTGATCTCACTGGTTGTTCATCTCTCGTGGAGTTTTCGGTGACATCAGACAAAATGGTTTGGTTGTCCTTAAGTGGAACCGCTATACATGAATTGGCATCATCAATTTGGCACAATAGCAAACTTGTTCATCTCGTTCTATCAAAATGTAAGAAGCTTAACATTGTTGGGAAGAAGTTATCAAATGATCCAGGAGTGGGGCCTCTTAAAATACTGGACCTTTCTGGATGCACACAAATCAATACGTCGAATCTGTGGTACATCTTTGATGGCCTGCGATCTTTAAAAGAACTCCATTTGAGAAAGTGTTGCAATTTAGAAGCTCTCCCTGACAACATCCTAAACAATTCAATGCTGGAAATGCTTCATTTAGATGAATGCAGGAAACTTAAGTCCCTACCAAAGCTTCCTGCATCCTTGCGAGAATTGACAGCCGTTAACTGCACTTATCTGAACACCGACTCCATTCATCGATCAATGCTTGAAAACATGTTACATAGACCACACACCAACTCTGGGTATATATCAAATTATGTTCATGAATTATCTGTCCTTCCAGGAGCCCATGTTCCGGGCGAGTTTGATTTTCATAAAACAGAAGCTTCAATAGTTATTCCTCATATTCCAAAATTTGGCCTGTCTGCTTTCATTTTTTGCGTCATTCTTTCTGAGGGCTTATATGTTAATTACGAAAATGTTCGTTGTACTATCTATGAACATGGAAAAGAAGTCCACCAATGTAAATTACGTTGTGGGAGTGGGACATTAATTTCAGACCATGTATTATTGAACTGCTGGCGTGATAATTCCAAATCGGTGGAATTGGGGAGTGAAAGTGGAGGTGATCATTACAACCTTTCATTTGAATTCAAACATTATGTTTATGAAGAGAAACTATGGTCAAATAAGGGGATAAAGGGTTGTGGGGTCATCAGTGTTTATGGCTTGGAACTTAAGTTAGGGATGGATGGTAAAAACAGTAGCATAGATGATATCATTGAATTACAATCCAATGCTCAAGTATCTGATGAGTCTGATCAACATTTGAAATTTGATATTGATGAGTTACAACCCCGGGCGATTGGAGCGGAAGTTAGAGACTCTGACTATAGAAATGAAGATGACCAACAGCAACTTCTTATTCCCCCAAAGAAGAGGAGGATAACTTGAATGATAAATCTACTCGTCAATGTTCAAATTGGTATGAACCTTCGCCCGTTCCTAATTTTAAATTCCTTACTTATATAACTTTTTTTAAAAAAAAAGAATTTTTAATCTTCGAGTGAAGAACTTAATTCCTTGAAACATAATCATGATGATATCATATTCTAAAAAGAATTCCAGATAAATTGCAATAGTACCTACTATTGCAGATAAACATTGGACATGTCTTTTGTTGAAGCACCTACTAGAAGAGTCAAAACGTCTATTTTTCTTGTTTTTCAAGCAAAAAGACAAGACAGCATCGTAACTTTTATTTAATATTCCTTGTTGCCATGGATTAGTAATATAAAGTTGTATGCTTTTAATAAATTCACCATTTCAATGTGAAAGTCATTGGACAAAGAATAAAGATAATTGGAGTAGTTAAGAGTTAGTTTATGAATTAGTTAGGTGATCGTTAAGAATTGCTATTTTGATTATTATTAGAAAGTTTTTATATTAGACCTCAATTAGTAGACGGGGAGGGAGAGTGCTCTAGTGAGAGAGGAGAGTGTTCCTTTAGTGTAGACTTGAATAAGAAATAATCTTTATTTTTACACCATTATGATAGTAAACCAACGGAAAAGAAATTCATTTTTAAACAAATTTCTAAAAAATAATCTCAATTTTATAAACTAAAAATTATTTTTATTTAAGCTCAAACAAATACACACTCTATTATGATTTAGAGAAAAACTATTTATGTGGAACTTCTCTTATTGATGGGAAATATCACAAAATTATTCTATGTGGACTTTGTATACCAACTAGTAGGTGACTTTTGGCATATAATAGTTTGGGTGTTTCTTTTTTCATCTAGATTAGTTCATCCCGATGTGAAAAATATACATTAAGATTAATTAATTTAGACAAAATTTTGGATTTTTTAGATGATTTGGAGTGAGAAGAAGTTTTCTAATATTTTTATTGTGTTGTGTAAGTTAGTTAAGCAAACTATTACTCATGTATTTTTTTTTTTGTCTTAGAAGATATGGTAAATTCGACAATAATTAACTCACAGACAACTGTGAGGTCTCAGGTTCGAATCCGAGAAAAACATTATCAGCATTTGTCAGTTGAATTAGGACTTCATGACTATTACTCGGTTTTTATTATAAGTTTCTTTTGCAATTTTTAAATATATTGAAAAAAGATAGTAGATTTTGTATTTAATATGTTGATTTTTTACTATCTTAATGTTGAGACACTTTGACTTCGTATCGCTATCTAAAATCTTAAGTCATTAGATATATGTGTCATTTCATTTATATATACAACATTTAACTATTTAATAGTGGACGTAAGATTTACTCCCTTACACTTAAACCAAACACCGAAGACTTAAACCATCAATGATTATCACTCTCCTTGCAAAATGAAACTAATAAAAAACATCAGCAAATTCTCATTTGGTACGTTTACATAAAATATAGAACCAAAGTCAATGCTTTAAAAAAATAAGGACCAAAGACAATTACTACACTATCTTTTAGTGATTATGTAGACTTTTAAATGAATTAAAAGACATTTACGTTCTTTTGGTAAGCGACACTGAAATTATAAAAAAAAAATTAAAAGAACAAATTTTTTTACGCAAGATAAACAAAGTTGAAAGTACTAGGTTTTTTTTGTAGGAAAAATTGAAGGGACAAGTTAGTCCCTCATAAAATAAAAAAGCTCATTTTATTCCAATGCATCGAATTTAGACAATAAATTAAACTCAATTGTTTGGGTGAATATCGTTGATATGAACAATAATCTTTTAATTTAAAAAACTGCCATATAAAAGATTACTATAAAATTGGAACACCCTTAAAAAGGTAGGTATGTTTATTTAGAATATACCAATGTATTTTATATCCCACATTTGCATTCAAGGAAAACACTTCTCATAGTACCAACACATGAATAACTTTCACTCCAGCTCATTACATGTTTGGAAAGTGATGAAGTCTTCTCTGAGCATATTGTGTGATTTTAATCATTCAATATAAGAAGAAGATAAAATCTTATAATTTAGAGATTTTAAAAATTATTTGGAGACTAAATTGTCTTTGAATATTACTTTTATATAGAGACTTAAATATCAACGAGATTTCTCTTAATTACACGTGGTACACAAGAGCAGATATAATCACTTTTACATTTCAACAAAAAAAGTAATATCAAAGGTATGAAAAACATTGATAGAAAGACTTTCAAAATTCGATTTATCTATGGATTAAAACATTGATACAATTAAACTAAAAAATTGATACAATTAAATAACATTGATAGAAAAACATTGATACAATTAAACTAAAAAAGTTGAATGCAATATAATTGTGACACATAAATTAAATATGGTGACAAAATGGAAATGCGTTGGTGAGTGAGAAGAGAAGACTACTGTGTGTGCGCGTCAAAAAGCAAGTCATTTAATAGTTAAAAAGCAAGTCATTTAATAGCTCTTGATAATATTCTAACGTCACTTTTATCTGCTATATATAAACTACTTGCTAATTGATCTAGTTTGTTTGTTAATTAACATAATAATAACATCACTTTCTTGTTCATTTTGGCGAAATGAGTAATTTCTTCTCGTCACCATCAATGCCTCACTAACTTCCCTTATTTTCTGCTGCATCATCAACGGGTAAATAATTAATTAGCTTTACCTTTTTTCTGCTAGCATTCATTTCTTCACTTTTATTAATTTATTTTATTATTAATTATAATTAGTGTTTGTTGCAGTGAAGAATCTGTGTGTTGAGTACTATTTTTCTCATCTAATTGGGACTGTTTGTGTGTTTGGTATGATCTTTTCACTTCTTATTTTTCATTCTCTTTTGTTTTTATTTATAAAGCATCTAAGACATCGGTAATAATTTTAAAAAATAAATAAATTGAACGTAATCATATGCCTCGATGTCAAATAACAACATGTGTTGGATACCACATACACCTTCGATCAGAAGTGTCGCTACTACAAAAGTTTTTACTCAAAGACAAATGATTAAGAAAATACTCTTTTTTGTTCCTGAAAAAACAGCCCTAGAAGAAAAATCATGCATGCATTGAACTTCAAACTGTGAGGTGATAGTTTCAAAATATTAAGGTCTGCATAATTGCTATCCTCACTCTGTGTTGGGTTTGCGTATTCAACTTGAAGCATGTTGTGGATAATATAGAGTTTAATTGTCTAAAATATTTTATTGACAGATTTTACCCTATCAATGAATCACAACTAATTACTTGTTTGATTTTTGAAATATTATGATTAAAGTGAATAATGTTGATGATCTAAATGAAGTTGCTCAATTGTTTTTAGTTTGTCTTAATTGGTCGCGATAAGAAAATATAATGATGTCTTCAAAGTGAAATGTGTGTGTGGGCACGCATCCGTGAGTTTACAATCGAATTATATTAAACTGTTTGATCTGATATCTGAAGTCCAACATATACTATTGAGAACAAGTATCAAGAACACATTTATCTTCAATCTATTTTAAGAAGAATCTTCCTTGAATGATAGTGACAAATGATATACTTTCATAACTCCATTTTCCAACATTTTTTCCTTTTCTAGTTTAAACTTAAAATGTTTTACTTTTTAGAGTGTAACATTGTGATTAAGCAGTGCAGCACTTGGAATTTTATAATGGCTATGCAACAAATGATGGGTGCTTCTTCTTCGGCGATGCCTTTGAAGAAATTCGACGTATTTATTAGCTTTCGAGGTGAGGATACTCGTAGGAACTTCACAAGCCATCTTTATGATGCTGTGAGCAAGAAAGTTATTACCTTTATAGACGACAATGAGCTTGAAAAAGGAGATGAGATCTCATCAGCATTGATCAAAGCCATTGAGGAGTCATATGCATCTATAGTCATCTTCTCAAAAGAGTATGCTTCCTCAAAATGGTGCTTGAATGAACTCATCAAGATTCTAGAATGCAAAAAAGATCAGGGACAGATTGTGATACCGATTTTCTACGAAATAGATCCATCACATGTGAGGAATCAAACTGGGAGTTACAGGAAAGCTTTTGCAAAGCATAAGAGAGATTTGAAGCACAACAAAGATAAGTTGAAGAAATGGAAAGACGCTCTCACCGAAGCAGCCAATTTAGCTGGGTGGCACTCTCAAAATTACAGGTAAATAAAATGAACTATCCACATACCTTTTCTCTCTCAGAAAATACTCTAAAATCACAGTGACTTCCCCACCGTAGAGGATACATTTGCACTCAAGTTGAAATCTTTGTTGTACATGCTCCTGCATACTCATATCTCACAATGTAAAGAATATGTACTATCCCCCATTGGGCTATATTTGTACATCCAAACTTTTAATACCATGCACATGGGTAGTATAAAACCTTATTTGGTAATTTGCTTTGGACATTCATTGCCTAGAAATAAATAGAACATTAATTATCTTCGATACTTGTTTGGATTTTCATTTCCTGAAATCTATTTGATGTTTCTTTCTTTGGCCATAAATTTTATACAGTTATTATCTTCACAACAAGAATGTTGACCTTTTTCCCCATCCTTCATATGGTAGGATTGAACCGAACTTCATTAAAGACATCGTGGAAGATGTTTTAAAAAAACTGAATCATAGACACCCATTTGAAGTTAATAAGGAACTTCTTGGAATCGAGGAAAAGTATGAAGAGACTAAATCCTTACTGAAAATTGGGTCAAATGATGTTAGGACCCTTGCATTATGGGGCATGGGTGGCATAGGAAAGACCACTCTAGCTAAAGATTTATATGCTAAATTGTGTTCTCAATTTGAACGTCATTGCTTCCTCGAAAATGTAAGGGAAGAATCATCCAGGTATGGACTCAATGTTGTACGTAACAAACTTTTTTCGACATTGTTGGAGCTTCGTCTTGATGCAACTTATGTGGATACCCCAATTTTCATGAGAAGACTTGCATGTGAAAAAAGCTTCATTGTGTTGGATGATATGGCAACCTTAGAGCAAGCAGAAAATCTTAACATAGACAATAATTGCTTGGGACCGGGTAGTAGAGTCATTGTCACAACTAGAGATAAGCAGGTATGCAGTGAATTTGATGAATGTGAAATATATGAGGTCAAGGAATTAGACGAATATGAATCTCTTCAGTTATTCTGTTTGAATGCTTTTGGAGAAAAACGTCCTAAAGTTGGATATGAAAAGCTCTCAGAAAGTGCAATTGGCTATTGCAGAGGCAATCCACTGGCATTAAAAGTTTTAGGTACAAATTTCCGTACAAAAAGCAAACAAGTGTCGGAAAGTGAATTGGAAAAGCTAAAAAAGATTCCCAATAGGAGAATTCACGATGTGTTAAAATTGAGTTTTGATGACTTAGATCATACACAACAGGACATATTTCTAGACATTGCATGTTTCTTCTCCATGATGCATCGGTGGTACGAGGATCGTAATACTTGTCGAGATGACCTAATATGTCTACTAGATGCTTGCAATTTCTTTGCAGCAAGTGGGATTGAAGTCCTTATAAATAAAGCACTCATAACGTGTAAAGATTTTAATTACATAGACATACATAATTTGTTACAAGAAATGGGACAAGAGATTGTTAAGCAAGAATCTCCCAAAAACCCTGGAAGAAGAAGTCGATTGTGCGATCCTGAGGAAATTTATGATTTACTGAAATATAACAAGGTAAAGGGATGATCCAGTGTGTGTGTGTGTGTTTGAATATATATATATATATATATATATATATATATATATATATGAAATATAAGCAAGAAAAATATATTATGTATGACAATATTTGTTAATTTTTATTCTAAGTTTTGTTTGATAGGGTACTGAAGTTGTTGAAGCTATGGTATTTGATAGTTATAAAGTTGAGGATCTACACTTGACCTCTGATTCCTTTAAAGGGATGACTAACTTAAGATATCTTCAAATAAGAAATACATGTTTTCAGAGAAAAAGTTCCAATGTGTACCTCCCTGACGGTCTTGGGTGGTTGTCTGATAAATTGAGGTACCTTTCTTGGGATGTATTCCCACTTGAGTCTTTGCCATCAACCTTTTGCTTTGAAAGGCTTGTACAACTTGTCATGTGCAAAAGCAAGCTTAAGAAGCTTTGGGATGGAATTCAGGTACGAATTAATTAATGTGTTTAGATATATTTGTTATTGTTAGTTTGTTGTGGTGCATTCATATTATCTCATGCACAGAGTTGTGCCACAACTAGGCCGAAATCCTTCTGATCTATATATGCTTAATTATGTTAAGATTCTCTTTTAGTTAAGACTCATACATGATTATGAATGAACTTAATGATTACTATACACTGTGATGTTTCTTCTTTCTACAGAAACTTGACAATTTAAGGTTCATTATGCTAAATGACTCCAAAGACCTGGTTGAGGTCCCAGACTTATCTGGTGCACCAAATATTGAAATAGTATCTTTGTCTTATTGTGAGAGCTTGTGTCAGCTCCATCCATCCATTCTCAATGCTCCCAAGCTTGGAGAATTACATTTAAATGGTTGCATAAACCTTGAAAGCTTGAAAACAACCACCCACTCAAAATCTCTCTATAGAATCAATCTCAATGGTTGTTCATCTCTCATTGAATTTTCGGTGACATCAGACGAAATGGTTTGGTTGTCCTTAAGTCGAACTGCTATACATGAATTGGCGTCATCAATTTGGCATAATAGCAAACTGGCTCATCTCTTTCTAAGAAAATGTCAGAAACTTAACATTGTTGGGAAGAAGCTATCAAATGATCCAGGAATGATGCCTCTTAAAGAACTTGATCTTTCAGGATGCACACAATTAGATACATATTGAATTTATGGAACATCCTTGATGGCTTACAATATTTAAAACATCTACATTTGAAAAAGTGCTGCAACGTAGAAACTCTCCCTGACAACATCCAAGAAAAATCAATGATGGAAAATCTGATTTTAGATGAATGCAAGAAACTTAAGTCCATACCAAAGCTTCCCGCGTCCTTGCAAAAACTGACAGCCATTAACTCTACTTATCTGAACACGGACTCCATTCAACAGACAATGCTTGAGAACATGTTACACAAACTCCACACCAACTCCATTCAAGACAGATCAGATGATATTTATGAAATCTCTTTCCTTCCCGGTGGCCAAGTTCCAAGCGAGTTTGATTTTCATACAACAGAAACTTCCATAGTTATTCCTCCTATTCCAAAATTTGGTTTGTCTGCATTCATTTTTTGTATCATTCTCTCTAAGGGCTTAAATGTGTCTTACAATGGCGCTCGTTGTACTATTTACGAACGCGGAAAACAAGTCCAGGAATGTGATGTAGGTGTTGGTGGGAGAGGGACATTAATTTCTGATCATGTTATGTTAAGTTGCCGGTATGTTAATGAGGAATTGGTGGAGTTGGGGAGTGAAAGTGGAGATGATCATTACAACCTTTCATTTGAATTCAAATATTATGTTGATGAAGACGACGGAGAATTTTGGTCAACTAAGGGGATAAAGGGTTGTGGGATCTTTCCTGTATATGACCTGAAGCTTAGGTTGGAGTTGGATGGTAGAATCATTGGTAGAGATGAAATTGTTGAATTACAATCTAGTGCTCAAGTTTCTAATGAGTTTGATCAACATCTAAAACTTGATATTGAAGAGTTACAATACTGAGAAGTTGGAGTCGAAATTAGAGGCTCTCATGATGAAAATGAAGATGACGAACAACAAAGAAAATGACGAGGACTTGAATGATTGAAAAATATGTTGCAAATAGTTGTGACATTGGCCATTTATTTCTTTTTAATTAACTATCAAGCAAATTAGTGTGAGAAGTTACAATAATGAACGATATCGTATTATAGGTTAGGCTCTTGAGCCATCTATGCATGAACAACATCCAAGTGAAGATGAATACATACAAAAAAAAAAATTAGTCTTTAAAAATATAAGATATTGTTATTTTGGTGTCTGATTTAGAATAAACTCAAATTAATTCTCAAATGATAAAAATAGTTCTTAAAATACATAATTTATTATTATAAAAATATCTGAAAGATATAAATTACTATTAAAATAGTTCATAACTGTTATAATAGAGAGACTAAATTAACTAATATTTTGATGATTCAAAGACTAATTTGAATTTTTTTAATGTGTCAAATACCAAAATAAAAGTCTCATATACTTCTAAGAACTAAAATAACGGTTTAAA
>JBBPBR010000004.1:62031821-62061091 GCA_037974775.1 Cicer pinnatifidum | reverse complement strand
TTTTAATTATTAAAATATTATAATATATTTATATATAATGAATTAAAAAGTAACATACAATTAAATAAAATCTATAATGAGAATTATATTTTTTATTGTTGATTTTTTAATCATAGATATATAGATACATAAGTATAAAATGAAAGAATGAATGATAAATTTTAGAAGTGTCACCTTATATTATTGAATTGTGTGACATAATCAGTGTTAGTTGATATATAAGAGTCTGGTGCTTTGACATAAGAATTTAAAATTTTGTTTTAATATATTATTTATGTTAACCATGCGTAAGTAAACTTAATATATTAGTGAGTCTAAATATGTATAAAAAAAATTAAAAATAACTATTTTTTTTATTATTAGAGTAAAATTTACATAAGCATCTACATGTTTTGTGCAGCTTGGTGCAACAAGTTGTACATCTAAAGAGTAATATGACATACTGGTTTTATTGTCGGAAGACTTGATAAAAAGCAACAAACTCATGCTTGATGGGACATTGTACTGTGTCGTGTTCTGTATCAACAAATCACATATACATTATCAGGAAATGTATGTGGTGCCCGAGAAATCAAGATGAAAAATGTTGAACTCTAAATATTTTTATTAAAAAAACTTTAGTAATGTATGAAGACAAATCATTGAATATATTGTTAAAAAAAAATAATGATGTAGAGCATTCAAATTCAACAAAATAGATAAATATTTTTGGATCGAAAAATGTTTATAGAATTAATTTGTTAAATTGAGAAGAGAATGTAAGTTGCATATATTAAACTCTAGACCTTCTCCATATAACTAATTTGGTGTCAATCTATACAATAAGTTATTGTTTCAGAAACAATTGAACTGCTTTGAAAGTTAAAATCAATTAATAGTTGTTAGAAAATAAGTTGAGAAAACTAAAAAGTAGGGTATCATATATTAGTACAAATCTTAAAATGAGTGCTAAGTTTCGATTCTTTAAAGAACAGAACAAATTTACAATAGTAAAGAAAAATTAAACAAACCATCAATGATTATTGAACCCTCGTTATTTATGTATTCGTTCTAACATCTTATTTTCTTTTTATTTATTTCTTTCTAAAACATCACCAATATATCATATTTATCTATCACCCTCTCTGTTCCTATTTCTCTTATGTGTAAAAGGGATAATATGGGTGTCTATTGATGATTTTTCTAAACCAAACAAAAGACGCAATGTTAAAGATGTGATTGTGGAGAGTTAACCTTGATAAAGGAAATCAAAGGTGGACACAACAGCGTCGCCTCCTCTGTCTTACGTTGCGTGTTTTCTAAAATTAAGCCAACTAATTGGTCACTGAGCTGTTGTTAAACCGAACGTTTGATTATTTCAATATTGACCAAAAAGGGTTTTGTTTTTGTGGAAGGAAAATGAGTATGAGATTTCAAGATCACTAAGGTATGCACAACGACAAGGATGTCAATTTAACCAAATGCGTAGTCGGATATGAATATGCTATTGATATACATTTAATAGATAGTAGCGGAGGAAACCATGTAGAAAGGACTACAAATTTAAGATAGATTGCATACAAAAAGTAGCAAAGGATGGAACATCTTGAGAAATGGCTGGTCAGATATTTGCTGATGTGGGGAAAATATGATTTCGTAGATGAAATGTCAAAACACATGGTGTTGAGATTCTGTTTTTAATAAATAATAATATTGATTGAACTAACATCAATTTCCAAAAAGTTCCTTCAAGGGCAAGAGTCGTTGTTATTAAAAGATCCAAAAAAACAGAAAATTACATGTTTATACTGCTGAAAATTGTCAAGGCACCCCCAGCTAACAAACATTTCTATTCTAGTGTTGAATCTCATAATTGCATTAGAAAGGTAAACATCGGCTAATAACTCACCATTTAACAGTTTCGAAGTTCCTCCTAGAGAAAAAGTTGTGTTCTTGATTATATGAGGTTTCAATACTTGGTAAGGTTTGTAGTCAAACCAAATCCAAATGGAAATAGAGGATCATAATGTTTATCACCAACATTCATTGGGAGTTGGTCAACTGTCTTGAACCATGTCCTTGCAAGCTTTCCAGTGAAAGCATAGTCACCATAGAGAACGTCTGCAACACCTTGGCCTTCGGTGCCAGGAAGCCATGCAGCTACGAGGGCATCAATCTTCGATAGATATGGCTGAATCACAACCGGTCGCCCAGTGATGAGAACAACTACACATTGAATAGAGCCACATACATTGGTGATGGTGCTTGGACCTGGCTCAGGTATTGTTAGATTCAAACTGTCACCAAATGTTTCAGCATAAGGGGGTTCTCCCACAATAACTATGGCATACGAAAATTTGTTTGAGCTGAGAAAACTTGCATCAGGGTTTCCATTGTAGACAACTTCAGTGGCAGGATCAACTGTTTTTTTTATAGCATCAAGGATGGTAGTACCTGTCAGCAAAAATTAATTCTATCATATGTTCAGTAATTCTTCCACAAAAGGATGCTTTGATAAAAAATATATCGTAAGGGTACACTTTATGAATGTTTTTCATGTTACCACTTGCAATATTGAGTGAGGATTCTAGAATTGTAGCTTTTCGAAGATGTTTTAAAATTGGATCAGAGATTGAACCAGTGTGACCTCCGAATTATGGTTCAATTGGTTGAACCGAAAGCCGAATAAAATATGTACTTTTTAAAACGAACAGGTTGAACTGTAGATCAATCTGGTTCAGCCCGGTTAGAGTTTGGTTCTGACAAACTAGGAACCAACTGGGGTTGAACCAACCAGCAAATGTGATTTTTAAATGGTTCATGGTTCAACAGGACGGTCCGGTTCTAAAAAAACACTGCTTTTCAATGTAATTTTTCATAGACACGGTAAATGTGTTGACTTACCAGCTGTAAGATCATTACCCTCAAGCCCTTGCCAAGTAGAAGTCCATCCTCCACATTGACTACCCAAATTGTCAGCATGACTACCTGCAACCAGGATTTTTGAAGCTTTCTTCGGAAGGGGAAGCAATGGCTTTGCAGATTTACCATTCTTTAGCAACACTAGGGATTTCCGAACAGCTTCTCTTGCTAACTCCCTATGTTCCTGTTTAAAACATGATATATATGCTCAAGAAACAAACTCTTTCCATTTGAAAGAAATGCATAAAGTATCAACCACATGTTCAAAAGACATCCATAAGAAAAAATGTACCCTGCTACCCAATTGGTTTGCGAGGCTTAGATCAGCAAGTGGATTTTCAAAAAGGCCCATGGTAAATTTTACTCTTAAGATTCTTGCAACAGCATCATCAATCCTGCTCATTGGAATAATATTGTTCTTTACTTGATAAGTTAGGTCATCAATGAACTCAGTAAAGTTATAGGGAACCATAATCTGCAAACAATGTGAATGTTCAGTAGAAAGTCTTTTCATTATATTGAACCCTTAAAACTAAAAACATTTTATGTTTCTTTCATTTACTCCATGAAGTGAAAATAATATTTACCATATCAATTCCAGCACTAACACTAGCTTGAACTGAGTATGAATAGTTAGCATGAGGAGGAGAGGTAATCCGGTCAATACCCTGCCAATCTGATATTACAAAACCCTGAAAGATGGAAGAAAAATTACATAACGTGAAGCTATTTACATCTGTATTTTTTTTACTTCACCAGTTCACTTTTTACATTCAAGAGCTATTTAGATAAATTTTAATTACCCTGAACCGCAGTTTGTTCTTGAGGTAACCAGTGACAAGATCCCGGTTAGCATGCATCTTTTTCCCATTCCAGCTAGAGTAGGAGATCATTACTGTTGAAACACCCTTGATAATAGAGTCATAGTATGCTGGCATGTGAATTCCAAGCAATCCTTCATAATTTATCAAAGTATTGTTTTCATTGATACCCTTGTTTGTGCCACCGTCTCCCACAAAGTGCTTGGCACAAGCTGCAACCTTGTTCCTGGGTCGAAGTAATAAAAATGAAGGGGTATTTTTTATTTTAGGTCTAGACATTCATACAATAAAAGTAGCATAGCCTAAGAGTGTGTCTTGTGCAGATGGATTAAGTATGTTTGTTATCATGGTGGGTTTGTCCACATCACAATGAACCACAGTGGTACCAAACATGCACTAAAACAAATTTGGGCTTATACTTATTATTTAATTTTCATATGGAAATAGAAAACTTTGTCATTCAAATATTAGACACGGAGAAACATCAAGTTTTGTGTATTATGTGTGATAAGGACACGGCATGCATGCTTTATGGCCAAGGCTCTTTGAGAGTGTGAATACACGTATTTACATTATACGACTTGACATTTAGATGGTCCACCCATTTGGATGCAAAAGGTGTGAGCCCAACCATCTAAGTGATCAGAAAAATCCAAATATGTAGGACCATCATAATGGTATAGGACCATCCAAAGGAAGCTCCTGGGTTCACCGTCTTTTCTATTTCTTTTTCTTCTCCCTTTTATTTTATGAATGTAAAAGACGATGGAACATAACCTTTATGAACTCTTAAATAATTGACGGTCTGATTGATGGGGAACTCATGCCTACAGTAAGGTCTACCCCCATTAAACAATCATGTTTGTCCAAAATGAAAGCTGAAGAAAAGCCAAACTCATAAAACTTAAATTTCAAGTACTGATAAAAGATAACTGCTGGAAGGATTATATATCAAACTTATACCAAGAAACAAGCAGAATAATATCAACGGTAATTAAGAAAACGTATAAATACCATAAAATGTTGTTACCAAGAAACTGTAGTTATGGATGTACAAAAGAATGTATAAATGCATTTCATGTTCTGAAATATTCTCTAGTAATTAAACAAATCCTTCATAGAATATCACCAACCATACAATAACAAGACTAATGACCATATAATGATATAACCCATTTATGTATTAAATAATTTGTATTCAGTTGGTTTGCTCAATAAAATTTTATTTTCAAAACAAAGCATGAAACAAAATCCTTACTTTCCAGCAACGAAGGGAACTCCCTTCCTGGAATCGCCAGGAATATCTCCTTGCAGACCAGGTATAATTTCTGTCATAGTTCGAACAATCTGAGTATCCTCACTGTAACTTTCATAGCAACGTCCCCACCTTGGATCTCTGCAAACCTGTGGATGAATAGTCCATCATCATATCAGCAGATTTGATTAATGTTAATGTGATTCAAACACAACAGAATATCGAAACATTGCTTCATTACCGCAATACATGGGGCAAAGACATATGGAATTCCTGTAGCTCTAACTTCAAGGGCAGTTGCATCTCCAATCTTTTTTATGAGCACAGGATCCCTAATAAACAGTGAAATAAAATTTTTACACTTTACATGTTCAAATATATCTTCCAACAGCACCACTTCATTAGGATTTGGAAAAATCCGATCATTTCAGTCAAAAATTATCAAATCTGATTTCAATGACAACACTCATTCTCTCTTTTTCTCTAATCATTTCATGACAACTCAAATTTCTCCATATACACCACACCACCATGGCCTAGCGTAAGTGGTTGGTTCACAGTGTGTTTGAGTGTTATAACCCCGTGGTACAGAGTTTGATTCCTAATCATAAAAAGTAAAAAAATTCTGCATATACATTAACTTGCCTGGTAACTCCCAGTCCAACATTGTGAGGAAAAATAGTAGCATTGTAGACATTATTGTGACCATGAACAGCATCTATCCCATAAATCATTGGAATCCCAAGGCGAGTAGATAAAGCTGCCTTTTGCATCTGATTCACCATTTTCACCCATGTCTCAGCAGATGCCTTCGGAGCTGGAACACTCCCTCCTCCACTCAGCACACTCCCTGTCCATCAATGATAAGTTAAACACTCAGATCAGTGTTGTCAATCGCAAATCACAAAAGCTAACAGTTTGTTCAAATTTATCTATGCAACAATGCTACAGCGCCGCTGCAGCTGATATTTGAAACATTTTATACTAAATAGCATATTACGGAACAATAATGACATGTTCAAATTCTGGTACGCTGCTGTAGCCTTTATTCAACAACACCAACTCAAATACAGAAAATATGACATCATCAAACAATATAAAGAGCTAGATTTGAGTAACAAAATGAAGAGTGGTTTTACCAATGAAGTACTTGTTTATGGCATCAGGAGTAGCAACACTCCTTTCAACCTGAGTCATTTGGCCTATCTTTTCCTCAAGAGTCATTCTGTTCAACAAGTCCCTGATTCTTCTATTTAGTTTAACCTTAGGGTCTTTATACTTGATGTATTCTGCTTCTGAAAATGAAATCAGAAAGCACAAAAGCAGAACACACACAATAGCCTTTGAAGATTTCCCCATTTCAAAGGCTCAACAACCCAAATGTATAAACAATCTGCAGATATATATAGCAAACAGAATCAGATAACTCAAAAAAAATGGATCAAATAGTAAAAACAAACAATAGGGCAATAAAGAAAAACAGAAACCAACATGAGCAAAACAAACATGCACTTTAAAAACTAAACAAAGTTAAAAGAAAGAAGAAAAAACACTAAAATGCTAAAATGAGATAAGAAAAAGGGAACTTTTGTACCTGAGAAAAAGCTAGGCTAAATGAAGCAGAAGAGAAAGAAGTAAAGAAATAAAAATCAATGAATTAGAGGTAGTGGAGTATGAGTAAGGTAGTACTACTAAATATATAAATATATATATAGAAAGAGAGAAGTAGCCACTGGTCCCACACCACAGTTTTTAACACCGTAGTTAAGAGAACAAAATCAACTTTTTTATTATTTAAAATTAAGTGATGATCATGATAGAGTTTTTATATATATATATATATATATATATATATATATATATATATATATATATATATATATATCTTTTTTATTATTTTTTTAAAATGTTTTATTCTTCAATTAAATTTTTTAAATATTCTATTTTTGATTTCAACATGAAGTTATTTTCTTAGAAATAACTTTCAACTGCATTTTTTATGTCAATAGGAAGTCGTATTTTAGGAAAGCAACCTCCAACTGCATTTTTTTTTTTAAATATAATAAAAAAAACAAAACACAATTGAAGGACGCTTTTTCAAAAGATGACTTCCTTTAAAACTAAAAAGTAGGACATTTAGGAAATTTAATTTGATAGTAGAATATTTAAAGAAAAAAAATATAAAACAAGGATATGTATATAAAACTCATCATGATACTTCATAGTTTTAAACTTTTATACCAAAAATAAATAATTTTGTAACAGAATTTGTATTTTTAAGTAGACTATGGGACATTCGACAGCTGTTTATGATTTTTTTTAAAGGAAAATATTAACAAGTGTGTTTTTGAAGTATTTATTAAGAAAATAGATGTAGAATTTAACAAAAAAAATTGTATAATTTAAATTTAAGAATTATAAAGAGTGAAATTTTTTATTTAAAATCTATATTTTATTTTCTTTATTTGTTTCCTTTGATAAAGATTATTGTGAAACTTGTTAGCATGACTTTTTAACAAAGTTTATTATTATTTTGACTCAATACCTTTTGACAAGTTGGAACTACAAGACGCTTATTCGGCGCCGGTGGAAGAAGAGTTCTCATTTATTCAATAATTTCTGTTAGATTTTGGTATTTATTGCATATATAAATATCCTTGATAGAAAAAAATTAGTATTGCATATATCATCTGGATTTAACAGAGATTGAGGCTCAATAAACTGAATATTATCATATTATGGCTGTTTTTCAGTTTGCATCGTATTTTTAAAATGAATTTAATTTAATTGAAAGATATTTGATAGGCAAGGAATTCGATTTGATTTTATATTTGGATTATGATTCATGTCCAATCAAAAACAACACTATGACACAATTTTTTTAGATAGATACTCTCTGTCTTTTGATAATTCTCCTCAACTGTGATAAAAATTAATTTTTAACAATTTTTTTTAAGAAGTCAAAATAATTAATGTAATTAATGGATGATTATTCAAAGTAAAAGGTGCATAAAAAATAATCTAAAATAGTTATATCAACATCATTAAACCAAAGTTTAAGATTCTACTCAAACAACTATCAAATTCAAATAAAATGAACGTAAAATAAATTATATTATATTATATAAAAGTGAGTGAAATAATAAAATTATATAAAAATTAAATTAAAATTCAAAAATTACATATAATAAATTCTAAACTAAAATTAATTCTAGAATAAAATTAAATCCACTCTAGAACAATTAAATATGTCAAAATTAATGTTATAATTTTGACAACTTTAATTTGAAGAAAAAATAGACTTAATACATGGTTTCAAACTACATCAGGGTTAAACAAAACCACAACGTAAAATGACATCAATGTAGAAATTATGTTTTGTTACATCTGAACTGTGAAAAAAAAAAAAGGCAAAACCTGCATTTTGTTATTAAGGTAGGGAATCGATTTCAAGGTTGCATTTTGTTTTTACATTTACTTTCCGGATCGGAATCTAATAGCTGAAGGCATGCATTTTTTGGATTGAAAAAGGTTGTTGTATCGTGTACTCATTAACTTTTTTTTTTTAATTGTAAGCTCTTTGTTGTGGAAAGAATTGTAAACAAATACTTCATTTAATTAATCAATCATTATATTCAAATATCTCTAATTTATATATATATATCTATTAATTATTTCATAATTATTTATATTTCTATTTCTCTTAACGTGTAAAATAGGTACATCAAATATTTAATTAATAGTAGTACTCCATTAACAAGCTACGGAAACATGTGGCCAACGTGCCTTTGTGTTTAATTTTTTTGTCCGTTAAAAAAGACGTGTTTGCTTCTTGATTTCAAATTGGTCAAATTAATGTGCTGTTGTACATTGACCATTGAGTGGGGACTGGTGTTTGCAATTTGAAAGACCAATCAGGGTTTTTCTATCTTTGGAATGATATTATTCTTTTTCTCATAAATTCTCACTAGATCTATATCCAAAATAATTTTATTGAATAAATACTTTATTCAGTTTGACTTTCATTTGTTTCAAGTTAGTCTCTTATCTATAATTTTAAAATAATTTTAAAATAATGTTTATTGTGTAATGTTAATCAAATTAGTATCTATATTACTTTTAGTTAACTAACAAAATTAAAGTTGTTGGTTAACACAAAAAAAAATAACATTGAAGATCACTTTGCAACAAATAAACTTTTGTACAACAAAAAAAGCCTCCAATTTTCTTCAATTCCAAATAAAAATATATGTTATTCGTAAAGTAACTTTTTTTAGGTATCTTTTGAAGATATTTTTTAGTGGTAACATATGTTTTGAGGAATGAGAGCAAGGTGATAATGGAATTATGATCATAGTTGCCCTTGCAAGCAATTCAAGCAAAGAGTTTATGGTTGTCTTTAATAATATACTTTTTTATAAACTATATTTCGACTTTATCTCAATCCAATGTAAAATTTGAGTTTATTTTCAATATGAACCGTTATGAGGTTGGTATTGGTAGAATGACAATCTACCTCTACAACACATGTAGATGTCGTCCTACCATAACTTTCAAGAAGTTTTGATCTTGAGTTTTTCTTAAGTCAAAAGTGGATTAAAATAAAAAAAAATCCACAAATGTTCGGAAAGATGTACATCTATCAATAAAAAGGAAAGAAAAAAAAAACTCTAAAGAATGTCAAAAGCATCAATGTATAACAATTATTACAAATTTTTTTTTGTGCATTCTAGCTTTTTTATTTTTTCTTCGTGGGTTCAAGATAACTTCAATGAAATTTTGATATTGATTAAGATCAATCTCGTTATTATCGTTGCTCCAAATACATTCTAAGAGATATATATTTTGAGCAACATTTGAGTTACAAATTTCCTTAATAAAAGTTTGATGAATTTTGACATATTCACCTTCAACTACCATATCACTCTAAAGACCAACAATACAATATCGTAAATTTTATTTATCTATTGTTCCTTTCTTTGTATACTATTAGTTTGGTTGACAAATATTTGATTACAATAATAGATCATTTAGACTACACCTCTAGTGCCGACAAACATAATGATAAAACTAGAAGACAATTTGGATTTATTAAAAACGAAGATAAACTTCCTTAGTTATAAATATGATATATCAAGTCGTAATATATGTACTAAATTAATTTACTATGAAAATGTTACGATATAATAATTTTACAAGTGTCATTAGTAATTTTCATATATTCATTGTGAATAATCATTCGACTTGAAGTTATTATATTTTTATATAAAGAACTATAAACTTTAAAGTCATTAAACATTATCTATAACACAGTCATAAGGAGAGTTATTGAATTTGCAATGAACATAATAAACATCTGTAACACATAAGTGATATATATTTCATTTTAGTCCCAAAACTCATACATGAGATTTTTCGAAAAACTAGATCATTTTTTTTTTTCACTTCATATAATTTGACCTATATATGCAATTTATAAACAAATGCACAATCTAAATAAATGTGGCAAAGGTTTCCAAAACATCTCAACAAAATAAAATGGCAAAGATATAATTTGTAGTTTGTGTCTAATCCATTATAACCATTGAATTGGATAAACACAACAATTGAGCAGACCGCATATTTTGAATCAACTACAACATATTTCAAAGCTGCGCCTAACCAAAGTAAAAGAAAAAAAAAATTAAGAGGTTTTCTTATGGGAGAGTAAATAAAATTGAGATATTTTAAAATAGAGAAAGAAATTTACTAAACAAATAAAAATAAAAAGACTAAAATTATAATTATACTATTAAAATAAACTACTAATTTGAGCCGTTACTTTTTATCTCAACCTAATATTCTCATGTTATTGGAGAAGAGACACTCCATGTGAACTTAAATATATGATATATAGATTAATTGGATAAACTGTAATTAGATATCAGATATTTAAACCATAATGTACAATTGTCTAACACCAACTATTGTTACTGGGATGTAAAAAAACAAAAGACCATTGCTATTAGTAAAAAGATCATATAACTAGAAGACAAATCACGTAGAACTGAAGATCATATTTTAGCAGACATTAATGTCACAAATACTTGAAACATCATGTCTATAAACTAACATCAAGGTTTCTAATACTTGAAAACAAAGTCATATATGAAACTTGTCACATGAATCAAAAGGTCTTTGTCATTTAGAAATTTACTGCAACCCATTTGTTGTCATCAATAGGAAGAACTGTAACCCCCTCATGGAACACAATATTTGGGAGGCTTGTATGAACCTTTAACTTGTTACAAAGCATTGTATTGAGAGTCTTTGTGTGGGAGAGTCCAGGGGAGCAGGAGCAACAGCAGATCCGAGACTCAGAAATTGATGCACAGGGAAAATCAGTATGTGAAAGTGGATATGATTTGCGTGAAGATAAATAGTTCATGTTGCACATATTCATTTTTTTCTTAGGTGGCTCAGATTCATTTGACATGCCATTGTTAACTTTGACATCACTAGATATTATCACCTCATCCAAAACTTCATCTGTTTGAATATAACACAATGCAATAAACATGCCCAATGGTTATAATATTACACATTTATCAAAAAGTAAAATAGTTCATGATGATTTAAAAGAGTAATTGATAAGATATGTTTTTGATTGAAGATGAAGAAACATACCTTCAGGGTTGATATTTTGCTTTGATTTAATGATGTTTGGTTCATGAATTGATTGTACTGCTTGATTTTCTTTGATTGAGGAAGAAAAAGCAGCATACATTCGAAGTCCAGCTGTTCAAGACATCAAAATTATCAAATCATTATCATATTCATGGATATTATAAGAAAACTATCTAGCACAGACACTTCAGATTAAAGGCATATACAGTGTCCGACGCCAATACGACCCTGACACATATGGTTATGTGTAATCACTTTCATTATCTCAAATTGTTACCGGTGTCAGCGTAATAGTAGAAGTGAAACTTATGGTGTTATATCGAAGTTCTCCTTTGAACCAGGAAAATCAAGTGAATCAAATCAACTTACACTCTTTTAAGGCAATGTAAGCAATCTTTGCAGCATCTTGTTCTGCCTGTTTCTTGGATTTAGATGCCTTTCCATGAAATTCCACACCTTCTACTTCCACAGTTGAGAAAAAAAGTGGCATATGAGAAGAACCAAGCTTTGTAGTTTTATATGTTGGTTTGGAAAAACCTTCTCTCCGTGTTAAATCCAGTAGTAAACTCTTGGATGGACAAGATTCACCCTGAATAAGCAGGATACAAATCAAACTTAAACTTGAATAAGTTCACTTTAATTCTTACCGTCTCAACTATATTAAAATAAACTTGAATAAGTTTGTTTGTTTGGTTATACTTTACAATCAATGTCTCTACTAAATATTCATGCACCCTTGTTTATATATTTTAATATTTTGTGCTACAAGTTTAAAATAACGTCTCAACTATATATTCATGCTATCTAACATCCAACATTGTGTTATCAATTTAATGATCATAAAATATACAAAAAAAAAAAGTCAATTTGGAATCATATAATAAATTACAAGCGGAGACTTGCCTTCTGAAAGATGTCAACTGAAATTGGCAATTCCATCAAAGCAATTTTTGCAGCAGCCTGTTCTGCCTCTTTTACAGTGTCGAAAAATGTTGAGCTTTCAAATGATTTTCCATCAATAACAACTGTGGCCTTAAATTGAATAGGTGGTCCCTTAGTTTTAACTGTAAAAACAGGTGGATCAAGATTGTTCTTTTGAGTGTAGTTATGCAGCTGGATTTTGCTTAATCGAACAATATCTGAAAAAATGAGTTGATTATTGTTAAAGAAAGTAATCAGTTGAAGAATAGTTACAAAAATATCAAATATTTGCAAACACATTAGTGAATAAAGTGAAAAAAAGTTAACAGCTTTTTTAAAAAAGACTCCACCAAAATACAATGTGTTATTCAAGAAAAGCCAATAGAAAAAGTAAGAAAAAAGGAAAGAAATTGTTAACCATTTAAAATAACTGGAGGAGATTGTGCTTGAACTGGACTCTCTCGATATTTGGCATCTTTAACTTCCTCTTTTGAACCATTTTTATGATATGTTGGTGTTGAAGAGCCTAGATGGAGATCATGAACATAAACATTAGAGTACAAATTTATGTAACCTGTGAAATTGTCTTGATGTAACATACTATACTAGTTCCTGTCATCATCTTTCAGTCATTTCAAGGCGCAATAGTAAAAGGGAAAATATACAAGAAAACTCTATAGCAAGAGTGATTTAAAAAAATGGTGATTCTAAAATACAACATATTATGCTTAAAAATATTATGATTATTAATAATGCTAACTAACTCCTCCAGTCACCTATGTTTGAATGATATGAAGCTCATAACTGATTAGTAAAAAATCCAATAACTCAAAAAGAAAAGTCATTTCAAAATACCAAAAGTTTCAACTACAAGACCATCATATAACCTCAAAGGTAAGATTAAAAAAGTAAACTTTTTAAGGAAACAAAGCAAACCTAAAAAGAGAAAGAAGTGGGGTACCTGATGGAGCAGAGGAAAAGTTGAAGAAAGCTTTCATAGCAGCTTGGTTGTGAGCTTCTTTAGAGGAAGTGAAGGTATCAGAAGAAGTAAAGGTGACACCATTGACAAAAACAGAGGCTTTATAGCTTGGTTTGTGTTGTGGACCACCGTTCATGGCGGAGTATTTTGGTAAACCCCACCGTCTCCGGTGACACAGCTCCTGAAGCTTCGTCTTGTACATTTTCACTTTTACAGCTACAATACAACGTGAACATGAAATTAATTTGGAGAAGAATTAACATGAACCATTTATGCAAATGAAAAGTAAAATCAATGTCTACTACTATATATCCATGCACCCTTCTTTGGTTAAAATCAGAGTGATACTTACTTCAAACCAACAATCCTTAAAAAATTCTAGTATATAATTTAAATAATGAGCAATATATCACATAGTTTTTTTTTTTGTTCCCTTTATACATATATTTTTTTAAGTGTTACATGGTTAAAATTACATTAAAAGTAATAATATTAACCTTATATAAATCACTGTACTCAAAATTAATAGTACAAGATATACGGTTGCATGCGGAGAAATGGGTTCCTTATGAAGGAGAGAAGGGTCATGAAAAAGTGTTTTGAAGCCACGTGGTCTGTTTTGAAACCAATTTTGGTTTTTTCTTTATTTTTTGTTGTTTTGTGATTAGCATTTTGAAAAAATAATATGATATATTTTGATTTGTTATAGGAGTATAGTAGTTTTTGTTGTCTTTCTGTTTTTGTTCAGTTTTGTATCTTTTTATTTATTTATTGTTAAGTTGTGCTGCTTCTCTTTTGTTTCCTTGCTGTACAAGTATGTGTATCTTGTTTCTCCAACACCCTCTCACTCACTCACTCTCGCATAATGTTTGTGAGAATCAGTGACTATTTATTTGATTCTCAAAACTGAATGTTTTTCTCACTTTATTATTTACTTGTTAGTTGTGGAATTAAGCGTTGGAGTTGCAATGCCAATTGCCAACTAATTGTTGAGGAATCAAATAGTACGATAGGGAGAGACAGGAGGAAGATTGTGCGGGAGACAAGTAGTACGCTGTAGCAGGCAATGCTGTCTGCAAAACTCTCTCTGTCGTTTCCTGCATGAAATTTTGTTCATTTCATACTCCTCTCCACTCATATGTTTTTATTTTGGTTGAATTGATAAGGAAAAAAAAAGATGAAATTTTGTTGTGTTTTGATTCTGTTTTTTATTTTTTATTTTTTCAACTTGCTGCCTTGTAGAAAAAAATTCAAACGAGACCAAAAAGGGTCCTTTCTCTGATTTTGTTTTTTCTGTTCAAACTTATTTATTTATACAGCTACAAATTTAAGTAAGGTAATTTTCTAGTGCCTTGTATGTGTTTAATTTTTTGATGAATATTTTTATCTCCCCAATTGTGTTTGCTATTTTCTGCCTCTTGTTGATAGTTTTTCCCTCTTGCAGATCAAAATTGTCTCATTGGACTGACTTTGTTGTTATTTTTTACTTCTTTTGTGCAAACATAGCCTCAGACAGCAAAAGGTGTAGAGACTATGCTAAACAAAGGAATAGTAGAAACGCAAGATGGACTCTCTCCAATCTTCACACTTCTATTTTATATTTGTTTTTCTCTAACAAAATCAAAATAAAATAAAATAAATATGATACACATAAATAAGTGAAGAATATTTGTGGCACTTTTCTTTAAGAGTTGAGGGGTTATCGACAATTCAGTAGACAAAGAGGAGGGTGATTCAAGTGTCGTAGTGGAATTATGGAATTTGTCTCATTGTAAGTCTAATGTAAATCCATTCCAAACAATTAAATTATTATTGCCAAAATTTGTGGCAGATTTTAGGCTAAAATTAAGTATAATACATGGAAATTAAGCAAATTTATTTAAATGCTCCTCTGCTTGAAGTAACTCACATCACCAATCCCCACAAAAATGGACAAGTCCTTGATTATAGGCTGCACAGGTTGCATCTTTTTTGAGATTTTGAGCAACAGAATAATAGCGTTACTCCAACCACCCTACTCTCCAACAAAACCTACTAGAAAAACTGATAAACATAATATACAATAGAACAACTTATTCATATGCAAAAACCCTACAATGGAAATAGCATCATGTGCGAGAACAAAGGACAAAATCTCATCAAAACATTATTATAAAATTATAAATATAAAGGATTCAGTTTCCCACCGGAGCACGTCCTCTAACATGGATGAATCTGTTGTCTCATTATCGACTCACTTGGAACTAGCTAGCTGGTTGCGGATAAGTTTGGCAGCAGCAACCACGTTGGTGAGAGCAGGCTTAACCTCGGTGTATTTTCGCGTTTTAAGGCCACAATCTGGGTTTACCCAGAGGATGTTGCTTTCAAGAACTGCAAGCATCTTGTTGATTCTGTCGGCGATTTCTTCTGTGGGCGGAATCCTTGGTGAGTGAATATCATAAACACCAGGACCAATGCCAGCACCATATTTAACTCCCTCACGGAAGACAGATAACAACTTCTCATCCGATCTGGAGTTCTCAATAGTGATCACATCAGCATCCATATCTATGATTGAGTGAATGATGTCGTTGAAGTTCGAGTAACACATGTGAGTGTGAATCTGCCAAACATCAGTATATAGTAAAATTAATATAAGCTCAGTAAATAAAACTACTTAATCATCAGTAAAAAAAATAGTCAGTGAGAAGTGAAGCTGAACCTGGGTAGTGTCTTGCACACCGCAGTTAGTAATCCTAAATGAGTGAACTGCCCAGTTTAGGTAGAAAGCCTCCTCAGACTTCCTTAGAGGCAAACCTTCTCTTAAAGCAGCCTCATCGATCTGGATGACTGTAATACCAGCTTTCTCGAGATCCTCCACCTCGTCCTTTATAGCCAAAGCAATCTGGTAGCAAGTCTCAAATCTAATAACAAATAGACAATGTTAAATTATACTATAAAATGATCATAATTTAAACTTGCATAGTAGCAATAAAGGTGCTTGTGCATACCTAGGCTGGTCATCTCTAACAAAGGACCAGTTTAGAATAGTAACAGGGCCGGTAAGCATTCCCTTCATAGGCCGTTTGGTCAAACTTTGAGCTGTTGAAGACCAGAAAACAGTCATTGGCTTGGGACGGCTCACATCACCATAGATAATGGGTGGTTTGACACAGCGAGAACCATAGGATTGCACCCACCCATTGGCAGTGAAAGCAAAGCCTGATAATTGTTCTCCGAAGTACTCAACCATGTCATTCCTCTGAATTGGCAACAAAAAAAAAAGTTTCAGACTGTATTTTCACACAAGAAGCCCCCATGAAACCAATGAATAAATAACAAATATAAGCTCCATACCTCAGGCTCTCCATGCACCAAAACATCAATGTCGAGCTCTTCCTGAATCTTCACGACATTGTTAATTTCCTCCTTAATGAAATGGATATAATCCTCCTCAGAGATCCTATTCATATAGCGACATATAGCAGGTTAAGTGTTAAAGTGTGATAATCAAGGAATGTGGTAGATAGCTTAAGAAGAAGACTTATGCTTACTTGTTGGCCTTGAACTCACGGCGAACCCTTCTAAGATCTGCAGTCTGAGGGAAAGATCCAATTGTAGTGGTTGGAAGAATAGGAAGATTCAGTTTCTTCTGTTGTGCATCCAATCTGGAACTGACATTAGTGGCCCTCCGATGATCAGAGCTCTTAAGAGCAGCAGCCTGAGAAAAAAAACCCAATAATTTAAGAATTCTACTAGCTTAAAAAAACTTATCAAATACGGAAATAACAGAATTGAAACCATGAAGAGCACTAACAGCCTTTTGGACGGCCTCATTGGTCACCCTTGGAGAAGACTTCCTTGAAGCCAAGGCAGCAGCATTAGAAGAAAAGAAAACCTACAAAATGACAGGTATTAAGAAGCTGAAAAACTATAAAGTATGAGTGGAAACATCAAGCATCCTTATAGAGGGTATGATATACCTCATCTTTTTGTCCAGACAATGCCTTGGCCAAAGCATTTACTTCAACTACTTTTTGTGCTGCAAATGCAAGCCAGGACTTAATCTCTTGGTCCAGCTTGGTCTCATTCACCAGATCAACTGCAGTGTGAAGAAGAGAACAGGAAGTGGAAACAACAACTTTCTCTGCAGAAGAAAATGATAATTCAAATTTAGATTGTGGCGTGCTAGATTTGTATCAGCAGAAAAAAAAAACAAAAGACAGTAAAAAATAAGTACCCTTTCCAACAATATCCCCAAGTGCCTGCAAGGTGTTCAGTGAAGATGCAAGATTATTGGCCCAAATATTTCTTCCATCAACAACACCAGCAAAAATAATTTTTCCAGATGGAAATCCTTGCTTGATCAAATCAAGGGTCTTTGTTCCGCGAACAAGGTCAAACCCATATGCAGTAACAGCCTTCAAAGAGGTTAGTGTTTTGTATGCTTCAGCAGGGACATCAGCAAAGTATGTCTCAACCAGAACATTCAAACCAGATAAAGTTGACTCTAGCTCTTCATAGGCATAATTAAAAGCTTGTAATTGGTGAGCATCAAGATCCTTGACAAGGGTAGGTTCATCAAACTGGACCCAAGTAGCACCAGCTGCCTTCAGTTCAGTCACCACTTCCCTATAATAAATTACAAAGTATGACTAAAATTGAAAACAACTTATATACATGTTAAAGAACATATCATTACATTAAGGCCTTACTTGTAGACAGGAAGGATTTTGTCAATTAAGGAAAGAAGGGAAAATGATTTGTCAACACCCTTAGCTGGTTTTGACAGCAACAAGTAGGATACTGGTCCCACAAGTACAGGTACGGTATTAACTCCTAGCTGCATAGTACAAAAATGTAGTATTTTATATGCATCCGTCGATGAAAATAAATAATTCGAAACAAAATTCTCTTGTAATAAACATTCTTCCCAGGTCTCAATCTTCGTTAGTATATCCCTGGTAAGGTAGTGAAGATTCTTCCAAGAGCAGAGTATTCAGTAGTTCATTAAAAAAATTCAAAACAAATTTTAGATACTTATGCTAAAGCAATTTTTAAACTTACAGCTTTGGCCTCATTGTATTCATCCACTGCCTTGTGTGATGCATAGGAGAACTTAACATCTGGACCCAATTCAGGAACAATGAAATGGCTGTACCACAATAAATTATGATTTTGTTACAGCAATGATAAATATCAAACCAAATTGCCAAATTGAACTTGTATTTATGTACATATATTTAATGAAATACAGTGATGAATGTATGTCAAATATATATACATTGTTTCAGTTATTTCAAATTACTACAATATTATGTATAGTTATGCATCAAAATCTACATTCATACACTAACCTACAACTTTCTTCAATCTTATTTAATAAAAATCTATGTATAACTTAAAAATTAAGGAAAACTTTTTGAGGAGGGTTACTTACTAGTTGGTGTCAAACCATTTGGTCATCTCCATAGCTGGTACAGTCGCATTTCCTCTCGCCATGGAGAAGTAAACATCAAAACCGATCTCCCCACCATTCCAGTTATATCTGTCAGGAACTGCCCCGAGCATGGCTGTTGTGTCCAACACTTGATCATAGTATGAGAAGGTGTTGCTTGGAATATGCTGAATTCCAGCTTCGGCCATCTGCTTCCAGATGGCTGACCTAAGGTCAGCAGCAACCTTCTTCAATTCATCGGCGCTACTCTTTCCATCCCAAAAGGATTCCAAGGCAAACTTAAGCTCTCTCTTGGGCCCCACCCGGGGATAACCAACAATATGGGATGTCATCGCTCTATTATTGCAAATACTCAATTAGAATATTTCACACAACCAACTCAATTAAGTTAAAAAAAAAATTCTTGCAATTGCAAAACTACTACACATTTGTAAAATGATGATAAAATCAATGAGAATAGGGAATTCATGGTCCATAGAAGTCTGTAGGTTCAACACAGCCAAATAAATCCATGAAATACCACAAGACATTTTGCATGTGTGTTGCCAATGTAGGAACCAAATTTAACAATGTCTTCTTTTATGAACCAGCTCTACCAAAAGCTTAAGCTATTAGGTAAAGACAAACATGATAGTTTTAATATTATGTATTATATCTTTAACATGTCCTTTCATATGAGAGTCTTCTGGGCTTGAAGCATCGACGATGCACAAGCCCACCAACCTTGTGACAAAATTCAGCTTTTAATTAGAAGAATGGTAGAAAAAAATAATCAAACTTTAGATAACTTGGTTATAAAGACTTTGATAGAATGTAAACTGAATAGATTTTATATCATAATTTTAACATCTTCAACACTAAGAAACATATGATTCAAAGACCTCAAATAATCTTGACCATCTAATATAGGCCTTCAGATTCTAACTAATAGTGCAGGGGATATTAAGGACATTTGTAACAAAAATGTCTCGTGCTTGGTGTTTATGTTGGTTAATAAAATTGTTTTGTTTTCCAAAAAGAAGAACAACTAAATGTAAATTGAGAAAACTACAATGGAAAATCTTTTTTTATAAACTTCCAATAGTGGAACCTGAAGGTAGAAGACAGTCAGTGAGACAGTTTGTTCATTTCCCTCATAAAGGTGAAGGAATTTGACATTGAAATCAAAGTCAACATCTCACCCCAAATCTCAAAAAGTTCAATTATGACTAAACTAAACAGCAATTTTTACCATTGATGAAATATCATCCATTAACTTGTTAAACACATAGTACATGCAATAGATATTTTAGTTTTGCTGAAATCCACACCCTTGATGGTTAAAATATCTCCCTTTTCATTCCAAAGTGAATTACTTATTTTAGGGTAGCCAAATACAAATCAAAAGAAATGGATACAAACCATTTCGTCATTTTTTAATTATCTTTTATGAATACACACTTCAAAGTTAAATCTTTCTATTGTGTTCAATTCAAGTTCCCAACCTACAACCTCAAAGTCTTGGAATCATCGATTGCTCCTTCCTAATATTCAAAAAGAGCTCTAAAACACACACAAACATGGACACCAGATATAACATGACACTGACACCGATAATAACTACATATGTTAGTGTAGTGTCAAATACCAGACACAAGAAATGACGTGTCAGTGCTACATAGCAAAAGAGTTCTCAATTCAAATTCAAATTCCATCATAACATATTAAGAGCTAGAAATCATAAAGAAAAACTACTCATAGAATTCTCAATAAACCCAAATTAAAAAATATGAACTTTATAGTGAAATAGAGATACAGACAAAAAGGGTAGTCATCCATGTTATTAAAATAACATAACAGAAGAAAAATGAAGTGACCAACTTCAAAATACAAAAAAGTGAGAAGATAGAAAGGTAAAGAAAACAAACCGAGAAGAAGTAGCACGAACAGAGAAGCGAAGAAAGGAAGGTGAGTGGTGATGAGAGAAAGAGAGAGAACGGAGTGAGAACGTGAACGGCGTCAGAGTCTGAAATGATACTTTATTCATTTATACGCACCGCCCTCAACTCTTCACGCATCTATTTTTCTACTCTTTTCTTCTTCTTCTTATTATCATTAGCGTCGTACTTCTAATCCTCACTAATTAAATTTTAATTATGTGGGGCTTTTATTTTTAAATTTTTTAGTGAATCAATTCTCTATTATCATAATTATTAAGTAAAACATTTTTTTTTAACAATTTGATTTTAGATCATTCTTTTTTACTGAACTTTTTATGTGCAATTATTGAATCTTCATTATTTAATATTTTTCTAATATTTGGGGTTTTATAGTGATTTTTAGAATATGTAACAATTTAAAACCTTAGAAGTAATAGGATAATTAATTCATATTAATTTTTTTTACTAAAATTTAAATTTGGTTTAAACTGCATTCTGAATGCAATTGTAAAAACTAATCTCTCATAATCATAATTAATAATAAAAAAATTCTTTAAGAATTTTAATATTATTGCATTCTAATGACTAACCTAACACCCTCTAGATAAACTATAAAAGGCTTAGGTTGCTATAGGGTATCTAAAATTTAGATTTGAAGAGGAACACTTTGTTTATTTTTGTGAATAATGTTTTGGTTGGTATGTGGTAACTTAAAATATATTTAGAAAATTGTTAACTATACCTCAAAAAGTGGTATTGCACCTCTATAATTTTGCATTATCATGTAAATATTTCTCCTTCTCCTACAATTCTTTTATGATTTTTTTTTTCGAGCTCTACTTGAAATAATTTTATTTAAGACATGTTGGAATTTAAAGTATATGTCTCTTAACTGAAATTCGAACAGTAATTTATTATATTGTGAAAGACCATTTTACTAATTTTAAAACAATATGTCTGCAATTTTACCTTCTAACACTACATAAAAGATTAAATGTTTAGATACAAATAGTTGGACAATTTACTTCGCACAATATTGTAAGTAATGCTTTGCATATACTTATAGAAAACAATTTTCTACCATAAAATTAAGAGTGACGTGTTGATGCACATTTTTATGGAACACATACAATGATGAAATACACCTTTTCTTCACACAAAAAATGATGATGAATCCTCTAAACTATAAATTTATGGTACAATTTAAAAAACAAATAGAGTATTGCAGATTGTGAAAGTGTTGAGGAACAAATAGGATCATATTATAATACTATTAATTTGTAGAAGTGAGAAAATTTGTTTGTGCCATTAGTAGAGTAGCATAGAGAAGTTGATTCCAAGAGTCTGGAATTCCAGGAAGACACCAATGACTACAATCCTGAACCATTTTATGACCTCTATTGTAATTGAAACCTGCTTCTCTATATATTGAAGGATGTCCATCTTTTCTATAATCAGTCATTTTAGTAATATTCAGATAAAACACTGGTGTCTTCATCTCTGCTATTACCTCTTCAACAATCCCCATTGTCCATGGATATGCTCCTAGATAGCTTTCATTTGTAATAGGTTGTCTTTCTCCATCACATTTACCTCCAGAGTTCCATTGTCCACCTTTGTAATGAGAAGCTGAAAAGCCAGTAAAAAAAACTCTTGTTTTTTTGCTATCAACTTTTGAATCAACCCACTTAGCCCATGTTTTAAGTGCTTTTCTCAGTGCTTCAGAAACTTGTAATTTTTCATATACATGATTACCTTCTTGAAAGTAGTTTCTACCATTTTTTGTTTTATCATGATTCCACCAATGTCCTGTGTTGAAAATGATTATATCAGCATTATGATATAAAGACTTAGAAGCTTGAATCATGTCGAGTCTGAGAGTTTCTCTTTGAAGAGAAACCGATGTCCCTTCTTTACGTAAGACCTTCCATTCCTGAACGAGGAATGGTGATTTCACAAAGTCTATAGAACATTCATAATCTTTGAATTTGAAAGAAAAGAAACCTTGAATCCTGAATTCACGGCGACCGGAAACTTGGTAGATTCTGCTTTTGCTCTTATCTTTGAGAGATGATCTCAAAGCACAAACTAGTGATTGCCACATGTTCCTGTTCAATGAGTCTCCAACAAAAACCACTCTTTTACCTCTTAACATGTTCAACATTTTCAAACCATCAAATCTTGGAATTTGACATCCATGTGGCTTCCAACGATATTTAAGAAACTCGAAATCGGAACGTCTATTTTTGAAGCAGTTAAAAGCGTCGTCGAGAAACGGACACGATCCGTGTTGGTAAATCGGTTCGAAAGAATCGTCTTGAATCCAAGAACCATCGAAGATATCACAGGAGTTGTTGGTTGAATTTTCGCGTGTTCTTTCGGCTGCTGTAACGGTAGAGAATGTGTTGCTTTGTGATTGTGATGAAAGAGTAATGTGGGAAGAAGAAGTAAGAGTGGTGGTAGTGTTGGTTGAGTTGGTAGTATATGAAGCTGAGAGAAGAAAGAGAGATAGAAGGAAAAAAGGGACTGTTAAAATGTGAGTTCTTGAACGTAATAGAGGGTGTTGAAGAGTTCTTTGAAGTTCTGATGATGTGAGTAATGGTTTCTTTAGGCAAGCCATGAGAATGAATATTCAAAGAAGAATGTAGCAAATGCTTCTTCTTCTTCTTTTTCTTCTTCACTGAATGATTTATTATTATGCAGTGTAGATATCAAAACTTCCTCCTCAAGCTTCTGTTATTATGCACGTATTCAATGTGGTTTATTGTTATGCCATGCTGGCACCATTGGATAAAATTTGTTATTTCATGTTGGCACAGTTAGTTAAGCTATTACTTCTGAAAAGTCTTTTTGTTTTAAATTTTTATGGTTTTTTATTATTAGTCTAGGATGGACTATTTATAAAGTGGTTCCCTGGAACTCACCTATGATATTAACTATTGATAAAAAATAATCCAAAGTAATTCTATGAGGGTCTTAAAGGAGTATGAAAATCAGGACAAAGGGGTAAAAGAGGGAAGCCAAAAACACAAATTCTTGGAGAAAAGTCCTCAAGAAAAAAAAATACGTTCAAAGTTTCTATCACCAGTGGATTATATGATTGGTTTCAGATAAGGTAAAATTGATTCTGTTTAGATGTTTTGAGTAGAATTAATTTTTCCTAAAGTTTGAGTGTTCTTTTTATTCCGGAGATAAAAATTAATTTATTTAAAAGTGAATTAGTTATAAAAGAGTTTATTTTAGAGTATATGTATATAAAGTGAGACGAACAATTCATTTTGTGTGTAAAAATCACGTTGTGAATAAAAATTGTAAATTTTAGTTTTAAGTTAGAATTTATTATAAAGACAGTATTTTCGATTGATATTACCGAAATTTTGTAAAAACCTTATGGGTTGTGTTTGGCTGCAATGACAAAAATTAATTTTTAAATAAATTGATTTTGTTAAATTGATTTCAACTAAAAGTCAGTTAAAGTAAACTAACACATTCATCTGAAAGTGATAATTGATAAATTTCAAACTAAAAATCAATTCTAGAAACAAAAGATATAAATTATAGTTTTAAGTTAAAATTAATTTTAGAAAAATAAAATAAAATCTTTTTTAAGAACTAAGCATATTACAATCCATTATATATGCCTCTTAGATTAAAAATAAAATAAAATAAAATTAAAAAAATAAAATAAATAAATAAATAAAACAAGAAATTGTTACAAAAAATCAATTTTAACACCTTCACAAGTGAAAAACTAAACATACTTGTTGGCTCTTCTAACCACAAAACCTTAGTTGGAGCTTTTAACTCTACAATTAATTTATAATCTCAAATTTATAAGTCAATCCATTTTTATATTGAATAACCTAAACATAAATTTACTTAACAAAAAAATTTGAATACAATAAATTTAGTTTTAAATATTTTTCTACATGCAACTAACAATGAATTGGTTTGAATGATAAAAGACTTAGACGGCTCAACTAAGTGGTCAAAAATTTAACAATTATTACTTATAAAGAAAATTTATTTAAAATGTATGTAGACTCATATATTCTTCAACATAGATTAGTCACCCCAAAAATTTTATACCTATAACATTTAAATTTTTTTTTTCTCTATATGCAACTTTAAATAAATTTATTGAATCTTAACTAACATCTGCCGCACAAAAATAATATTTTATTATTAAAAACACTACTATTATGAAGATACAATACAAATGCATCAACCAGAACAATAAGTTAGAAGAACAAATATATCCCGTTAAGTTTCAAAGATAATCACTATGTGCTAAATTGTTAAATAACTTCATATGATTCTAGAAAAAGGGTAACAAGACCAAGCCGTTAGACCAGCCGGCTGATCTATGCCTGGTGAATACTAATAATAATGTCATCACTCTCTTGTTTCTTTAACGTGATTCCAACCACAATAAAACAAGTCCTGCAAGATATTAGCCACTGTTTTAAGTCTATAAATAGCTACCAAACTTATGATATAGAAACCAAGTAAAAAAACAAGATGAATAAGTTTTCTGTTTATGCTTGTTTACTCAACTTGAGTCTTTTGGTTATTTTTCCTTATAGCAAAGCTAGTCAGGCTGATAAACTTGATGAGTTTATTATGTCAAGAAGCTCACAGAATGCTCCTATGACTTTTTCTTGGGAAGAAAAAGATGAAGTGAAAACATATTCATCTGCTTATGTTGCACCTCAAGAGGGGCTAAGGCTAGCTGATAAAATTGACACATTGCCTGGTCAACCTTATGGAGTTGATTTTGACCATTACTCTGGCTATGTCACTGTTGATCCTAAGGCTGGAAGGGAACTTTTCTATTATTTTGCTGAATCTCCATATTTCCCTTCATCTAAACCTTTAATATTGTGGCTCAATGGAGGTAATAATAGCCTCATCAACTTCTTTATGCTTATTACTTTTGTTCTTTTGTATGCATTTTCTTTTCTTATGTTCTTTTAATGTGTGTTTTTCTATTTACATTATGATCCTTGAATTTGTGAAAATTACGGATGAATACAATACAATTACCGTGCAATTATAGAGACCTCTTAAACCTTAATATTAGGACCATAAATCTTAATATTGTGACCATATTACAATGGTTATAAATAGTAAGATAATTTATAAACACCACACAAAATAAGAAGAACTGACACAGACAAAAATAAACATAACACTGACACGTTAACAACGATAATAATGAAAAGTGAAAGAAATTAAATGTAACTACATTGGTGTCGTTAGACAGACATGTATTCAACATGAAGTGTCAGTGTTATTTGATATTATTTTCCTATTGAATTATAAAAGATCATGGTTATTATGAGCATTTTGAGGTCTAGCTAGACCATATATGATTGATTACCTTAGAAATCAATGGTAAAAATTAGAGTGAGTCATCTGCTAGCCCAACCAGTTTCACAAACTCCCGTCCTCACTCCTCAGCATTAGTTGTTTTACTTAGTCAAGAGTTAGTTATTTTATTATAACTTAAGGTAACTAGTTATAACCAATTGTTAGTTTATCTCATGTAGATAAAAGGCATGTATATAAAAGGACAAATACTTTAACAATTAAATGTAACTTTTCTTTTGAAATTAATAAGATGTATATTCAGTAATTTCTTTGTTTAGATTTCTGATAATTACCTCTTGATCCTATGATTGTGACAACATAATGTTTGAAATTCACAGGACCTGGCTGTTCCTCACTGGGATATGGAGCCTTTGAGGAGCTAGGACCCTTCAGAGTAAACTCTGATGGAAAAACACTATACCGTAACAAATATGCTTGGAATGAAGGTGAGACCATAGTCATCAATATAATCAAATTGTTTCTTTTTAATTTACATACATGAATATCTTATCTTATTATCATTATGAAATATGTGCAGTGGCAAATGTGCTCTTCTTGGAGTCCCCAGCAGGAGTAGGATTTTCCTACTCAGACACTACTTCTGACTATGACAAATCAGGAGATAAAATAACTGCCAATGATGCTTATGTCTTCCTTATCAACTGGCTGGAGAGGTTTCCACAGTACAAAACCAGAGATTTTTACATAACTGGAGAGAGTTATGCTGGTCACTATGTTCCTCAGCTAGCATACACTATTCTTTCCAACAATAAACTCTATAACAAAACCATTATTAATCTTAAAGGCATTTCAGTATGTTCCAACTATGATGATGTCTATGTCATATTACATTATTACTCACAATTTGATCTGTCTAACTTCATTATTTTGGACTTCAAAATTTTCAGATAGGAAATGCATGGATTGATGATGCAACAAGTTTGAAGGGGTTGTATGATTACTTTTGGACTCATGCTTTGAACTCAGATCAAACTCATGAGCTGATTGAGAAGTACTGTGACTTCACTTCCGAAAAAGTTTCAGCAATTTGTGTCAATGCAACAGAAAAGGCCTTAATTGAGAAAGGACACATAGACTTCTATAACATCTATGCTCCACAGTGTCATGACTCTTCTCTCAAAAATGGTTCCACTGGTTCTGTAAGCTTCCTTAAGATATGCTATGTAAAAAATTTACAAATTAACAATTAAACATAAAGTTACCAAAATAGTTCATTAATTCCAATATTCTTTGACACCTAATTTCAGGTATATGAATTTGACCCTTGTTCTGATAACTATGGTATTGCCTATCTAAATAAACCAGAGGTCCAAAAGGCTCTTCATGCAAAACCTACAAATTGGACCCATTGCAGGTAACCTATAACAATAACTTTAAGAAATTGAAAACAGTAAGTACTATTTGACACTTCTATAACTATATATTTCTATACTAACCAAGAATGTGTTCCTTTTTATTCATAGCGATTTGATTTTGAAATGGAACGACAGCCCAGTTACCATACTACCCACCATCAAGTATCTCATTGATAGTGGCATTAAATTATGGATATACAGGTAAGCTTAATTTCATTATAGTAAAGTATTAATTAATCCACAAAAACAATAATATACAATTTTATCTACCATAACTACTAAATATACTTAGATGATGTTTTCTCCTAAACAGTGGTGATACAGATGCAAGGGTTCCAGTCACATCTTCAAGATATTCAATTAACACCCTCAAGCTCCCTATCATAGCCGCTTGGCGTCCATGGTATTCTGGAAAAGAGGTATTGAAATTAGTGTAATTTATATTCCGTCACATATCTTCATATGGATTTGGATCTCACGACAAAAGAAACAATTAAAAATATATATGAATTGTAAAGCATTAGTACATTATAAAAATTGTTAACATTCTTAGTCCAATTGTTGCATCAAAATTATAAAATATGGCTGATTTATGGCCTTTCTTGTAGACCAAGTAATAATATTTTTGAAAAGTGACTAAATAGTAATAATGACAGATTGGAGGATATGTGGAGGGATACAAAGGATTGACATTGGTTACGGTGAGAGGAGCTGGACATCTTGTTCCAAGTTGGCAACCAGCACGGGCTTTAACCTTGATCTCATCATTCATCTATGGAATCCTGCCTCCTGTTTCACCATCAAATTAATTAATTATTAGTGTGATCCATGTCTCAATTTTTACTTTTTTTGAAAAAAATGCACTTTGTGCGGAATCTACTTGTTAGATTGTAATAAAAATTTCAGTTTTAAATTTTAATTACAAGTTTAGTCACATGTGATGTGCATTCACCAAAATAAAATTAATGTGATGTGCCATATGTCTCGCCTTTGATGTCATATTTCTGAAGAAACAAGGAACTGAATTCCTTATGACTAGAGATCCCCACATTCTTGCAAGTAAAGATTCGAGGTTGTTCAATTCAGCCACTCAGATTTAAGTTAGGTATTTTTAATTATAAAAAAATAATAAAAGTATGTAATTTTGTTGACCGTTTGATCTTAATGGAACAACTAGTGGTGTCTCCAGATTGTGTGAATGTGGGATTTCCTGTAAGAAATTCAATTTCAAAATACAATGTCATTCTGTTGTAGTTTACAAAATTTTAGCTGAATAAAGGATGTTGTTTCCAAAAATCATTCTTAAGGTTTAAGAGGGATTTGTTTTCATATATTTAAAAAATCATTTTATTAAAAAAAAAAAAAATTTTGTTAAAAATAAAAAGTTAAAAATAGTAGATTCTCGCATGTGCCCTTAGTCAAATTTTATTAGATTTTTTTTAAAAATCAATTCATTATTAATTGAGTTATCTCTTTCTTACATACTATTTTTTCTTTACATTTGTCATTTTTTTTTAACCTCATCAAGGTTTTCTCTACATCATTATTTTTTGTAGTCGTGTGTTTATTCATTGTTTTTTAGTATATTGATCAATTAAAAATGTGTTTACGAAATGGATTAA
>JBBPBR010000004.1:62015749-62026026 GCA_037974775.1 Cicer pinnatifidum | reverse complement strand
ATATTGTAGATCAAATAGCTAACTCATTTAATATGAATTTCTTAAATAGTATAACAAATACCAAAAAATATTTAAATAATATAACACATTCAAATAATCTTTTTTGTTTTTGAAAAATTTAAATCATTATTTAATAATAAATTGAAACTACATTCTAGATATCTTAAAATTTATATAAATTAAAATAATTTTCACAATCTCGATAATAAACTTATATTGAATAATTTAAAATCATTATATATATTTTAAAATTTTAATTAAAATTAAAATTTATAATATTGAATTATTTGACAATATTTAATTATTTATACAATAATATTAATCATAATTGTATTTATTGAAAGACGTTGATCTAAATTAAAATTATTAAAATCTCATGATCCATTTAGTTGCGAGTTTTTAGTTTTAAGTTTTGAAGTTTAAAATTTAGATGAAATTGTTTTCTACTTTAATTTGAAATCATTTTTTATTAAAATTAAAAATCATCTTAATAGGTACATCTAAATAAAATAGTGAATTTAATATACCCATCTTACATAAACTTCATTTACTATTGGAAATTGAATTTTACCTTTTCTTACGTAAACTTAGTAATTGAAAAAATTGATAAGGTGTGAATAGTAAAGTGATAAGGTATTTTGATTATTGTTTCTCTTCTTACGCTCACTTCTATGGGTTTTGCACAGTAATATCCCTTTTTTGAGTTCCATATACCAAAATGCCCCACTTCCAAAAATATATACCAAAATGCCCTCTTTTTTTCCCCAGTTGCTGGTCGCAACCTGGGGGTGCAACCTCCTAAAGAGTTTCTTTTTTTACTTCTTCACATGGTCGCATCCTGGGGATGCGACCTCCTACTAAGCATTTCAAATTTTTTTTCTTTCCTATTTTGCCCTTAGTTATACTACTTATGTTATATAATTATTGTTATAAATTTTTAAATTAATTAGTTAAAATAATAAAAATAATATTGTTATATATTTTAAAATTAATTAGTTAAAATAATAAAAATAATTATTTTATTAATATTATTTAAATATTAAGAATTACAATAATAAATAGAATAATAATAATAATAATATAATTGTATTAATAAAATAAAAATAAAAAAACATTAAATTAAAAGAAAAAATACATTAAATTAAAAATACAAATACATTAAAATAAAAATAAAAATACATTAAATTAAAAATACAAATACATTAAAATAAAAGAAAAAATACATTAAAATAAAAATACAAATACATTAAATTAAATTAAAATAAAAAATACATTAAAATAAAAAGACCGAGAGCGGAATTTTCTTTAATTTGTTTGGTACTCAATTGCACAACTCCGGAGTCGGCTTATGCGGCTTTTGATTCTATCTATAATGTCGAAACTCAAAATGATACAGAAGCAGATGGTAGTGGTTCTAATCCACAAACAGATTACAACGAGGATCAACCACAACAACCTCAAATTGTATTTTTATTTTAATGTATTTTTTCTTTTATGTTAATGTATTTGTATTTTTAATTTAATGTATTTTTATTTTTATCTTAATGTATTTGTATTTTTATTTTAATGTATTTTTTTCTTTTAATTTAATATTTTTTTATTTTTATTTTATTAATACAATTATCTTTTTATTATTATTGTTATTATTATTATTATTAATCTATTTATTATTATAATTAATAACATTTATATAATATTAATAAAATAATTATTTTTATTATTTTAACTAATTATAATTAATTTTAAAATATATAACAATAATATATATAAACATGAGTAGTATATCTAAGGGCAAAATGGGAATAAAAAAATTTTGAATTGCCTAGTAGGAGGTCGCATCCCCAGGATGCGACCATGTGAAGAAGTAAAAAAAAAAACTCTTTAGGAGGTCGCACCCCCAGGTTGCGACCAGCAACTGGGGGAAAAAAAGAGGACATTTTGGTATATATTTTTGAGAGTGGGGCATTTTGGTATATAGAACTCAAAAAAGGGATATTAGTGTGCAAAACCCCACTTCTATCGTCTCTTAGTATCCCATTTACCCTTTCACCCAAAATTCCTAAACCATCCTGACTTTGCCATCACCCTACCACCGGCCTTCCACTTCCGGCAGCGTTTCCCGGCACCGTCATTCCTTCTTTCTCCATCGTTTAGTTCTGGTTGGTTTCTATTCATCCTTACCAAGTTTTTATCTTATTTATTCTTCTTTTATGTTGTTTCAATGGTTGTTTTGATTCTCATTTTGAATATTTTAGTTTTGTTTTGATTATTTTTTTTGGTGTGTTGTTTCATTGAATTATTGTTCTTCTATTATGTTGATTTTTTTCCTCCAAACATAGTGCCTATTTTGTGAAGGAGGGGAAAATGTTTATGTTTTTCAAAAATTGTGACTTGATTTTTTTCTCTTATTTGAGATTGATTTTCATGTGGTTTATTCACTGTAGCCTTGAAATCGTGACTTGCAAATGATGTTATAAAAATGTTGGTTATGATGAATAAATTATTAATGTTTTTGCAAGAAAAAATAGAATGATGGCGAGTTTTTATTTTTATAGTTCGCCCAGGGAACCAAATATCTTAGGACTGACCCTGACACTATAGCATAGCAGGATTTAAACAAATTGTTATTGTTTCGCGATACAATATTTAGTATATATTGTTATCAACGAGAGGTTATAGTGGCTCTATTGCATTGCTAGCTGAATTTGAACAAATCTCTGTTTTCTGCTATTTGCAATTGAATTTTTGTTGCTTGTACTTAGAACTTTGGATACTATCTTGTGTTTAGTCGGCCTGGAGGGATTATTTTGAAGGGGAATTAAAATTTAATTGAGATGAATTTTCCCCTAATTATTGGTTTTAGGGTTATAAAAGCACTTAGTTTGGGCAATGCAAAAAACAAGTTTTTTCCACTACCTTGTTAACGGGGGTTAAATTGTTGTGGTGGTTACGGTTATCTTACAATCCTTAATATTGGGGGAAATTCCAAACAAACGTGTCCACAATTGCATTAGAGATGCAATCAGTGTTGTCAAATAGCAATTACAGTGGCACTATAATACTGTAGCATGGCAGAATTTGAACAATATGATATTGTCAAAATATGTTTCTATTTAATATCCCTCAAGTATAGGGATTCAGTTATATAGGAGTACTAGTAGGGATTTAGTTATATATGAGTACTAATAGGGATTTAGTTATATATGAGTACTAATAGGGATTCAATTATATATGAGTAATCATAGGATTTGGTTGTTAAGTAATCTAGTATAAATATATCTGATGTATTACCAATATATTTAAGTTTTCAATGAATATAATTTTATTCTAATTCTTGACATGGTATCAGAGCAGGTTCTGATTTTGTGATCTGTCTTTGTGCTTCACTACTGCTGCCGGCGGCGGCAAATGCCGCCGGCAGCACCACTTTTTTCAGTGTTTCAATTTTTCGGCTTCATACAATCATTTGTCACCATAAACTCCGGCTGCCTTTATAGCAACCAGCCACGACACTACAGCTGCCCTCAAAAGCACCGCATTCACTATGTGTTTTTTCCGATGACTTTTTTTCTGTTCTTGATCTGTCCATTCACCAATCACTTGTTTGAAGTTAGTGAATGCAACGTCATCTTCACCATTGTTGACTTTTCAGCATCTTCAACTTGAACAACTGCATCAGCGCCATCAGGTATAGGTTCTTTGAGCTGGGCCAGCCCCCATAGCAACTGTATCACTTACTGTAAGAATAGCCACTTTGACGTCAGCACCCCCATAAGAATCTGTAGTTATTTTATCTGATTTAATTGCTGGCAAAGCAAAGGTTGATTCTGATGATATATGCTTCTTGCCAATTGCTGGCAAAGCAAAGGTTGATTCTGATGATATATGCTTCTTGCCAAAAGCCACGGGTGTTAGGTTAGAAATTATGATAGCTGCAACAGGGGTCCTAGCAGATACAACGCTGCCTGTTGCTGGAAACTCCAATAAGGCATTAGCTGACTTCACACTAAGTAGTTGACTGCTCCTCTGGTGACCAGTGCTCTCGGCAACAAAACCAGGGCTGCCTGTTCCATCATTGTCGGTCCACATAACAGTGGCACAATGATATTCTGGTCAAAAGGGATCCGTCTTTATGGGCTGTTGAAGTCGAGCTTGCACTCTCAGATGATGAGGATTTATCCACCCTGCAACCTGTCGTATAGCAGGGACCACATAGAGATGAAAGCAAACTAAAGAGCTGACAGGATTTCCAATTAGAAGAATGTTAATTCCAGAAGCAAAAGCCTTATCCAAGATCCTTCCTTGGCATTCTTCATCGTCCTTAGCGATACCACGGTCCACAACTTTGCAGTGATGCTGTACTGCAGCTGCCAGCAGCATGGCACGATTAGAGTCCCTGATCTGACCACGACTTAGATGCCCAGTAGATGGCTCTACAAGCACATCTCCAGTAGAAAGAACAGCAACAGTTGGAGTAGGATACACCTTTACCGTCGCCAACCAACATTGCACACATTGTCACGCGCGTCCATCTTCTCTATGTATGGATGTTACGTGACTCCACCAAATTCGTGCGTGAGAATGCAAGCACCTGTGACCGGCCCCCCTCTGCAGGTCTTTTCATGATGTGATGTACTGGTCGTGCCTTTATCTCCCTGAATCATGCCGCTCTCTCCTTGAAGCATATTCAAGTTTAAATATTTTGAGTCTCCGATATTATTGGTTTGAAGCTTCCAAATGCAGTCTTTTAAAAGAACGGAGCTTGCTTTGTTCAATTGGTTGCCATGAATTTCTTTCAGACTGATGATCAATCAGGCTATTTGGCTAGGCTATATTTATAGCAATTCTCTCCGACTTCAAATGCATCCCTGAGTTGCCTTTCCATCTTTTTTATTATTTTGTGGAGCAAAACATTGTTTTCTTGTAGCAAGCTAAAGTTAAGCTTTAGCTTGAGGAGGAGTGTTGTACCATTGCCGCCTTGACGTTTTGTCAATTGGAGGAGGGAGTGTTTGAGTGACAGGAGTTTACCGGGTCATTTGGTGGGGGAATAGATGAGCCAGAATTGCTAGTACCTTGTTCATTCACCATTTCAGATTCAGCTTGGTTATCGTCTTCAGATTGTGAAGATTGACTATTACTACTTTCACCTTGAGCACTATAAGAATTCAGCGTCGAATCCTTTGCCGGTCTGTCATGTTCTTTGTTGTCATCATAAGGAGTCTGCTGCTGAGATTGTAGCCTTGCGTTCTCCAGTTCTTTGTCATGAGCTTATTTCCTATCCAGAGCCTTTAAAACTTTTAAGGGTGTACCTTTCACTAGAATACCCATCCCATAAGAAGTACCGGCAGTCGAAACAACAGTATCAGCTGCTTCTGCAGTTTTAAACTTAAGAAAACCAGTTCCTCGTTGTCGCTTGGTCACTTAGTGGAGAACAGGAACAAAATATTCTACTTCTCCAAATCCAGAAAACCGTTGTTTCACTTCTTCAGCATCACACTCAAAGGGAAGATTACTTATAAAAACTGTTCTTTGCAAATCATCTTTTGTTTCCTTAGGATTTGATAACTTGGTTCTGCTGGAAGTTTCAAGCTTAGAAACACCTGAACCTTTCTTGCAATATCTGCTTCCTAGTCAAAATCATCTTTAGAAGGAACATCGTCCACTACAACACCATCAGTATCACTATCATCTCCATTGATCAGATTGTTTGTCAATATGCTCGACATCATTCTCAATACCCAGTCAACAGCTATGAGACGAGTCCCAAACTATGATCCATTGAGTTTCCGAATGGCACTTTCATTGTAGCCCTTGCTTTCGCATAAAATTACCGCCTTTATTGCGGTTTCTATTTTTCTGAAATCTTAACCACCTTCATTGTGGTCCTTTTGCCGCCTTCATTGCGGTTTCTATTTCTTAGCCACCTTCATTGTGGCCCTTTTTGTTGCCTTTGTTGCAGCAACTTGAGATTTCTTTTTGGCCTAATTTGCACTCCATATAACTCCTCCCATGACAACCATGCAAATCTTCTAACTAAAGGGCTGAATAGTAGCAACTTTGAAAGAATTGTATTCAAGCTGGGAATGGAGAACACCTATTCACCAGCTTGAGGGGGAGTGTCAAAATATGTTTCTGTTTAATATCCCTCAAGTATAGGGATTCAGTTATATAGGAGTACTAGTAGGGATTTAGTTATATATGAGTACTAATAGGGATCCAGTTATATATGAGTAATCATAGGATTTGGTTGTTAAGTAATCTAGTATAAATATATCTGATGTATTACCAATATATTTAAGTTTTCAATAAATATAATTTTATTCTAATTCTTGACAGATATTTTTCATAAGCTGCGATTGACAACACTGGATGCACTTGTCAGAGACCACTAAAACCGTTGTGTTATAGGTGCTATGTAGTTGCATTGCAGACCACAATTTAAAAACTTACTTATTAACACAATCCAAAATAATACTTTGTTGTTGTTGTTGTTATTCAATACCAAGCTAGGTAGGGTTCACTATGTTTTAGTAACATAGGTTGCAGGATAGTGCCTTCTCATTTGATTCATATCTGTACTGCACTTTTACTCTTCTAATTTTGACAGGTCAATTTTTTATATAATGTTTTTAAAAGTTTTAGTTCAGAGATTCTGAGTATTCCTTTGCGACTAAATTTTCTGCAAATTTTCTTTTTCATTTTTGCAGGTGATTAATACAGGATAATTACCTGATAGGTTAGTGTTGACTGTTAATTCATGATTTCACATGTGGGTTGTTTCTGCCATTCCATGATTTTTTAGTTCACTGTGAAGATAAATAAGTGCCAGACTGCTAGTAAATTGATCTTAAACCCCATATTAGTGAGCATATATACAGTTATCTTTTCATTTCTGCATCATTATAAACTCAATTGATTTTTTGGGATGACTAATAATAATCAACAATGTCTATAACAGATGGTGACTATTGGTAAGTGGTAACAACCAACAAGTCTCTTGCTTTTGGTTATGGTTCTGGATGTAGGGTGGATATCATAGTGCATGACCTTGGGGGATGTGTTTTAGTTCCATGCCTTTAAGATTACCATTACTGTATTACATACCTTGTTTATAGACATTCAATATTATTTTGGCACCGGCTGGACCATGAAGCAATGAGTGGCAACAACTCTAGCTTGGCTGCAATGTTTTTCAATGAGAAGGTTTCGTAACAATTACTATGTATTATATCCTTTTGGTTGGGGGTATTCATGTTATTCGTTTCTTTTTCAAATTGTCATTCTGTACATATTCTTTTATTTACGATGCTATTGCCAATCTTCATTGTACTGTCATTGGTGTTACATTTGTTGTTTGTGATTTTTAAATATAAAACCTAAATACAAGTTTGTTTTAATCTTAATATGTCTAATTATTCAAATTTGTTTTAATCTTAATATGTCTAATTTTACTAATCATTATTATTATAATAGTGATCATTGAAGTATAAACCTGTAGCAGCATGTGGTCAGGCATTAATTAAGCAAGAAAAACTATAAAAATGCTGTCTACCAGTGCTGCTGCTCAGCTTTCGAGTTTCTGGTACCGCATTCCAAACCATCTTAGCGTCCATCATCATGCCCAACAAAAGAGAAAACTCACCACTATATCGCTTGCCAATGCAGATAGCCAAATCCCTCTCAGAAACTTCTATGGTCTAAGTCTTGCACACAGTTCCAGCAAAGGGTTAGAAAGCAATTACAGGTCTAGATACAATTCCAACTCAAATCAAAACCACAAACACCTATTCATTCTTCAATTCTTCTCACTTGCTGACTCAGAAGATACCAGTAATAAAAAACCAGAAACCAGAAACCACAGTCAACATCAACTAGACAAACAAAGTGCATTCAAGGAAAACAACAAAAACAGAGTACTTTTCACGAAGATGTGGTGGGTAGATATGAAAGCAGCATTTGGCCAAAGAATCAACTTGGAGGGCATTTTATGTTCAACTATGGTGATCTTAAAAGACCCAAAATTGGCAGTGCCCCATATTTCAGTTCCTGATATAAGATACATTGACTGGGCAGATCTGCGTAGAAAGGGATTTAAGGGGGTTGTCTTTGACAAAGATAATACTATTACAGCACCCTACTCTTTAACGCCCTGGCCTTTGCTTGAGTCTGCATTGGAATGTTGTAAATCAGAGTTTGGTCCAGATATTGCTGTATTTAGTAACTCAGCTGGTAATTCTAACATGAAGCATTTCAAAGTTGTTCCAAAATTATGGCAGTAGTTGTTCACACAATCAAATAACGTGTTTTGTGTTGCTTTATTGATATTGTAAATCAGGACTTCGCGAGTACGACCATGATGGTTCAAAAGCTAGGAATCTTGAGAAAACACTGGGAATTAAAGTCATCAGACACAGTGAGTGGTGCCTTTTCTGTTTGGAATTTATTTATGTAATGTTTGTTTTATCCTGAAAATAAATGTCATTTTAAGATTGTGTTAAAATGTTAGGATTGTGAAAATTCCCAGGGAGAATTGACACTACGATTATTGTTGAAACATGTATGTATGTATGCTGCAGGAGTGAAGAAGCCAGGTGGCACAGCTGAAGAAGTTGAAAAGCATTTTGGCTGTGAATCATCACAATTAATCATGGTAGATAAGAGAATTTTGTAATGTTTATTTATTATTAGATATTATCTTGTAGTTTGATTCATAATTATTCCAAGGCAGGTGGGTGATCGGCCCTTCACTGACATTGTTTATGGCAATCGAAATGGGTTTCTAACTATTTTGACTGAGCCATTGAGTCTTGCAGAGGAGCCATTTATTGTTAAGCAGGTAAGTTTTTCATATTCATTTTTTCTCTTTTGGGTGCTAGAAATGTTGAATTTGATTTTAGTTTAATAGTAGAAGAAATTTCATTCAAAGAAGAGAATGAAGAGTTCATTCAATATGACACGTACTATAACAAGAAAAAATATAATTAAGCTGATAAAGTCATCAAGCATAAAGCTCCCACACCTCTTTTAGAGATGATTAATGAAACTAGATTGACGATCCTTTGCTCAACCTTGTACATTTGAAGTTATGAATATTGAATATTGATGCATGTTATGTTTTATCACAAATCCATTTGTAAACAAATAGAAGTGTAATGACATTTCTTTTTTATAAGTAATAATGTTATCATGATTGTGATGATAGGTGAGGAAGCTAGAAACTACATTTGTAAATTACTGGTCTAGAAGAGGGTTAAAGCCACTTGAACAGAAGTTATTGCCAGATCCAATACATTGTGTCAAAGAGCCACGTCCTTGATAGACTTGTCTCCAAGACACACTAATTTTGTGGGTCATTAGAATACTGCCATTGTGTAATGCATACAAGTCAATTTTTATTAAATTATTTAGGTTTATTTTTTACCAAACTGGAAATTTACCCCCAAAAGCTATCTTTTTGATAAGGTATCTCCTCTACTTAATCTCGTTTTCCCTCATAATAGGGTAGACAAAATAGAAAATAAAATTTCATAACATTTTTTTTTACGATTAAAATTCCATTTCAAACAATTTTCACCCTAATTTTTTTTAACTCAAGGAAGAAGTTAGTAGTTTGTCCTTTCCATCAAGGGATCAAATTATTATTTGGTGCACAAAAAACTGGACAATGTAATGTTACACAAGCAATTTAATTATTTTGATTTGACATCAAATTAAGGATTAGTAATTAATAAATGGTTTTTATAAATGGTTTAGTTGTCACGCAACAACAGTATAATTTTTTTTAAGCAAGTATTCAATCAAATTATACCATAATGTTATGCTTAGATAAGATGCATAGGTTTTATTTTAACACTGCATATCAAATAAATTTTCTATAAATTTTAAAAAGTTAGATTAGCTATCATGAGTATAAATTATATTGGCTAATGAGTTTTGGTCAAGAATGAATTAATTGGAAGTGTATGATTTCGAACTCTTATTGAAATAAATTTTAGATTATCAAAATCTCTTTCACGGGAGAATTAATGTTTAAGACCAAAATGATCACAAGTATTAGAATTAATATCATGTTACACACCACGTCTTTATACGTGGTATAACATTAATTTTGTCACATTATTCTATAATATGTGGTGGAGTCTTTAAAATTTATTCATTTTTTATTTTTTATTGTACTAATTTTTTGTCTATATCTCTATAATTAAAAAATATAACTCCAATTATTTAAATTTCATTCATTTTTTATTCTCCATTCTTCTAATTCTTTATCTATATCT
>JBBPBR010000004.1:62005195-62015246 GCA_037974775.1 Cicer pinnatifidum | reverse complement strand
ATATATACAAATAATCATTCATCCTTTTTTAATTTTATTTTTTGGAGTGAAAAATCTTCATTTTATTCTAAATTTTGCAATTGTTTCTTTCGTGTTTATTATTTTGTTGTACAACTACTATTTTTATAAATTAAGAAATTTACAAATATTAAAAAAAAATTCCAATCAAATTAATACATTTATATACAATAAATATCACATTTAAATCTTCTAAAAAATTTACATCTAAAGAATTTTTGTTTATTCTAGTTCCTAATCTCCCAAAAAAAAAAATAGTCTATCATAATTAGTATAATTAGTGGCATGCAAATTCTTACGACAGATTCAAGTAACTAGCCACCAAAAAGAAAAGTTATCCAATATCTCATTAAGCATTAAATGGCTGCCACATAAACAAGCCTATATCTCATGAAGTCACACCAATAGTAACTTTATTATTCATCTCTACAATCACCACCACCACTAAGCCAAACCCATATGATAATATTAATATATATGAGCATACAACCAGTTTCCATTTATTAGTCACTTTGCTATTACTTAATTCTAGCAAAAATGGAAGGCATTGTAAAATCACTCTACCTAACAAAAATTCCAAAGTCTCAAACCTGCTCAGCTTCTCTGTTTAATTCACCACTTTCATTTCACTCAAATGCCACTTCAGTAACTTTCAATTCAGCAATGCAGCACAAATGCTTTCTTTTTCAGCAACAACAACAAAGTGGTGTTATACATCCCAAAGCAAAACAAAAAGGGAATCTGGGAGCTATACATGCATCATTAGAGGCTGCAACTCCAACAACAATTGCTACAGAAAAATGGCTTCTTCAACCAATCGGTCAGTAACACTTACATCTATATATACAAACAATGATGGAATTAACCCTTGAAAAATTGTTAAAATTCTGTCTATATATAATACTTAATCCTTCATGCATGATATTAACAAGGTGTTTTATGACACTGGAAACAAAACCAATGAATTTGATAGGAGATGGTGATACAAGGCATATAGGATTCAAGGTTGAGATGCCAGGTGCATATGAAATTGCTTCTGTAAGTAATTTCAGCATCACTGATTTGTGTGGCTCAGTATATATGCTTCAGACTAACTGGCTTTTATTTATTTTAGAGTGAAGTGACTGTAGGACGTGTTCCAGAGAAAGCTGATCTGGTAATCCCAGTTGCAACAGGTATACTTGATAAATTGTTATTTATTTTTGTTCTTATTTTTCCTACAATTACAAACATGCATCCACTTTTTCTTAAAAAAAAGATTCATATCAGATTTGAATCTTGTCCCTTAAGGTTATAATGGCAAACTCTTAACACTAAGTAGACACCTCGGAGACAAACATGCATACACTTAAATAAGGCAAAATCATATTAGTCTATGGATAATGGTCACTCTTTATCGAAATACTGTTAGAACACCAACCCCGATTCAAAAGAAAACAAACACAAAAACACAAATAAAGATCACATGAGATTTGATTGCGAAGTTCGGTCAATTGTGCTTATGCCTCCGACTGCAGCTGCAGTACCTTTCTGTTGATTCAAACTTAAGGTTACAAATTACAACTTGTGTTTAAATACTACAGTTCAATTTACAAGAATATTCCTGAACCGCCTGGTTTGAGCGACCTACTCACTTATCACTTATTACAATCCATGTCGAAAAATACTTCAATATTGTTTTGTGGATGAGGCATTTATCTTTTGATTACTTTTTATACTTATGCAATATAAGCTCGTTAATCTTAGTGTACTACGCTTTATTTTATCTTTCTTAGAATCACTCGAAGAGCCAATTAAATTGGATCATATTCCATTTTAGCCTATTAGGTTTTCTTGACATGTTTTAAACACTAACCTCCTTTTCCATTATAAATCGTCTTATACTTGTAGTGTCTGGTGTGCATGCACGCATTCGGAAAAATCAAGGTAAACTTCTTGTTATGGATTTGGACAGCACCAATGGAACCTTCATTGATGACAAACGGCTGAAACCTGGAGTAGTTGCCACTGTATCTTCTGGGAGTTGTATTATATTTGGTACCTACTCTAACACACAATGTTCCAAAATTCCATATTTCTATTTGGCATTATAAGACTTCAAATTCCAAAGAGATTTTCAAAATGCATTACATCAAAACATTGCTTTGAGAAACAAAGTACTACCAACTCAGACTTTTTTAACTGGTTAATTTGATGATTGTTTAATGAATATTTAAGAATTTAGCTAATTAAACTATGTGATTATCAATGCCAGGGGATGCCAATTTGGCTATGTTCCGTGTGTTAAAGGTAGAAGATGAGAAGGATGCAGATACAGCTGAAGAAACAGAAGGTGAATTAGACAATGATGACAAATCTGATACTACTGAAACAAGTTGAACTTCTACTGATTTGTTTTGCGTAGTTAAAAATGTTCAGCTCTGTTTTATAATGCCACCTTGATACAAGCATATTCTCTGTTTGTATTAGGAAGAGATAAATTTGCAGTTTTGATAAGAACATGCATGTTACAAGGAAAAAACTTTTTAGACTTTATTTATCTTTTGGTCGAACTTTAAATTATTTGGCCCTATTCCCCAGGAATCAAAATCATAGGATTAAGACAAAAAGTAAAAAACAAATGATATATAACTAATATGTTTCATAAAAGAAATATGTAAATATATTAAGTACTATCAGAAATAAGGCACTTGTTATTACATTGACCAACAAGATTCTTGTCTTGAATAAGACCGACTGAAATTCTTATTTCCATGTAAAATATACCACTTGAAAAATTTGAAGAATTAATCATTATAAATTATAATGCATTAGAGTGTGTTGTAGAATGAGTCCTTAAGTGTTTACTGGTAAACAAGTTCTCTTGTGAATGTAAGTGAAATATAAATATATAAAGGCTAAACTACAAGTCTACAATCTCTACAAAAAGAAGGGTCAATTCTCTACGATATGTAGAGCAAGCTCTAATAAATAAGTCTGATCTCATTATTAATATGCACAAAATGGAGCAATATCCTCCAATGTTACATACAGCACAGGCCAACAAAATTTTTTGACACCAACGTTAAGTGTAAAATTTCTATAGTGGATTATAGAATTGGCATTTATTCAGTCAAAAAAATCTGAATATTGACATTGGATATATGTCAAATTTATCTAAGAACTAAAACTGAAACTGCATTTGTGGACTGTATCCAAGAGCTTCAAGGTAAGCAGCCATTGCCTTGTTCATGGGAGGTGGTCCACATCTTAATACCTGTAAAATAAATATTTAGTTTAGTATACAATTGTCACCATGAATGCGTGATATGAAGAAAAGGAGAGGAAACAATTGATAATCAATTGTTGGTCAAGATCGAACAATTAAGATTACGAGTTTTCAACTATCAAAGTCAAGATGTGAACCGTTCAATCTCTATACAACAACTTAAATGAACCAGCTGTAGTGACAGTAGGAAGTTCTAACTGTAGGGAATCTAGGTTTGAGAATGGAGGGGTCACATGGTGTACAAAAAATTACCTTGATATCCTGTGCTGGCGCAGGGCAATGTGTTTGGATCATTTCCTTGGATACGAATCCAACTCCACCATTCCATATTTCTGGTGGCTGCAGAGTATATTTGTATTGAAAACCAACATGAGAATACATTTAAAAGATGGATTTCATGCAGTAGATCTATTATAGCAGCACAAAGTAAAGGATTAATTCCGACTAAAAATTACAATAGCTATTCCGAAATGAATAGGAAAAAGATTTAATTTATTATATTTATAGTTAGTGTAAAGAGTTTTTATATTATCAATCAATCATGACTATCATATCATTAAAAGTCTATTTATAGGAAAATATATATTAGTATCAAATTGGTTGGATAAATAGCTATAAAGAAAAGAAGTTGAAAAAAGTTTGATTACCTGATTTAGAACATAATAAACTTTAAATTGATTTGAGAACTTAATTGCCAAGTCATCCAGCTCTTCCTGCAAAAGGAAACATCTAGAATGTATGTACATAACTTTTTAACCATAATCCAAGGTTTAGAATTATAGATTATATAGCCATTCTTATTTTTCATTTTACTGATTTCTGCAACTAAGTTTCCAAAGATTGTTGTCCGTTCAATGATTATTTGATTAGTGTTTTGTTAGGAAATACATAATTCTTATCTTGTTTAATTTTTCCCATTAAACGGCAGTATCAGTACAACAATCATAAAAGACAAAAAAATAAAGTTCCCAGAGACGAATTAATTTTATGACTTCTCCATACAATACAATACACATACAAAGGTTTAGAAGATTTTACCTTCAGAAGAATGTCATCATATGTGACATTGGCATATATCAAACTTATGCTGGTTTTGTCCTGTGGATTTTCTAGTATAGCTCTTGCAACCTCAACAAAAAATAATATATATAATTCTTAAGGATCCAAAGTTTCAAAATACAAAAAATGAAACAACAAAAAAGGGCACATAAGCTCAATAATCCTTTACATATCCAATACCTGAAACATTGGGGTGATGCCAGTGCCACCAGCAATCATTCCAAAAGCTTTTACTTGGTTAGGAAGGTACTTAAAACGTCCCTGGAGATATTAGGCAATTTTAAAAAATAAAGGGTTTTATTATTGCAATATGGAACCATTCATAAACCTTAGTCTAATAACTTGAGCTTTTTAGAGTAACAAGTATAATACTTTGGCCATACCTAACTAGCAATTAATTACAGTTCAACTTACTAATCAAATTACCGGCCAAAGTATAATAGAAACTACTCAAATAACAACTAGCTAAAAGATTATTCAAACAAATATAGGGAGAAAATTTATGAACCTTTGGTCCTTTCACAGCTAAGTAATCACCTTCTTGCATCTCCCTAAAGTGATGAGACATTCTTCCTTGTGGATACATCTAATAATTAGCAAAAAACAGAACAGGTAGCAAAAATCAATATGGATAATTCAAAAGGAAGATTGATTAACAATGATAAAATACTAAAAAAACATAAGTTAGTGGTATGTAACCTTAACGACCAATTCAAAGTATCCAACATCAGTATCCAATGTTGTTGGAGTATATGGTTTGATTACTTCTTCACCAAGACTGTCTTTTCCTTTGCAACTGATATGTTGTCCAATAGGAAGTCCTAACACTGAGCTAGAACTAGGAAGATCAAATCTAAATGTGGCAACATTATGACTGAGTTGACTGCGTTTAACAAGTTTAAATTCCTTGAAGTTCTCTGGATCCAAGCAATCTACCAAGAAATGTACAACCTTTAATTATTGTCATGAATCAAATCCTCCCTAAAGCTTTAATTATTAGATGAAGGCTCGTGAATAGTATTTATATCTACCAAACCCTCTTATACATTGATCATCATGCTTTGTGTCAAAACTAAATCCTTATTTAGAAGAACATGGAGGGGGATTGATAAAAATTAAAAATCAAACCTTAAAGGTTTACATAGTTTTTTTTGTTGCCTTTAAACCTCCGGTTTCCAAGAGAAAGAGTCTTGGTAATCTGGAGTTCGGCCATAGATAAGTAAAATCCTATCAAATATTGTTTTAGACATAATTTGAATTTAGAATCTTCTAAACGACTTATTTTTAACCGAAGTCCATTTATCTCTCAAGTTTTAATCTCTTAATTTAAGGTTTACATAATTTGAAAAAACATTTATTTATTTATTTATAAACCATAAAAATGTTGTTTTAATTGTTTCCTAGACTTCACAATTTAGAAGAAACTCAATCAAGAACCAACTACATTTCATATTATAATAATTTTATCTTTAACCCTTCACTTCTCAAAGAAAATATATATAATTAATTTGGAGTTCCGTCACGAGAAATGTAAAATTTATTCTAAAATTTATTCAAAAATTATTTCTATCAATATTCAAACTTGAATTTTTACATACAATTGATCTTTAATTAAAATTCATTATTTTATTGAATCCAACCAGTTGATTAATTATTATTATAAATTAAACCAATATATAGTAGTTGCAAATTGCAAGGATATTATAACACACACGAAACACAACAACTGCACAAATAAAATTGTCATGTTATGAGAAAATGAAGTTCAACAGTTCCTCCTGAATTTTCCAATGATTGTCTTCAAATTGATTACAAACACCCATCTATTCCTTTTTCATCCACAAAAGCATAAAGGATTTTTCCAATGAAAATAAAATATTTCCCTTAATTAAGTACTGTTTTTATAATTTTGCAAACACAAGTACTTGACAGCAACCTCACATCACATGTCAAATACAAATTTGACACATCCATCCAAAAACATTTTCCTTAAAGAAATCAAAACCAAGACAAGACGAAACCCATTTGAAAAGAAATAATAAAAAAGAAGGTAGAAGACAAAAATGAAACCTTTAGGCTTCTTGGTGGTGAGATAGTAATAGTAAGCGGTACCACCAACAATGGCAACAAGAGCTATTGCCATGCTTATCACCTCTACTCTCTGATTATGTAGAAATTCCATTTTTTTGAGATCTGAGATTTTCCAATCAAGAATGAGTCTTTGTTCAATATGTTTGTAAGATATAATATTGGGTAAGCATTTTTTTGTCAAACTTGGCGGCATTGTCAATGGATCAATATTTCTTCCATTTGCATCGGAACATTTTGCACACGTCACTCCCTCAACAAATATCATGTCTATTTATCTATACTTAATAATATTATAAATATTATTATTTTAGTCTAAGTTTGCCATTTGGCAATCATTGGAACAACCATTATAATTTTAAGTTTCTATTAATAGTATTATTAATTTTTAATCTATAATATATTAATTATTAATTTGAATTTTATTATATTATTTTCATTGAAAGTTGTACATATTAAATTGGCATATATTAAAAAAAAAAAAGGCATGCATGGTTTTTTTACGGTGCCTTTTTCTTAAAAAAATAATAAGCCATAATTAGGACTTAGGAAATTTTATAGTACATCGAAGCTAAATTTATGTGCTGTGCTGGATTTATAATTTTATAGTACATTTTTACTCCATTTCATGGGGAGTTTTGTCTATCCAATAAATTTATGTTTTGGGACTTCCGCTGTTGGTTTTACCACTCCACCAATAAAGTCTATTTGCCACCAGAATTTATTAGTTCTATTTCCTTCAAGATAATAACGCAGTACGCAAAAAATAGTATTTTATGGTGTTTTTTTAAGCTATTTACAGCGTTTTTTTTTTAAATTAAGCGTTGTAGTATCTAGCGCTATAAAAAGATACAACAGCGCTCTTTAAAATAAAAAAGCTGTAAATCTCTGCTAAAAATGTGCTGCTTGTTGTACGAGTTTTACAGCGCTTTTATAAAAAAAATGTTGTAATAAGTGCATTCTTATGTACGTTTTATAGCGCTTTTTCAAAAAAGCGTTGTAATAGGTGTATTGTTGTACTAGTTTTACATCACTTTTTCAAAAAAACGTTGTAATAGGTGCATTTTTATGCACATTTTACAGCGCTTTTTCAAAAAAAAAAACGTCGTAATAGGTGCGCTTTTATGCACGTTTTACAGCGCTGTAATTAGTTCACAACAAACTTGTAACTTTACATATTGACACAATTAGTTTACAAACAACACATTATATTGACACAACTACATATTTTTACATTTACATATTCACAATCTTGCAGCATGCCAATTTCCCAGCACATATATAAATAGTTTATATATGAAAATCAAAATATAATGAAAATACCGTACCATTTTTGAGATTATAGTTTGATTCAAATCAACAATCTCCTTCATGAATCGCAATATACAGTACTCGCAATCTATGTTGTTAGTTTGACGAGGGCACTATAAAATAAAACATATAAGTCAAAAAATATTTATGGATTGATTGTTAATGAAATTTTAAAGTCATATATTTCAAACTTTTATTGGAATCCATGTAATGTTATTTGACTTTTACTTCGACACTGTAGCACCCATTTGAGTTCAGAAAACTTGTAACGCACTGTCAAATAAATGTGATTATTATAACATTAACAAACACATTATATATATATATATATATATATATATATATATATATATATATATATATATATATATATATATATATATATTTGTAAGAAATAAATGAAAATGACTTATGTGTCGAAGATAATCTTTATATCCGAGTGATTGTTGTAATAGTCGTGCAAGAGATCTAAATAATATATAACTTCAGAGGTCGCATTGATTGGAAACAACATCCAATGTGCCCTAAGTATATAGCAGTATAAGTTCAACATACATTTTAATAACAAAATAAAATTAATAAATACAATACCTGAAGAGTGCGAAGAAATACACAGGGTTCGTAGGATTACGTCTTTGTTTAAGAAGGAACAGCGATAATGCCTAGAAATACAAACAGTTCGTAGGACATAGTAGGGTTCGCAATGAGAAGAGTACGTAATAATGTTCGTAGGGATAGTAACAAAGATGGAGATGGTTCGCAATGAAGATAGTTGGCAATATGGTTTGTAGGGACAGTAAGGTTCGCAATGAGAAGGACAATGAAGAGGAGGAGGACACTGAAACGTAGTGAAATTTACGTAATAAAGAGGAAACTGAAGCGGTTTACTGTTTTATATAAAACTCTATTACAACGCTTTTTTTGAAAGAGCGCTGTAAAAAACCTCCTTATTTTATTTTTTAAAAGCATATAACAGCGTTTTTTTAAAAGTCTTTTAAAGCGCTTGTTCAAAAGCGCTGTAAAAGACATCCTTATTTTATTTGTTAAAAGTCTGTTACATCGTTTTTTTAGAAATCTTTTAAAACGATTGTCCAAAAGCGCTGTAAAAGAACTCTTTATTTTATTTTTTAAAAGTCTATTATAGCGCTTATTTAGAAGCCTTTTAAAGCGCTTGTCTAAAAGCGATGTAAAAGATCTCCTTATTTTATTTTTTAAAAGCCTATTACAACGTTTTTTTAGAAGCATTTTAAAGCGTTTGTCCAAAAGCGTTGTAAAAGATCTCTTTATCTTATTTTTTAAAAGCCTTTTACAACGCTTGCATAAAAAGCGCTCTAATAGGTCATTTAATTATGTGAAAACTCAAGTCTTTTACAGCGTTTGTCAAAAAAAAAACGCTTTAAAAGCTATGTAAAATATTATATAACGCTTGTTTTTAAAGCGCTCTAAAAGCGCTGTAAAATATTATGTGACGGCGCTTCAGTTTACAGCGCTTTTTCAAAAGCGCTGTAAAAGCCTTGTAAATATTATGTGCAAGCGCTATGTGACCCTATATGACCCTACAACAAGCGTTGTTGTATCCTCCGTTATTTTTAAAATATTATACAACATTGCTTATATTTAATAAACGTTATAAAAGACGCGTTATAAAATGTCATTTTTGGCGTAGTGACGGCCGCTGCTAATTGTCCTAGGCTTTAGTTCATGAAATTGAAATCTACATTAAGATATTTTTGAAATATTAGTGAATATATGTATGTATAATTGATTTTAATTGGCATGATATTGTTGATGGTTCAGTAGTTGTGTTCATGTGCGAAAGAGGAAGATTCATAGTTCAATCCTTGTTGGTGTCGATCTCGAGTCATGCACGACAATTGCAATCATTCAGTTAATATGTGAACGTTATACCTATATACCCTTTCACATTCTGAATGGTAGAACTAAAATAGATCCAACATCTACTATCTTATAACACATGTACCGGAAAAAATCGTGAAGATACATTCTTGAAAGTATTAATATTTGTAATATCTAATTTGAAACTTAAACTTTGTTTCATTCTCATCTATAGTAAACAACATGTTATTTCATGCTTTATTAGTCTTTACCCCATTTTGTAGAGACATTCTTAATTCATGGTCAAAATTTGGTATAAAAAATTAGGATCCTGCATGTTTGATTTTTTTTAAAAAAAAAAAACTAAATCATATTTATTTTAAAATTATTATATAAATTGGGATTTATAATTAAATTTATTTTTTTATTTTAAAATCGGTTATAAAATTGATTATAAAATTGGTGGTGGTT
>JBBPBR010000004.1:61975690-61991862 GCA_037974775.1 Cicer pinnatifidum | reverse complement strand
ATTTTTCTAAAAAGTTATAACAAATGGATAAAAAACTTTTAAAAGTTTTTTTTTTTTTTAAATTGATTATTTTATGAAAAAACTATAACAAACACCCCTTCAATTATTTTTATTTTTTTACTTCATCCTTTCAACAATAAAATATATTTTTTTTAGAAAAAGTCGTTTCAAAATAAGTTATTATTTTAATTTTCAATATATTTTTTTAATGTAATATATATATTTTCTTTCTTTATATATATATATATATATATATATATATATATATATTTTAATATAATAAAACTAAGATAGTACAATAATAAGACTTAATAATTTCCAAGGAAGATAGTAGAATACAGCGCAAAATGTGTGGGCAGCTTAAGAAAGTCCATAGAGCAGTGAGTAATAAGAGTAAGTAGTGACTTGACTCTGAAATGGGATTTGGTTTGGAGCGCGGACACGTTATCTCTCTGAAAGGGGAAGAGAGATAAGTACGTGCGAACATTGCAACTTGAATGATTGTTGCATTAATTCCACAAGGTACCAACAAAAAACATGTACTACATACTGGAAACGGCTCTCTCTCACCCATGCCTTCCACTAACATTGATTGGATCCTTGCTCTATGTGGGGGTGGTGTGGCCTTATCCCGCTCCTATTCTCATCTCTAACCACCTAAACTCAACATATATTTCAATTAGACCCACTCATATATATATATATATATGAGATGACTTTTTTCGACGAAAGCCTTAAATTTTGATCACACTATTATATATGAATAATCAAAATTAAAAAAAAAAACAAGTAATGTTACTTTTTTAAGTAATTAAACTTCACTATAACTTTTAATTATGATCATCTATGTATAATTGTATAATCAAAATTTAATTTTTTAGTTACAACAAGAATATCTAACGAACCCAAAATCTTAAACACAAAATATGACTGTTCTATTAAATATAATCGTTTCGCAATAAAATTTGAGAATACAATGACCAAAACTATTGACATAAAAAATTATGAAGACTAAAATTTAAGACAAATTTTATAAAACCTAAAAATTAAATTAAATTTACTTTAATTTTTTTTCAGCTGAGTATTTAACAAACATGATAACAAGTTATTACAAATACCAATATTTATTGAAATAATTTATATTAGTATTGTTAGTGTTATATTAAAGGGAAAATTAAATATTTGACCTCTTTGTAACTCCACTATATCTTAACTACCAAGTCAATCTTATATCTTCTAATCATATCATTATTTAAAATTTCTATTGTGAAATTTTATTTGAAGTAACTTATATTTTGTCAAATTTTTAGATGAAAAATTTATTGTGGATGGCACCTTGGAGACAAATTTAGATTGGGTCATAGGAATGAAAGATATGAGACTAAAAGACCTTCCAAGCTTCATTAGAGTCACAGATCTTAATGATATTATGTTTGATTTCTTGCGTAATGAGTCTAAAAACTGTCTGAGTTCATCAACAATCATAATCAACACATTTGAAGAATTGGAAAGTGAAGCCCTTGAAACCCTTAGGGCCCAAAACCCAAACATATATATCATTGGCCCACTTCACATGCTTGGTAGACATTTTCCTGATAAAGAAAATGGTTTTAAGGCAAGTGGTTCAAGTTTTTGGAAAAATGACACTGAATGCATTAAATGGTTAGATAAATGGGAATCTTGTTCAGTTCTATATATTAATTATGGAAGTATTGCTGTCATGACTGATCATCATTTGAATGAATTTGCTTTTGGAATAGCAAATAGCAAGGTACCATTTTTATGGATAATGAGACCAGATGTTGTAATGGGTGAATCCTTCAATTTGCCACAAGAGTTTCTAGATGAGGTTAAGGATAGAAGTTACATAACTAGTTGGTGCTTTCAAGAACAAGTGCTTTCTCATCCATCAATTGGTGTCTTCCTAACACATTGTGGATGGAACTCTACAATTGAAGCTATTTCTTTTGGTGTGCCTACTATTTGTTGGCCTTTCTTTGCTGAGCAACAAACCAATTGTAGATATTTATGCAACTCTTGGAAAATGGGGATGGAAATTAATCATGATGTCAAAAGGGAAGACATTACAGAACTTGTCATGGAAATGATGAAAGGAGATAAAGGAAAAGAAATGAGACAAAAAAGCTTAGAGTGGAAGAAAAAAGCTAAAAGTGCTACTGAATTGGGAGGATCGTCATATAACAATTTTAACAATTTAATCAAGAAGGTTATTCATCACAATGCTACTTGAGTCTTAATATTATTGGTGTAATATAAGATGTATCTTGTTCTTGTACTTTTAGTTATTTTACTCATTCTTGGACTTTCAGTTAAATGATTTCCATTTAATATTTGTGGTTTCAATAATGTTAGCTTTTACTACTGATGTTAAGAAAATCATAACTTTTTTATTGTATTAAAATATAAATGCAATTAATATTAGTACTTTTCTCGGGAAATATTTTTATTGTTGATATATATTAGATCAATCTTTAGGACTGATGCTAATGAAACTCAGGACTTAATTTAAATACATCCACAGTAATGCATATACTCTCTTGGATGTTATTTTTGATAATTGCAAGCGGTTAAAAATCACATTAACTAAGAATTAATTAAATATTTAATATATATATATATATATATATATATATATATATATATATATATATATATATATATATATATATATATATATATATATATATATAAGATATGTGATCTATATAGTTAATGTTTTAAGATTTTTAGTAGAGATGTAGTGTTAAAGTTTTTTGTGGTCTTGAAACATTTGACGGCTTCCTCAATCTTAGACTCAATAACAAGTAGTATTAGAACCATGATTCGATTTGACAGCGGAGTGATAGTGGATCATTGTATTGAATCTTTTCTCATAAAGTCTTCCTGATGATTAGTTAGATGAGTCTCAACAGGAATAACAATAATACAAATACAAAATATGAGAGACTCAAACTTAATAAAGAGATGTTGAGTCCAATCAAAGGAAGTCGAGTTTCTTATAAACTTTCCTTCCTACGTACTTTCACTTTCGTGCTTCTATTTTCGTTTACTTCAAACACAAATTAAGGAGGACAAATGATTTTCCCATAGTGGAAAAATTGTCATGTCACCTGCTATTGGAATTTCATCCGATCACATGTTTAAATTTTCTCTCCAAAATTTTGATATGTTCCCTACTTTTCTTGTCCCACATCACTTATCAGATTCTTCGGGTGGTTCACAAATATTTAGTGAAGAAATAATATATTATTAAAAATAAATACTATAAATAATAATAATAATAATAATAATAATAATAATTACAAAATTAACTATTATTTTCTGATAAAAATAAAATTATTGTATGTACAGTTTCGATATCTTATAATAAAAGATATATTTGATAACTTGGCTTAATTTTCAAAAATTTAAATAAAAAAGAATATTAATTTTACTAAATTGCTCGTATCAAATATTAGTATTGATCCAATTTGGTACCTGAAAACACTCTAACGCAAAAAAATTTCGCAGTGTGTTTACCATAAATTCTCCGTAGCTAAAACAAGACAATAATTTTAATTTTTTCACATATTGTCCATGAATAATGATTAAAGTAAAGTTTTGTTTATTATTTTATTTTTTTTTTAATTTTTTGTGTTGAGTTAAAAAAAGAACGTTTATGTGAAATATTTTATGAACAAACTGCTTATTCTCGTTTGAGTCAAACAATTCACTCATTCTCACTTAAATCTCTACAACCCTAGACAAAAGTCCATTCTTCTTTCTCGAGCCACATTTCTCGAATCCAGATTGTCGCTTCGGTCATAACAATTTGGACCCGACTTCGACATTTATTTTATCTCATTCACTGGTTCTCTCGTTTTTTCGTTTTGTTTCGTTCTCTCGCCTTCTATCTATTTATCTATATTTATATCTCTATCTCTCTCTCTCTCTCTCTCCGTCTCTCGTTTTCTCTATCTAATTTGTTTTATTTTCATGATTAATTATTGAGTAAAGGAAGGAAGAAATAGTTTATTAATTGATTTGTATACCCTTTTTTTCTTTTTGCACGTCTCACTGAAATCCTTAATATTTCAAATTCATTGTTGCATTCTCGAACACATTCTTTTTTACATGTAAGAACTTGAAAATGTCTAACTCTTAGTAGTTTACCATTTTTCTTGTAATTGAAAAAAATAAGAAATGAATGATTAAGAATCCTTTTTTTTTTCTTTCTTCTTTTGTTCAATATCAAACTTGAATAGTTTTGGACATATTGGAAATAGCTCTAAGGTTTTCTTCCTCTATCTTCTTCTTTGAATTTCAATTAGCATCGATTTCATCTTTCGCAAGTGAGAGATTTCTTTTAAGTGTGACTGAAATTAATAGTGATAATATTTTTTTTCTCTTCAGAAATAACTAGTACTTTTTAATTATATGGTTTAATTACCACCACAATATTATTGGATTAATAGTTTTTTGAGAAATATCTCATGAAATGAAATAAGCAGTACACACATGGTTATATATTTATTATATGGTACCTGATTTAGGATCAATGGAGGAAGATCTCCATCCAGCCATAAGAAAACCCAATAATTGTTATTTCGTTTTTATATAATCAAACTATTGATCCGATGCCATTCACGAATCAAATACGAGTAACAAAAACGTAGGTTAGGGCAACAACTCGAATTCAAAGGTGATAAAAAAATATAAAGAAGCGGTTTTGAGTTTAGGTTTGGAACAGTTTGAGGAACAAATAATCCACTGATTCATAAATTTCAGATTTATAACAGATTATATCAACAAGTTCAATTTCTAATTGGGATTTGATTCATGTTTCACTATAGAATTGATAAAGCAAGTGCTAATCAATTCTATGTGTATTCAATTTTTTTAATTGGATTAATTAAGCATCACATTAATTGATGTATTATAGTTAACGATCAAACGTCGAAAAACAATAGTTAATTGATTTAAAAATTGGATTCTCTCAAGTCAAATTATCAACTCTATTGACATTCGAATTAAGCAAACGTAAAACAATATATTTGAGAAAATAAATATAATCATCAAGGCAAAGTTAAAACTATAAAATAAACTTCAATATCTTGATGAAATTTTGAAAGAATGGATTAATCCTAGAAATTAGTCTTCCATCCAAGAATCTCAAAATAGAATCCAAAAATTAAAGATTATTGATCTATAATAAACTCTATGAGTATCTACGTGTCTTTGTAACACAAACAAACTTGCCCTAACCTCATTCATTTCTTTGGCGCTAAAATCTCCAGGGAAATAAAAAAAAAATGGACCGATACTAAATGTTATTACCAAAGTTCATGTCACATGATCAACAACTTTGACCAAGTAAAGTTCCGAGTTGAGATTTTGTGCCAACATAAAAGTTGGAACTCTAACTTTTAGTTTTTCAACGCCGATTTGCACGCGTCAATTCAATATCCAGAGCTCAAGTTATTATTGGGAAAAACATCATAAGTTCAAAAGAATTAAGACACAATCACAACACAAGAATATAACGTGGAAACTCCAAAACCGGAGAAAAACCACAGCTGCTGCCTAAACCGACAACCAAAGAATTAACACTATGTGAAAATTGTTACAACACATAGACTTCTCTCAGAGAATTAACACTATGTGAAAATTGTTACAACACATAAACTTCTCTCACCCACACCCAACACCCCAGTACAACCACACTCTTACAAAGCAAATATTTAAACTAAGTCAGATACAAGCTTAAAGTGCTACATGCTGACTGGTGCTGGTGCATTTGAAAACAAAGGACCAAAACCCAATATATAGCCTTGGCCTTCTCCTTATTCTCCCACACTAAAGGATGTGAGACTTGCAATCAACCCCAACAAAATTATAACATGTACAACGATAATGAAGAATTGCAGTGGTTGGTGTACTGGAATTAGTGGTTTGGTTTCAACTTATGTGTTAGCCAAAGCTAGTGTGTATGTGGTTTTTTTATGAAAAGATTTGTGATGACTTATGTTTACTCTTACTTTCTGTTCATATTAAAATCACAATCTCACTTATGTTTTTGAATTTTTGTTGTAGTTTTTAGATTGTGGTATAGATAAATAAATTGTATATTTTCTACTAAAATACTTTGTTGTTGAATGTCAGTGTTTTTACATATTGTGACGTTATATGTTGTTGAATGTTTGTGTATCGACTTAAAAGTGAATATTAATTTCTCTAATGTAATTTGTTGGGTAAAGTTATTATATAATTTCTTTTTCAAGTCGTCTCTCCTGTTGTTTGTGCCATTTTCTCTTTTCAGATTTCCTTATTCCTCCACTGTAGTTTGTGCCTCCATTCACACATTCGTTCGTGCTGCTGTTTCTTGTGACGGTCAGCATGTAATGTTTGTCTTCATGATTATTTGCATAATAATTATCTTAAAACATGTTTTATTTAACACTTTTATAATTTAATATGCTATTAGCTTTAGTGTTCCGTTAGCAAAATATTTAATAAACAATAACAAATAAAATGAACCTGAAATAGATACTGAAGATTAATAATACAAATTAAATATAACTTATAATCAAATTAAAATAAAACAAACATTAAGGGTAAACAAAATTAAACTTAAGTTATTATAGATGTATTTCTACCTATTTTATTCTTGGGATTAAACCTAAACTACATAAAAAAGAAGCCTTGTTTTATATTTGAATAATTTTATCTAAACTTTGATAATACTTTATAATAAATTTTCAATATTACTATATTATATAGTTTGGTACGGTAAACGACGTGTGACGCGTACATTCTATTTTAGATTTTTTATTTATTATTTTATTAAAAACTTAACCACATGATAGAGTAGTGATAAATAGAGAGATATATGAAATATAAACCACCGACAATGTATGAAATCTAGAATTGATATTTGAACACACAAAAATATAATTCCCACAGAAACTACAACTCTCAAGAAAATAAAATTAAAATGGACTCAATTTCTCCTCACACCAAAAAACATCATGCTGTATGTGTACCATTTCCAGTACAAGGACATATGAACCCATTCATGCAACTAACCAAACTCCTACGTTGTAAGGGTTTCTACATAACTTTTGTGAACACCGAATTCAATCACAAACGTTTGGTGAAATCTCTTGGACAAGACTTTGTTAAGGATATTCCTGATTTTCAATTTGAAACTATACCCGATGGTATGCCTCCATTTGATAAAGATGCAACACAAGATATTCCAACGTTGTGTGATGCAACTAGAAATAACTTTTATGCTCCTTTCAAAGAGCTTGTGAGTAAGTTGAATTCTTCATCAACGTATCCAGTTAGTTGCATAATTGCTGATGGCAATTTTGACTTTGCTGGAAGAGTAGCCAAAGATTTGGGCATTCCAGAGCTACAATTTTGGACAGCTTCAACTTGTGGCTTTCTGGGGTATTTGCAATACGATGAACTTGTCAAAAGAGCCATTATTCCATTCAAAGGTGCTATTTTTTTTTTCTTTCGTATTATTTTTGTCTTTTAGATTGTTTTTATATTTTATGCGTGATTCTCAAAATAAGTTATATTTCATTGCTCTAAAATTTTAGTAAGCAGCACACAACTAATATTGATAAGTTCTGACCTTAAGAACAATTAATACTACCTCTCGTACTTTTATACTATGAAAAATATTCTAATAGTAAATTATATATAATTTTATACATATGCAGAAAAATAAAAATAAAAATTTATACATGTTTAAATTGAATAATGAATAGACACATATACTGCAAATAAATGAAAAATTATACTATACGTTGATTATAATTGAAATGTTTATTATTATTAATAAATATAACTTGACAAAATCATTTCTATTATTATTATTATTATTATTATTATTTTATTATATTTTTTTAATATATATGTGTAGAATAGTTAAATATATTAGTTATTTTGGAAAGGGATAGTAGATGATAATATTGTGCTATCCGATTATTAGTTAAAGAGGCAAAACAAGACATGATTTTTCATATATATATATATATATATATATATTACGAATTAGAATTTCAACAACATATTTATTTTTTAAAAATAAAAAGAATTACATTTTAAAAAGTTTTATTGTCATTCCTCTTTTTCAAAAGGTTTTGTTTTGATATAAAAAATAAAAAAGGAAACAAAGTGAGTCGAAAATGCAATAACTTTTTGATTGTTTGATAAGTGTAATGAGCTAGATTTTACTTTAGTCACACTAATTCTTTTTAACCATGACAAGGTTTTTCTTTTATTAATTGTTGTCATTTTCACGGTGACATGTTTTCGTATAGATCAATACAACGACATATTGGGTAGCTAGCTTAAGAAAGTTCATGAACCAACAGTCACTAGTATATATGAGTTGGGGACCCCTTCGCAACTTGAATGATTGTTTGCATTAATTCCACAAGGTACCAACAAAGATATGTATGCAGTGGAAACGGGTCTCTGTCAGACATGGCTTCCACCACATCATCGTGATTGGATGAATACTTGCTACATGTGGTGTGGGCTGTGGCCTTAAATGGATACTTGCTACATGTGGTGTGGCCTTAAACAGCTCCTATAGTAGCTAAGCTCATTAATCGATGTTAATTAAGGCGTTGAAGGATTTTTTTGGGATATATGGTGAATCATAAAGTGAGTTAATAAATTAAGAAATTTAAAATCACAAGAAGATTATATGTTCTGACCATTTATTTTTAAAATTAACAATTAATTTTTATTGTAGTATATTAATAACTAATTATTAATATTGGTTATTTTTTAAAAATAACGTATAAAAAAATCAATGAAAAAACTAGAATATATATTTCAACTAGAAGATGGACCCACTTGATTCACTAAAAAATTATATCATTTAAAATATAAAAATCAATCAATGTAAAGTTGATGCTGTAAGACACATTGTACACTAGAGTATAAAACACTACACAAGAGTCTGACTTAACACTATTGAGGCCTGAAGTAAATTCAAAACAAGATTTATGATCATTTATTTAAATTTTACCTTTTTTTTTTAAATATACATTTTTAATTTAAGTATCTCAATTGATATGTCTTTTTATATTTGTGATGCTTTTTAGTTATTATACTATAATATTTTTACTTTTTAGACTTAGATATACTTAAAATTTATAATTTTTTTTAAAGGCTTAAAACTCTTGCCTTTCCCGCTTAAATCTTAAATCGACTCTAATACAACATAAGATATGTATAATAAGATACATAATATAGCGCAACTTTTCATCTTGTCTTGTTTTGTACGAGGGTTGAAAAGGAGTAAAATCCGAAGAAGTTTGAAAAACAATAGAATATTGAGAGAGAAATGAAAAAAATACATTACCAGAAAAAGATTTTTAGGTAAAATTAGTAAGAATACTTAATTAAAATGACAAGTATGAAAAATTATAAAATTGCCATTAGTTTAGGAGTGAAATTTTTTATATTCAAACTCAACGGTTTTTGTATATAAAGGTTATAGATGTTGTTAGTTTCGTCTAAAGATGTAAACATTAAATTAATAAATTGATCAATTCAAAATTAATTAAGTAGGTTTCAATTTTTTTCTTCCATATTCGTAGTGGCGGAGCTTGGTTGGGATAGGGGTGGCCGCGGCCACCCAAAAAAAAAAAATTATAGGTTCAGTCCCTCTTCTTCTCTTTCAGATTCAGACTCAGTCTCTCTTCCTCTCTTCCAGATCTAGTCTCTCTTCCTTAAAAACCTAAATCTCTCTTCCTCTCTTCCAGATCCAATCTTCATCTATCTCTTTCCCTCTTGCTTTTTGAACGCGATTCGCGATTCCACCCTCTTGCCATCTTGCGTTGTTGATGCCTTGCCTCGCTTCAGCTCGCCTCGGACTCATCTTGCTTCAGCTCGCCTCGGACTCGTCTTGCTTCAGCTCGTCTCGGACTCGTCTCGCCTCGCTTCAGCTCACCTCGGCCGTTCCTAGTCAAAACTCCAAACGTTTGGAATTTGTTGATTTGCTGATTTTCCTGATTTGCTTAACAAGGTGTTTGAAAAGGAGTTTGAAAAGGAGTTTGAACAATGTTTGTGCTGATTTGCTGATTTTTGTTGCATACAAGGTGTTTGTTAAATTGCTAAAGTGTTGTTGCATACAAGGTGTTTGCTGATTTGCTAAAGTGTTGGTTGTCTCTTTAGAATGATTTGCTAAATTGTCGGCTGCCTATTTAGAACGATTGATAAATTGTTAAATTCCTAAATTGTTGGCTGTCTTATTAGAATAATGGCTAAATTGCTTATTTTAGAATGATTTGCTAAATTGTTAGCAGCTTGTTTAGAATGATGGTTAAATTGTTTAACTGCTAAGTTGCTGATTTTAGAATGATTTGTTAAATTGTTGGCTGCTTGTTTAGAATGATGGCTAGATTGTTAAATTGTTAATTTGTTGATTTTAGAATGATTTGTTAAATTGTTGGCTGTTTGTTTAGAATGATGACTAAATTGTTGTTGCTAAATTGGTTAATTTAAATTGTTGTTGCTATGTTTATTGAACAAGATATAAGACATATTTAGAATGATGGTTGCCTGTTTGCTGATTTTGTTTCTTAAATTTGTTTTCTAAATTGCTAATTTTGCTGATTTATAATAAAGAAACATAAATAATGGATGCATGTTTTAAAATTCAACTCTTTAAATTTAGCTGCAAGTATTGATAATTTCAAGTTAATTATACTTTTTATAACTTAATTTTTTGCTATATAATATTATTTGTTTTATACATATTGTAATTTTATGTCGGCCACCCCAAACAATTTAGTCAAGCTCCGCCACTGCATATTCGAGTTCAAATGGAACCAATCAAAATAAACTTAACCTCTATTAATTTTAATATAGTTTCATGTCATTTAAAATTAGCCATCAATATTTAAATGATACCCTTATATTTTATATTTTATACTATATTTATAGTATTATCTTAAAAAATATATTGTATTATATCTTTTTTAATCATTTACATATATTTTTTCTATTATAGTTAGGTACTCCGGTCATAAAAAAAAATGTATGCAGAATTGTTTTAATAGTATAAAAAATATATGATGTTTGAAAAAGATTTAAGATATTTCAAAATAAGTGTCTTAATTTTTCAAAATGTTAATCAAATTGAACATTGACCTAAGCAACATGTTCTACATTGATTTGATTCAAATTTTATGATAACAATCATAAAAGTTCAATCAAATCATCTATTTTTTTTGTTTAGATTTATTTCTAAAAAAAAAAATACAAATTAAATCAATATATTATACCTATACTTTCATCTCTTCCAAACTAGTGCTGCTTCTTCACTCTGGTACTGTGTTTGCAAATTTGTACATATATTAAAAATTTATAACTTATCTATTAAAATTTAGAAATCTGACCCTTACAAAATTCTTATTCAAGTTTCGCCATGACATAGCAAGGTGCTATAAACATATATTTTTGACTTAAATATAATTTTGATTATTTATCTTATATTTGATATTTGTTTTTGTTATTTATTTATTTTTTAATTTATTTTTTTGTAGTTTAGTTTTTTATAATTATGTATTTTAGTTTTTATCATAATCACAATAAAAAATATAATATATAAAAATTGAAATTTCTTCTAACAATTGTTAGTTATATCTACTATGATATTTTTTTTAATTTAAAAAAATATCAATTTAACCCAATAATAGGCTTGCAATTGAAAAAAAAATCTTTTTGCAAGCTTTGAAATATATGTAAACTTTTTGAAATAGATGACATTTATCATAATTTATTATACTTTCACCTCATTCATAACAATATTGTGCATTCAACTTTACGATTAATCTAAAATTTAATCTCAATAGTTTATGATAATAACTATACAATTATTTGAAAGAGTCGTGATGAAAAACACTAAAATACAATCTTTATAACAGATAAAAATATCAAAATAAATTTTAAAAAATAAATCAATACAAATATTAATTAAAAGATAAACAATCAAAATTATACTTAAATATATTATTTTTTATGGATCCGTATATTTTTTAGTTAGATCCTCCCCACCCCCGCAAAACACTAAAATATTTTTTTAACTAATAGTAATTAAAACAGTTAGTTTATAATTCAAAAAAAATTAAATATAGTAGTCACTAGTCAGTGACCGAGGTGGTGACGATGGCAGCACAATTAAATATTAGTAAGGAATTAAAAGTATATATAACCTTTTAATTAAAAATCAAAATACATATTAACTTTAATTTATTTTTTCGCTTTGTGAAACTTTATTCAAAGTAACTAACTTTGTCAAATTTTTAGATGAAAAATTTATTGTGGATGGCACCTTGGAGACAAATTTAGATTGGATCATAGGAATGAATGATATGAGACTAAAAGATCTTCCAAGCTTCATGAGAGTCACAAATCTTAATGATATTATGTTTGATTTCTTGGGTTACGAATCAAAAAACTGTCTGAGTTCATCAACAATCATAATCAACACATTTGAAGAATTGGAAGGTGAAGCCCTTGAAACCCTTAGGGCCCAAAACCCAAACATATATAGCATTGGCCCACTTCACATGCTTGGTAGACATTTTCCTGAGAAAGAAAATGGTTTTAAGGCAAGTGGTTCAAGTTTTTGGAAAAATGACACTGAATGCATTAAATGGTTGGATAAATGGGAAGCTTGTTCAGTTCTATATATTAATTATGGAAGTATTACTGTCATGACTGATCATCATTTGAATGAATTTGCTTTTGGAATAGCAAATAGCAAGGTACCATTTTTATGGATAATGAGACCAGATGTTGTAATGGGTGAATCTTTCAATTTGCCACAAGAGTTTCTAGATGAGGTTAAGGATAGAAGTTACATAACTAGTTGGTGCTTTCAAGAACAAGTGCTTTCTCATCCATCAATTGGTGTCTTCCTAACACATTGTGGATGGAACTCTACAATTGAAGCTATTTCTTTTGGTGTGCCTACTATTTGTTGGCCTTTCTTTGCTGAGCAACAAACCAATTGTAGATATTTATGCAACTCTTGGAAAATGGGGATGGAAATTAATCATGATGTCAAAAGGGAAGAGATTACAGAGCTTGTCATGGAAATGATGAAAGGAGATAAAGGAAAAGAAATGAGACAAAAAAGCTTAGAGTGGAAGAAAAAAGCTATAAATGCCACTGAATTGGGAGGATCGTCATATAATAATTTCAATAATTTAATCAAGAAGGTTATTCATCACAATGCTATTTGAGTCTTAATATTATTGGTATAGTATGAATAGTGTTAGCTTTTAATATTTGAGTCTTGGACTTTTAGTTAAAAATCATTTCCATTTAATATTTGTGGTTTGAATAATGTTAGCTTTTAATATTGATGTTAAGAATCTTAAGATTAAGAAAGTTAAGAAAATTGTAACTTTTTCTTTAATGTATTAAAAGATAAATGCAATGGATATTTATAATTTTCTCATTAAAAAAGTTTGGCTTCATTGCAACTATAGTCCTTCTATTTTATTTGTCCATTATTTTGGTCCTCAAATAGAATATTGGTTCAAAATTTGATAAAACGTCATTTGTTTTAATTATGTGTCAAAAAAAAATTGAATTGGAAGATTATATGCGGATTAATTACATTTTATTGTCATTCAAAAATTATAAAACACATTTTTTATTTTTAAAAACGCCTTTTGTATTTTATTACAAAAAATATTAAAAAAAAAAAAAAAAGAAAAAAAAGAAAGACACCTTCATATTCTAATCCCTAATTTCATTTTATTCCATGCTACTTTTTCTTCTTTATCTTCTTTTTCTTCTTCAATGTTGGTGAATTTCATTGTTGCTCAATCATCGACATCGTTATCTGCTTCACCTCTGACCAAATCTCTTATTGTCACTCCTCTAAAGTCTTATCAGTCTCATGTGGTTTTTCTTTCTGTTAAATCACCAGTTGCATCTCCTCTTGTGTATGTCAAGAGTGATGTTTCTCTTTCACCCCCCACCGTTGACTCTCCACCATTTCCTCCATCTGCTTCCTCTAATTCTCTTGGCACCGCTCCTGCAATCACTTCATCATCGATTTCTAGCACTCCTTCAGAAGCATCAACGCCATAAGATTAGGATTTGGTTTGCATTTGACTTCTCAAGTCATCACGTTTTTGAACTCATGTTCTTCAATTCTTAGGTGATTAGGAATCAAAATAACTGTATTTTTTTTTTAATTTTTTTTTTTTTTTTATGTTTTTTGTAATTAAATGATGTAATAAAATAGGAAATGTGATTTTAAAAATAAAAAATGTAATTTTAAAAATAGAAATTAAATGTGTTTTATAAATTTGAAATAATAAGAAAATATAATTAATGTACATGAGCTCTTCCACATCATTTTTTTTACATGTTATTAAAAAAAGACATTTTATCAAATTTTGGACCAAGATTATCTTTAGAGGATCAAAATTGGGGATAAATAAAATGAGATAACTATTTTCGTGATTCGGCTAAAATAGAGACACCAAAGCTGGAATTAAGCCTAAATTATTCTACTTGTATATTACATATATAAAAGATATGTTGCATCCCGATTTTGTCTGACCAAATTAATTTGTAGTGATTATAATATATTTATGTTGGAATCAAGTTGATTATATACTTAGAGTTTTAATGTTAACAAAAATATTTTATAAGAACAAATTATTTGACTTCACATAGTATGAAAGAAGATTCGTATTTTTTAAGATAATTTAAACTAAGATCTAATTCAGATTTATAATTGAAGAAATTTTTTGACTAAATTGAAAAGAGGATATCGTTAAGATTTGAAAAAGATATGATCAACATCATATCAACAATAACATATGAACATTTACGAGAATATTTTATTAAGATTTATCTACAAGAAGATACAAATTATTTATAAGAAGATATGAATTTGATTATTTACATTAAATCTTTAAATAAACTCATATTTTCATTATTTATTTGATCAACTTGATGTTGTTGGAGATGAAAATATAAGTTTTTTGAATATGTAAGTTATGCATTTGATGATATATGCATTATATTGAAGATAATAATTAATTTTATGGATTTTGTTTGAAAATATTGAAAAAATTTGTTGAAATTTTGTAAAAAAAAAATAATATTGTTGACATTTTAAAACATAAAATATCAAATTATCACTTAAAATTAAAATAAATGACTAAATCATAAAAAAAAAAGATAAAAAGTTAAAATAATAACTGAAATTAAGTTAAAGGACTACGAATACTATTTAGCCTATTATAAAATACAAATAATTATACATAAAAAATAATCAAGGAGACAATAGTTAAGATCATTCAATAATTTATCTACACACTATTTTATATTACAATTTTCAAAAATAAAAGCAATAATTAATCTTTAATGGAAGATAGATAAAATTATTCAGTGACTAATACCAAACCTACATGTGCATTTGTCACTTATCACTTATTGTTAACCATGAACGGTTATATATGGTGTTGATGTCACTTGTCATGTCTAAAATAATGGGACCGTTAAATAAAATTGTCTCCTTAAATTGACACTGGGTATCAAAATTGACGGATATGAATGGAAATAGGCTAGGTCGTCCGTATGGGACTATGGCCTGACCTATTTATGGTCTGGCCTGGTCTGGTCTGGCCTTTTTAATAAAAAGGCTAAACTCATACTGTTTTTAAAGCCTATTTATTTAAATAGGTCATGTTCAGACTTATAAAAAAGCCTATTAGGCCTGACAGGTTGACCTATATATATTTTACTATTTATTCCATTGTCCATATTTTCTTATAATTTTCATTGCAGTCACTCCAACAAACAGGTATGTAAGCAACATATATATATATATATATATATATATATATATATATATATATATATATATATATATATATATATTTTATAAAAATCAATACTATTTATTTGTTACCTTTATATTTTATAAAAATCAATATTATTTATTTGTTATCTTTATATATATTATTAGTATATAAACTTGGAAACCCTAATTCTTTATTATTACTGATTGAGTTTGTTTGAGAGAATTTGTTTAGAGGTAATATTTCAAGTTGTTTGAGAGTATTTGTTTAGAAGTAATCTAGTTGTTTGAGAGACAATAATAA
>JBBPBR010000004.1:61958065-61975666 GCA_037974775.1 Cicer pinnatifidum | reverse complement strand
CTCATATTTGCCATTCTTTATTTGATGTTGTTAGAGATAAAAATATGTGTTTATTTAAAGATTTAAGTTATAAATTTGATGAAATAGCATTATATTGAGGATGATAATTAATTTTATGTGTTTTGTTTGAAATTTTTGATGAATTTTTTGAAATTTTGCATTAAATAAGGATAAAATTGTTGACATTTTAAAACATAAACGATCAAATTGTCACTTAAAATCAAAATAAAGGACCAGATCGGGAGAAAGAAAAAGATAAAAGACTAAAACGTTAACTGAAATTAAGTTAAGGGACTATATGTAGTATTTATCCATTTAAAAATTATCCATATATCATAAATTAAATCATAAAATATTATAAACCAAAATATTTTCTAACTCAAAACATTTCAAGTGAACACTCGTTACAATACACATTCAAATATCTATAATAATATTTTATGAAGTTGCAAGTCTTACGACAATATTATTTGAGATCAGTAAAAACAATTTATAAGTTGCAAGTATAATTATAAAGACACAATTAATAAGATATAATTCTTAGTTATAAAGTCACAATTATTTAACTATTAATCATAATCAAATTCTTAAAAAGTTTGCAAATGTTTATCTTTTGATTTGATTATAAATATTGTAATGGTCCAATAATATTAATAGATATTAAAATATAAAGGAAAATAATTAATTAAACTAAATATTAATATAATAAATAAATAATATATTTATATAAGTGCGGGTGCGGGGCGGGTACTGTAGTACCCGTACCCATACCCGCTTAATTTTACGGGTAATTACCCATCCCCGTGCCCATACCCATTATGCGGGTTTTTACCCTATCCATTGTGGGTTTTTTTTGTGGGTACCAACTGGGTCTGGGTCTAATTGTCATCCCTACAACAATCCCTAATTGTTTAGTGTCCACGGCACCCATTTTCACATACAAACACATCCTGTCAAGAAAAGAAAACGGCTATTAAGAGGAGTTAACATTAAAGTTTTGATAAATGCATCTACGCTAAGCTACGCATAAGTTGAGTATAGGCATCGTTTATCCAGCAATAGAAGAGAAGTACACAAATTTCTTCCTATAATTATAATGATGGACTAGACTGTATCTACCTTCCTACTGCCGTGCCGTCGATGCTATTGCCTCTCTTGTTCTTTCCTGCATGCTTCTTGGTAACCAACTCTCCAACTCTACAAAAATACACAATTCCTTTTCTTTCAAACACCAATAACTCTTCTTATAGGACTTACGCCAGAGTACCCTATCTGCATAACAACCGTTCTTCAACTTTTATTCAAATTATATTGCCATGTTCTAAATTTTACTGTTGATAAAGGTGTAGTTTGTACTAATGTGATAGACCTGTCAAATGTGGACCAGAGTACATAAATGAGATGCAATTATTTAAAATATCGCCTAATGTGAAATGTGAGGGCTAATGGGCCAACCAACCCTCTTAACATATTCAACATTAAATATTGACTTAGTTGATAATGAGCTCACAAAATCCATCTATAAATTAATACTTTTGTCGACATTCTTTGAATCTTGGTATACTCTAAATTGATGAATAACGGTGTGAATGATAGCTAGCTTAACGAGTATTTAAGAACGTCTTTCTTCTTCTAATAAATCGTTCTCCAATTAAATATGACAATAAGGCCTCACCTAATATGTATGCTTGCTTTTCAACATTACTTTGATTACCGTTGGCAAAAACGTACATCAAAATAATTGAATATCGAACACCCAAAAGGTTATCTCTTCGCCCCATATAGTCGACGATCATTAAATTAACAGCCCCTCTTTGGCAACTCTCCAACTCAAATAAATGCACGATTATATCACAATGACAAGGAAGATCATTCATATTAATTTCGACTTTTTTTTTTTACAAAATATTAATTTGGACTTGTATATAGAAGAAATTGAAATTACCAAACTTATATTTATAGAACTTTTATTTTATTTTATCTATAAATAAAATAATAAAGAAATTTGTACATTGAGATTTCGGTTCGAATTCAAAATTCCGTATTCAATATAATAATATTAATATTTATCGATTGAACTAAAATTTGCTTATAGAGAATTTTTATTTAATTAATACGAAAATTATTTTTCCAAAACACAAGAATATTCACGAGTCGAAATTTTTAAAATATGATTACTTTATTTGTTTATATATATATCTTTTGACTCATTGAGTAATGCAATAAGAAATTGGTGAATGAAGTTAGCCTCCACATGCATTCGCTTTATTTTTTTTTTGGTCATTTTTCACTAATATAACTTCTATGAATATGTACTATTTCTATTTTATAATACTTATATATGTTACTTATGGTATAAGAAAAACTCAAATTAGCTAGCTCTCTCTTTCAAATGTAAAGTAATACCGTACAAATTGAACTATGATGCCAAATTAGCATTATAGTGAAGTGTTTGTGATAGGCAAAACTATGAAAACAATTAGTAATTAATAACCTCTCTTTGAAATGGCACATTAAGATAGGTGTTCTTGCCCAATATAAATCTACAAAGAGACCCGGTGATAGATGCAATTAATTAATATATGTGACCAAACACACCCCACCCATATCATATAATATTTTGGGATAAATGGAATACCAAAGTATGACGCTTTTGTTGAAGAAGCCACATGTTCACCGATCATTGGTCATTAATAGTGCATCTTCACCTTCCTATATATGGAGGAAATATATTTCTCATAGTTACCACAATAATATTAATTGGTTTTTTAAATCTTCTCTGTCCCTAAGTAAAAATATTCACATTGGAAGGATCATAGGGGGGTGTAGTTCTCCGTGCATGAGAGTTGTAACGATGGCAACAACAAGCAACACTACCAACACCAAATCTCGTAATGTAAAAGCCTTAGTGACGGTTAAACAAAGTGATGGTGGACTCATAAAAAATCTTGTGACTAGTGTTGTTGGTAACAAACACTTGGTTTTGGAGTTAGTCAGCGCTGACCTTGATCCAAGTAAGTTTCATTAATTTATTAAACTCAAAATTTTCTTAAAACAAGTCAATTTGGCACTAGAAATTCATTTGAAAAATCTATACAATTATAAATGCTTTTGTTTATTGAATTGTAGACAATTGCCTCAAAAGGAATTGAATTTAGTAAAATTTATATAGAAATTTAATGTGTACACCAACGATATAAAATAAAAAAACTTGTATATACATCAACTAATTAATCATCCACTAAACATAGTATATTTGAAACCTTTTTAATCATATATACAATTGTAGAAATTATTGTTAAATTTGTGTATCAAAATAACATTTTTGATAATTTAACCATTTTTCATATGTAAATGAAGAAACAAACTCGAAGAGAGAGACAATAAAAGGAAATGCAAAAGAAACAGAGAAAAATGAGAAGGAGGTGCAATATGAAGCAACATTTGAGATACCAACAAATTTCGGAAAAGTGGGTGCTGTTTATGTTGAGAATGAAGACGACAAAGAGATATTTCTAAAAAGCATAGTCATTGATGGTTTTCCTGATGGACCTGTCCACCTTACTTGTAATTCATGGATTCAACCCAAACCTATTAAGAGACTCTTCTTCACTAACAAGGTAATCATGATACCAACATTATAAACATAGCCTTATATAATATAGTTGCATAATTTTATATATTATTTTCATGCATTGAATGAATAGATGTATTTGCCATCACAAACACCAAGTGGATTGATAAAGCTGAGAGAAGATGAACTAATAGAGCTAAGAGGAGATGGAAAAGGAGAGCGTAAGAGCACTGACAGAATATATGACTATGATGTTTACAATGATCTTGGTGATCCTGACATCAACATTCAACTCAAAAGACCTGTTCTTGGTGGCACTAAACAATATCCATATCCAAGACGATGTCGCACTGGTCGAAAGCACTCTAATTCGGGTAATTATAATCTATACTATGTAATATATTTCATTCTAGTTGTCCATGTTTAATTTTCTTTGTTTTTATAGATCCATCATATGAAATGAGAGATTCAAATTTCTATGTTCCTCGAGATGAGGCATTTGCTGAGATAAAACAGTTACAATTCGACACAACCACGGCATCTTCAGGTGTAAAAGCAGTTTTGGAATCCTTAGATGCAATTCTCAGTGATATAGATCTTGGATTTGTCAGCTTTGAAGACATAGACACACTTTACAAAGAAGGATTTCAGTTGCCAAAATCTCTTGACTCCAATAGGTTAACATTGCTCCAAAAAGTCATTCCCAAGTTGATCAAGGTTACTAATGATAGCCAAAATCTTCTGCGATTTGATACACCAGAAGCACTTAAAAGTAAGCACATTTATGATTAATTCTGTGATAAATGTTTCTTTTTAAATTTGTTTATACCAACCAAATTAGTATTTATCACATTACTTGTTTTACAAGTTATTTGAGTTGAAAACATTTTACAAAGTGCTTATCTAAAGCCTCGATATGAACATGACATTATTGTACAAGGCTGTTTTCTTAAAAGCTTATGGACTTAAAGTTAATATTGTGAGTCATATTTCAAGTGCATGGTTGACACAAAATTACACATATCTAAAAATACAAGAACACAATTTTTGTTTCTATCCCTAGCTGATTGTGAGTTTTGAAATTGCAGGAGACAAATTTTTTTGGCTATCAGATGAGGAATTTGCTAGAGAGACTTTGGCAGGGGCCAATCCATATAGCATTCAATTAGTCAAGGCAATAATTGTTACAAATACTTTGTATTACTTTTATGATAATATCATCTAATACTCTAGGATTTTTTTTGATGTGTTTTGCTTGGTGTATTCATTGTGTAGGAATGGCCTCTGAGAAGTAAACTAGAACCTCAAATTTATGGTCCATCAGAATCAGCTATTACCAGAGAAGTTATTGAGTCACAGATAATCGGATACACCACAGTTGAAGAGGTAGTAAGAATCAAAGATTTTATTGCAATTATATTATTATGTTGTGATTAGCATTTGATTAATTTGAGTACATGCATGCAGGCCATTCAAGAGAAGAAATTGTTTATATTAGACTTCCATGATTTGTTTTTACCATATGTAAGCAAAGTGAGAGAGATGAAAGGTACTACACTGTATGGATCAAGAACATTGTTCTTCCTCACCAAACAAGGCACATTAAAGCCACTAGCTATTGAGCTCACAAGACCAATTATTGGTGACAAACCACAGTGGAAACAAGTCTTCACACCTGATTCTGATTCCACCAATCTTTGGCTTTGGAGGCTTGCCAAAGCTCATGTTCTTACTCATGATACTGGTTACCATGAACTTATAAGCCACTGGTGAGTACAATCCCATGTAACGCTGACCTCAAATTGTAGGCATGTCCAATGTCAGACACCAGTACATGTAGTTGCATAAAATTACCTCTATGCATCTGTATTGTGTCTGATGTTTCCATTTGCGTATATGCTTCATACAATCATCTTATTTTCTTTGACCGTGCATTTATGATATGACAATTCAATCCATTTGTTGCTATGAGTATGAAGTAGTGCTAACTTTTTACATGTAATTTGTTGATTTTTATAGGTTAAGTACTCACTGTGTTGTAGAGCCAATTGTGATTGCAACAAATAGGCAACTTAGCACCATGCATCCAATCTACAAGTTACTGCATCCACATCTCAGATATACCTTGGAAATCAATTCACTTGGACGTCAAGTGCTTATTAGTGCATATGGAGTCATTGAACTCTCATTCTTTACTAAAAAGTATTCAATGGAATTAACATCTGTGGCATATGATAAGCTTTGGCAGTTTGATTTGCAGGCACTACCCAATGATCTTATTCATAGGTAAATTCAACTTTTTCTAGTATATTATAAGGCTTTTTGTGTTTCTTTATTTTTGGAAAACACATTGAGTATTCACTTGTTGATGTAAATTGTTATTTGTTTTAGAGGAATGGCTGTGGAAGATCCTAATGCACCACATGGCCTAAAGCTGGCAATTGAAGACTATCCTTTTGCAAGCGATGGTCTTCTCATATGGGATGCAATTAAACAATGGATCACAGAATATGTCAATCATTACTATCCAAGCCCAAGTATCATAGAATCTGATCAAGAGCTTCAAGCATGGTGGACCGAAATTCGAACAAGGGGTCACGCCGACAAAGCTGAAGAACCATGGTGGCCAAAACTCAAAACACAAAAAGATTTAATTGACATCATTGCCACTATAGCTTGGATAGCATCTGCTCATCATTCAGCTACAAACTTTGCACAATATGCATATGGAGGGTATTTTCCTAATAGGCCAACAATTGTTAGAAACAAAATGCCTACAGAAGACCCTTCTAAGGAAGAATGGGAAAAATTTATCAACAAACCTGAACAGACACTTTTGGAGTGTTTTCCTTCACAAATTCAAGCAACTTTAGTGATGACTATTTTGAACTTGTTATCATATCATTCACCAGATGAAGAGTACTTGGGAGAGTTTATTGAACCAGCATGGGGTGAGGATCCAGCTATTAAAGAATCCTTTGAAAGGTTTAATGGAAGATTGAAGGAAATTGAAGGGATAATAGACTCAAGGAATGCAAACAGTGATTTGAAAAATAGGAGTGGAGCTGGGATAGTACCTTATGAGCTAATGAAACCTTTTTCAGGGCCTGGTGTCACAGGAAAAGGAGTTGCATATAGTATATCTATTTAGTAATCAGATATCCCATGTTGAATTAATTCTACTACAACAATAGGTCCTATATATCATGTTTTCTTTATCTCAAATACTATTTTATTTTTATTTTTATTTTTTTTTATAGTTTTTAGAGGAATTTGTTGTTTTAAGTTGTATTTTTTTTCTGGAACCTCTTAGATTATATTATTTTTATTGTTTGATGAATGATTTGTTAATAATGTGTCTCTTCCATCTATTTATGTTGTTATTGATTTGAACAATTTGTATTTTTTTATTTAATTTATTATTTTATTCTATTTAGTGTAAACACTATATCGTAGACGATTCCCAAAAATAGTTTGCTAATGTTGAGAAAAAACAGGTGATATTAACAAACACAATCGCTACATAATATTTTAATGTGTAAAAACTCAAAATTCAGCGTTATAATTGTTGTTTAATGACTAACATTATGGGAAAAATTTAGACTTCTTTTTTAAAACACTCTACGGATACGATCACAATACACCACACTATACAAAATAAATATTTGAATTATAATATCACAGGACTCTAAGGTCAATATTAGAAAAAAGAATAAAGTCATATACATCTACAAAGTATTTTCAACTAGTATAAAAATTTTGAGTAATATATACATAGTCATACCTTCCTCTTCCTTTACTATCTTGGAAGATGTAAAAAAGTTTCAATTCAATCAAGCGTAATAATTTTGGGAACCATCGTTGAAATTCAAGTGTGGGTGGTTAATTTCACATTGATTAGGAATGAGTGAAATGAATGCTATATGAGATAGAATTAGATTTGGATAATTGTAATTATTATTATAAGTTTTTTGGGTTAATTAACCTATTTGGCCTTCCTTCAAATTATTCTTATGCTCTAGAAATTTGCAATGCACAATTTTTACACTATCCTTATTTTATGGTTTGATAGATTTTCGTAATTGCAAGCATTAGTTGATGTTAAAATTCATGTCAATTAATCATTACTGAATTAAGATAATCGCAAGTTAGTTCATATACATAATTACGAAGAGATTCATGACTGAACAAGCTAACTTAGTTTTTTTAGATAGCATAAGGCTTTTAATCTCAAACTTTGGAACTTAAAATTGATGGACCTAGGATGAAAAAAATTGCATGTTTATTCCTTATCAAATGAGTAACAAATTGCTTTTTATTAAGGACCAAATGAGATACATAACATTTTATTTAAATATAGATTAGAATTCAATTAGATGCACCGTTAATGTAAAAAAAAATTACACGTATCAAATTACATCTCACCGTATAGATAATTTGTAAAGATATTTTATAACTAGACGATGAGATGCGATTAAATATGTGTAATTTTTTCAAATTGAACATGCATATCAATTAAATCCTATAAATTATTCCTATTAAGGCTTAAAGAACCAAACTTTAAATGGATATGCTGTATGAGACTCCTTTGCCTGTGACTCCAGGCCCTGAAAATGGCTTTAATGACTCATAAGGCACTATCCCAGCTCCAAGTCTATTCTTCAAATTCCTATCTTCATTCCTTGAGTCTATAATACCTTCAATCTCCTTCAATCTCATTTGAAACCTTTCAAAAGCTGTCTTTATAGTTGGATTCTCACTCCAAGATGGCTCCACCTTTTGACCAATGTACTCTTCATCTGGTGAATGTTCTGATAATAAGCCTAAAACAATTGTAAATAAGGCTGCTTGAAGTTGTGATGGAAAACACTCCAAAAGGGTTTGTTCAGGTTTGTTCATAAACTTTTGCCATTCTTCATTAGTAGGATCCTCTGTAGGCATTTTTTTTCTAGCAATTGTTGGTCTATTAGGGAAATAGCCTCCATAAGTATATTGTGTAAAGTTCACAGCTGAATGATGAGCAGATGCCACCCAAGCTATAGTGGAGATGATGTCAATAAGATCTTTTTGTGTCTTAAGTTTTGGCCACCATGGTTCTTCAGATTTGTCACTATGACCCTTTGTTCGAATTTCCGTCCACCATGCTTGGAGCTCTTCATCAGATTCTATGATACTTGGACTTGGATAGTAATGATTAACATATTCTGTGACCCATTGTTTAATTGCATCCCATATGAGAAGACCATCATTTGCAAAAGGATAGTCTTCAATTATTAGCTTTAGTCCATGTTGTGCATTAGGATCTTCCACAGCCATTCCTCTAAACAAACAACAATTTACAAATTAATATTCAACATCTCTATCAGTGTGGTCAATGGCAGACATCCCTTCACAAATTGTTTATGACAGATGTTAAAAAATATATCATACCATTCTGTCAGGTCAGCATTTAACAAATATTGACTATATAAAATTACCTATTGATAAGATCCTTTGGCAGTGCCTGCAAATCAAATTGCCAAAGCTTATCATACGCCGCTGAGGTTAATTCCATGGAATACTTTTTCGGAGTGAATGATAATTCAAGGAGCCCACTTGCGTTAATAAGCACTTCGCGAGCAATTGAATTAATATCCATGGTATATCTTAGATGTGGATGCAATAGTTTATAAATTGGATGCATGGAACTGAGTTGTCTGTATGTAGCTATTATAAAAGGTTCTGCAACACAATGAGTTCTTAGCCTGCAAATAAAGTTAACATATTACTAATTAGTTATAGTACTAGTTAAGCTTGACAGAACATCTCATACAACCTAATTGGTAATGCATCATATCCTTGTTGCATGGCATAATGGTACTCACCAATGGCTTATAAGTTCATGATGACCAGAATCATGGGCAAGAACATGAGCTTTTGCAAGCCTCCAAAGCCAGAGATTTGTGGAATCAGAAGTAGGTGTGAAGACTTGCTTCCATTGTGGTTTTTCACCAATAATTGGTCTAGTGAGCTCAATGGCTAATGGCTTCAATATACCTTCACTTGTGAGGAAGAATAGTGTTCTTGACCCATATAATGTAGTGCCCTCAATTTCTCTTACTTTGCTTACAAATGGTAAGAATAAATCATGATAGTCTACTATGAACAATTTCTTTTCTTTAATTGCCTGTAGTATTGAAGTTAAATACCTTTTCAGCACTATACATTGTTAATTAATTTAGTAAAACTTATTGATGGTTTAGTACCTCTTCAACTGTGCTATAAGTGTCCAAGTGTGGCTCAATGATTTCTCTAGTAATTGCTGATTCTGGTGAACCATAGACTTGGGCATCTAGTTTACTCATCAAAGGCCATTCCTAATAAAAATGAATAAAAAGAAAAAGACATTAAAATTATTGCATATATATAAATGTTGTGAAAAGAGTAAAATAAATATAAGAATTCATGCCTTAACCAATTGGATGCTGTATGGGTTGGCACCTGCCAAAGTCTCTCTGGCAAACTCCACATCTGAAAACCAAAAGAATCTATCCCCTACATTTCCAAACCACATATTCATATATATTGATAAGAAACTATGAAATATATTTCATTTCATTGGTAGGCATAGGTTTAGGTTAAGTTAATATAAAAAACTTAAAGTTGGGGTGAATATTAACATGAGTTTCTACAAAAGTGAGAAGCATGCATTCATTTGGTACTAATATTAATATGTTATAAACTAAACAAACATATTCCAAAACAGTAGGAATATTTGTTTTAAGAGAATTTCAAGAATCATCTCAATAAACTTGACATCACACCTTCCTTGACAAAAATTTCAAGCTCCCCACGCAAACCAAAATATGATTATTTAATCAAAAACATATCTGTCACTTAGATTAGTAGTTGTAATTTTATATAAGTAAACTTACTTTTTAATGGTTCTGGAGTATCAAAGCGCACAATATTTTGGCTATCATTGCCAACCTTAATGAACTTTGGAATTACTCTTTGGAGAAATGTTAAGTCTTTGGATTTAAGAGGTGGTAAAGTATATCCTTCTTTGTAAAAAGCCTCTATATCTTCAAAGTTTGCAAATCCTAGATTTTGATCAACGAGAATTGTGTCTAAGGATTGAATAATTGCAGTCAACCCTAAGGATATGGTAGAAGTATTGAATTGTGTCTGCTTTTTTTCAGCAAATTTCTCATCACGAGGAACATAGAATGTTGAATTCCTATTTTCATATAGTGGATCTGCAAACAAAAAGAAAAAGTTATGCAAACAAACATCATTAAAGGAAATTGTATACTCAAAGGATAGCAATATCACACCTATGTTTTAATTAGTCTACCACACTGACTAAAAAATATAAATAACTATTCATAATTGTCTTTTAAATATTACAAATAAATAAACAATACATGAGCATTCTATGAAAAACATATGAGCATGAGAAATTAATAACCTGAATTAGAGTGCTTTCGACCGGTGCGACATCGTCTTGGATATGGATATTGTTTGGTGCCACCAAGAACAGGTCTTTTGAGCTCAATACTTATGTCAGGATCACCAAGATCATTGTAAACATCATAGTCATATATTCTGTCAGTGCTTTTACGCTCTCCTTGTCCATCTCCTCTTAGCTCTATTAGTTCATCTTCTCTCAGCTTTATCAATCCACTTGGTGTTTGTGATGGCAAATACATCTATTCATTCAATGCATGAAAATAATATATAAAAATATGCAACTATATTATATAAAGCTATGTTTATAATGTTGATATGATGAATACCTTGTTAGTGAAGAAGAGTCTCTTAATAGGTTTGGGTTGAATCCATGAATTACAAGTAAAGTGGACAGGACCATCAGGAAAACCATCAAGGAATATGCTTTTTAGAAATATCTCTTTGTCGTGTTCATTCTCAATATAAATAGCACCCACATTTTTGAATTCAACAGGTATCTCAAATGTTGCCTCATAATGTACATCGTTCTCATTTTTCTCTGTTTCTTTTGCATTTCCTTTTATTGTCTCTCTCTTCGAGTTTGTTTCTTCATTTATATATGTACAACAAATATGAAAAATTAAACGGACGGCGCTATGTAATTTTTTTTTAATTTTTTGATGAAATATAGACATATTGTTAAATAACAAGTAGAATTATACTCAATGCGTAAAATTTAGTTTAGTGTAAAAGTATCTCGGTCACAGTAATTTTAATGGATAAGTTTCTTTATCTCTCATTTTTTATTGAACAATATTGATGAAGTCATTACTTTAGTCTTAAAGATTAGGAGGATAATTTATATTTTCAAAAAATATCTTTGAACATCCTTAAAGTTTTGGATGATTTTTGAACACTAGATATCGTGAGTAGATCATTAATAGCTGCCATTTTTCATGTAAGTTAGTAGATAAATTAAAGGCAAAATTTTTCAATTGTGTCATGCAATTAGTATTACTTGAATAACTCTCAGGCCAATATCGTTCATTTTACATTTTATAATAATAGTGAAAACACAACTAATGAAAGTAATTTAATAAAAATGTTATTTTTCATTATAATTTTTTTAAAATGAATCACTCCTACAAAAACAGACGGAATATGTTTTTACTTCATGATTATGTCATTTTTTTCATAACTAGGATGTTATTTTAGAGCTTGAAAGAGTTCTTGTTTACTTTTTGAAAGAGTTCTCCTTCCATTTCTTAGCATTTGTCGATTCTAAAGAAACTTTTTTTTTCTTTTTCAATTTGATAGTTTAAGGTTCCATTTTATTTTAGTAAAAAAAACTACCATTTTATCAATAATACCCCTTTATCTTTCATAATTATCCTTTACATTATAAAGTGATTAAATAATCTACTAACTTAATGGTCATACATCCCCACTCCCCTAAAAAAACTTTTACATTTACACCAAAACCAATAATCAAGGCAAGTTATATATACATGATGCTGTTAACATAAGGTAAACAAACTATATGGATATTTTTCACAACTTTGGACGAAAAAACATTAAAGCTTCAACATTGTTTTTTTTGGTAATATTGAAGTTTCATAATTTTTGTCCTTTAAAAAGATAAACAATAGTATTTTCTATCTTAAAAAAATAGCTTGTTTTAAAATTTAATCTAAGTTTTATTTGGGCTAATTAAGTTAAAAAAATCCCTTGTGTAGATTTTATCATAAATGAATGAAACTTACTTGGATCAAGGTCAGCACTGACTAACTCCAAAACCAAGTGTTTATTACCAACAACACTAGTAACAAGATTTTCTATGAGTCCACCATCACTTTGCTTAACCGTCACTAAAGCTTTTACATTAAGAGATTTGGTGTTGGTAGTGTTGCTTGTTGAAGCCATCGTGGTTACCACTCCAATGTGAATCTTTTTACTCAATTTACTATTGGGTAGAGAATATTTGAAGAACCAATTACAACTATTGGTGTGGCAACTATGAGAAATATTTTTCCTCCATTTAAAAGAAGGTGAAGATACACTATTATTAATGATAAATGAATGGTGAACATGTGGCTTCTTCAACAAAAGTGCCATAATAGAAAATGGTTGGTGTGGTGGTGGTCACACAATTAACATTATATAAATTGTATTTATCACCGGGTCTCTTTATAGATATAGAAACAGCTATCACAAATTGTTATTTAATTTGCCTTGTTAATAATATCAAAATATGACAAATAACAAAATCTCAATCTACCACTAGCCAATAGCTAGGGGCCACAATTCTTCAATTTCCACGTTATCTATATCTATTTTTTTCCTTTGGGGGAGATAATTTATATCTGTCTTTTTCCTTTTGAGCAGATAAAAAAAAAAGTTAATCCTATAAAAAAATTGAAAAATTCTTTAAATATTATATTTTTGTAAAGAATGCACTATTTATTATTTTTTTATTCTGTTTTATTTAAAGAAATTTAGACTGATCAGTTGAATCGAAAATCGGATTTATTATCGGTTCAAATGATTATGAAAAACAGGAAGAAAAAAAAAAAAACCGTGGTTTGGTCGTTTTTGCAAGTTGGCCCGCATTTTGGCTTCTTTTTGAGAAAAAAACGAAAACAAAGTCCACCCAACCTTATCACCATTGCATCCACCTACAACATTAAATGTGTGATTTTAAGCTTATATATGAAGCTTAAAAATGTTTGATTAATATATTGATTATTATTACTCAAATCGTTTTTGAAATCTTACGTGGCATGCCAAATTAACGTGTTTTAAGAAATATATTATCATTTAAAAAAAGAATTAATTAAATAAAAAAGATAAAAGATATTCTTGCACATTTTTTTAAAGATAAGTGACTTAAAAAAAGATAATAAGCAGATCCATTACAATTAAATTACAGATTTAATTATGTTTATAGCCCTTGTGAATATGTCATTTTTTAATTAAAGTTTGAGAATATACAGATACATTTTTTGTTTCTGATCTATATAAATACTTATTTTTTAATATTCATTTTCTATTTCTGATCTATATAAATAATCATTTTAAATATTTATAAATTACAAATATTCATTCAAATATAAATAGATTTTACAAAACATAAAAAATAAAAGATAAAAACTACCAGAATTTAAACTAAAATTAATATATATATATATATATATATATATATATATATATATTTAGAAACTAAAAACATGTTTAAATTATAATTATACCGTACAAATTATAAGTATTCAAAAGAAAAACAAGCAATATGATTATATATAAACATATATATATATATGTGGATGAGGTTTGTTAGATTTATTATTCACACGTGTTAGAAGGATTGTATCACGTGTATGAAAATGAAAAGACAACGGATGAGGATAGAAGATTTTGAACGCAAGGTCGTTTAAGAAGTATATCGTGGCAATTTCCTACCCAAATCTTTATTTTCAATTTTAGAAACAAACGGCCGTAAGGACAACTCATATCACAAACGTGCGAGAAAATATCAAAAGGGCCTCAATTTTTCATCTTAAATCTTCATTTATCTAACTACAAATTCAACCTAGCAATCCCATCACCATTTACATTTAAGTGATAGTAGAATAAGTTTAGGAGAAGTGGTCATGAAAAACAAAGCAAAATCTCACGATCATTAGAGCAGAAGTCAACATATATGTAATAATAGTGGAGATCTTTTCAATTCAAGCTTCGAGATCTTGTTTAAGACTATAAAAGAGTTTTTTTAACTTACACGTTTCCTTTTAATTATGAGAAATATTGGGGTAGAGATATCATATAAACTATTTTATGAAATACGTTATCTAGAAAATATATTTTAGCATCTATTTTAGAAATATGTCGTTGACAAATAGATATTTACAACAATAATAGTACGAATAGTGATTATCTTGAACACAAGAATAATTTTTTTTTTTTTAATTTATATTATATTGTTGAGAAAATCATTTAGTCATAAGACGAGTTTTGTAGCACTCAACTGATCCATTATATTTGATTTTGATCTTGTACATCTAGCGAGACTAATAACACACTTTACTAGTGAAAGATATACTAAATTCAAGTATCTTTCTTTCGCAAAGCAAAAAGTTCATATTTCATAACATGCTACTAAAAAGGATCAAGAATAGTCTCTTGATAGGAATATAGTTTAGATAAACTTTGATTAAATGTTAGAAAATTAGCAAAAGAAATTGAATAACTAGAATAAATAAAATTAGGTAATTGATTTACTTGCAAATGGAGGATAACACATAAAAGTAGGATGATAAGGATCAACAATCACCTGAGATTGTTGGTGAGCCGTGAGTCCATATGAAACATATGTTTTTGGAGTAGCATTAGTATCAACCCTATTGTTCACAATATTACAGTCACTTGAAATATCTTCGTTAAGACCAAAATAATGATTATACTAATTAGTCCAAACCTGGTAGAAGCATCAATATTAGAGAAAATATAGTAAAATATTATGTTCTCAAGAAACACAACATAACAAGAAACATAAAGTTTTTTAATCGAAATATCATAACAACGATAATCTTTTTTACTATCTCCATAATCAAGAAAAACACATATCGTAGAACCAAAATAATTTTTACTATGTTCTACTTGTGGACGAAGAATAAAACAAGTAGAATCATACAATTTTGGTTTAAATATGTATTTTGTTCTTACAATTAGAACATTTGTTGATTTTGGTCTGCATAATATTTTTTGTTTATTTCGCATCCCTATAAATACAAATTCATTTTAAAATGATCCGTCTTTCTAACATCTGTTAAATAAATTCTTACATCATCAAGCTAGCGTCACAATGTTTAAAATAACTTTTTAATAAAAAGAAAAAGATTATTTTTTAACATGGAGATCAAAATTGAAAACCCTATTTCTATTGTCTCTCTTGTCACCTTCACTCATTTTCTCTTATTCTTCTTCTTGCAACCTTCTCACCTTCACCCTTAATTTAATTATTTTTACTAGTTCTGTTTTGCTTACCAATTTTTGAAAATCGTATCTATTTTATTTTCTATCGTTTCACCATTTTCTTGTACACCTTATGAAATGACCATTTCTAACATTAATAATTCTAAATTTGATTGTGGAATGTGAATGTCAAATGCTAAAATTTCAAGCAAGTTACATAATAGTCGAAATTTAAACTAATTTGCAAGATTAAATGTTTAGCTAATGCGCTCCTTATATTTTATTTACTCAATAGTCTTAATGAAATACTAGTTCTTCGATTAGTGTTTGCTTTCACTTTATTGCTTTAAAAACACTTTAATTTAATCAAATAAAATATGAAGAAAAAAATGTCATATTTAATTAACATCTCTAATATTTTTGAAATATCATATTTTATGATCAAATAACTTGTGTATTTAGGAGAAAACTCAATTTTCATATTTAATTCTCAATTTAAAAATTCTAAATCATGAGAGAATAAAAGATTTTCCATCCTTATATAAGAAATTCTCATAAAATGAATACCTTCTAAGAAATAAAAATAAATTCAATTTAGTAGATACATAAACTACGCTAGTTTAAAGAGAACGAAAATAGCAAATCCGCTCACCAAAATGCCTATTGCAACATTAATATAAAATCTTTAGATAATAACATTAATTGTTAGTCACTATATTTATTGGTAAATTAAAAGATCAAAACAAGATATCAGCGCACCATTAATCTGCAATCTTTTGACTACATGAAATTAACCGCAAATGGTACTCTCAGCTCAAAGATTAAATATTAGTAATAAGTATGGTCATATATTTACTCACATGAAAACTCTTAATAGTTATCACATATTTACACAAGTATATACTTATTCGACTAAATTGTGTATGCCTTTTGGCCGACAATAACAGTTTGTATCAACAATTAAATATTGTATTTATTATATAAAACAGACCCTGAATGTCATGTCACTCTCTCGAATGCCACCTCACATTCGAATGTCACCTCACCCTCGAATGTCACCTATACAAATATTCTCCACATTAGCCAAAAAGCTGATGTGGACCTCTCCTCCTTTCTCCCTTCTCAATCATGTTCTCAATATCTAATCTCCTTTATTTTATAAATTATAAATAATAAATATATTATAAATAAATGTAAAATAATTTTATAATTTATAAATTTATTATAAAATAATATTATTAGTAATTTACCAATAGTAATAATTATTATTATTAATCATTAAATTCAATAAAAAAAACCGACTAATCACTCCTAAATATCGACATAAATGCTCTTTATTTAATACAATTATATTATTCCACTTATGGTGATTATGGTGACTAATGATTTTGTACGTTAAAAATTCAATTACTCATTAATGTCAATCTATTTATAATTTATTTCCCTCAATATATTTTTTTAGTAATATTTTATAAAATAAAAATATATTTTCTATTTGATAGAAAATATATTTATTAAAAATAATCATAAAATACGAATATATAAAAAATTATTAAAAAAATTAATTCCAATTATTAAAATATATAAATTTATTTAAAATTATAATATATATATATATATATATATAT
>JBBPBR010000004.1:61940721-61957201 GCA_037974775.1 Cicer pinnatifidum | reverse complement strand
CTATTATATATGTTTTTTTTTTACAAACTCTTGAAGAAATATATTCAATAATGTTTTTTACAACAACTTCTCATGCTCATAATTAAAATATGATACTAATAAAAAAAATAAATTTAGACTACGCTATAATATAATTCAATATTAATATTTTTTTAAAATAAAAAATTTTAAATAGCCAATCATATTTTTAAATTTTTACATCTTATTTATTGATTTGTATTTTATATTTTATTTCATCAAATAAATGCAAGTACCATTATATGTTGTAAAATAAATTAACAATCACAGTACAATGAGTCAAACAATTATCTTATATGATAAATTATCATACGAATTTTATAAAATATTTTAAAAATTAAATTAGATGATTGTGATAAACATAATTTTCTCTCATTTTAATTTTCCTATTCATATTCAATTATGATAAATCAATAAAGTAATATTATAAAATAACTATATTTATAATACATAAAATATTACTTACAAAACTTATAAAATTAATTAATATCTGCGCAGCGCGCGGGCCATAATCTAGTTTTTTTTCTAATTCTCATTGAATCAAATCTACATAGCGGAGGTTGCTTGGTGCAACTTGTTACTTCACTTCAAATGTTTCAACAAACTTGTTACTTCAACTCATTTAACGAAAATTACTACACAATTTGATAAATTACAATTATGTAATTATTTGACTAAGTTGTGTCTTCTTTTATGTCGAAGATAACTCAGCATGGAAAATTTTATTTTATATATTTTATAATTTTGGTCGAATAAAATCTATGTAAGAGATTTTTTTTTTTCAACTTGTTCTATTTATGATATCATTTAATAACATAAGACTAATTCACACTGTAACAACTCACATGCAAATAAAATTAGCATGATATAAAGCCACGATTAAAATATTATTGAGTAAAATCTAAATAATATTATTTTAAAACATTATAATCATGATAAAATTACTCATACTAAATTAAAAACATACAATAATGACCATTCCACTACTCATATCTTAAAAGGCTTTTATTATTTATATGTAACGTATACGGTAGGTCTCATGAGATCATAAGAAGTAGATGGCTCAAACCGTATATGCGATATTCAAAATAAAACAACAATGACATAATGTCATATGTGGATTAACTCAAAATAAAAATTCATAAATAACACAACATATTAAAATAGAAATTCATGTAAAATATTTCAATCATACATAATACAATCACTAATCGTTGTACAAGCGGCTTTACTCACTTAATATCTCATGAACTTCACAAAAAGGAGCTATCAAATTTATGGCCCTAAGTACAAGCTCAATTGCTCTACGGCCTCATGCCGATGATGGACCAACAAGTGCAGAAGATGATGGACCAGCATGTGCAACAACAATAGGTGGTCTCAAAGGTGCAACAATAGATGGATGGAGTGCCGATGATTGACCAACAAGTGCAGAAGATGATGGACCAACATGCGCAACAACAATAGGTGGTCTCGAAGGTGCAACAATAGATGGATGGAGGATCAGAGGACATCTTGTCAACGCTGCCTAATTGAACGATTTACTTCGTTGTTTGATGATGTTGGTGAAATTCTCTCTGTACCATCACCCTATCACCTATCAAGTTGTGAATAATTTGGTTAAACACACCTCTCATTCTAGACATTGCAATATATCAATATTAAAAAAAAATGCATTTCAGAACTTTCAGATGACCAAACTTTTGAAACATGTTTCAGAAGTTTCATTGAATGTCAAAGTTCCGAATTAGATTCGAAACTTTCCATGCATTCCAAAGTTTTGAAATTGGATATTTACATTTTTGGATTTTTGCATTTCGAAACTTTCATATTGTTGGAAAGTTTCGAAAGTTTTTTCATTTTGAAAGTTTCATGTTGAATGAAACTTCCGAAAGTTTCATAATTATTAGAAAAATGTACTTCGAAAGTTTCATCATCATAGAAACTTTTGAAAATTTGAAAAAAATATTAATTCGAAGGTTAGTCTTACTTTTCAATTTCAATGATTTCAAATTTTTGAAATTTTGGCAATTTCAGATTCAGATATTCAGATATTTTAAACTTTCGAATGAAATTGGTGAAAAAAAAAGAAAGTAAAATTTTTTGAGAATTTTTTATAGATGACACTAGGGACTAAATAGTATTTTACATATGAATGGGGAGGTGAGAGATAAAACTTGGAATGGGGTGTCTGTCTGTGTGCACGGTCCAATTCCCCCAACTCACACGTACCCAAAAAAGAATTTCAAATAAAAACCATTCCCAAGTGTCCCCCTCTCCAAACCACTAACCCTTTCTCTTTTCTTTACTCCCTTTCCATTTCCATCGCAGAAACAACACACGCTCAATGGCTTCGCAACAAGAATCAGAGGTTCCCCGAAAGAAGAATACTACACCTGTACGCAACAATAAATCATACTTCTAAACTCCCAACGGCAAAATCTTAACACCCAACAAATCAAATTCAAACCCACCGTTTACATGACTCACGGCTACGGCTACGGCTACCGTTATTGAAGACAACAACAACAACAACAACAACGAAGACGATTCTTCCGCCACTTCCAAACCCCTCACCACCGCCATCGTCCATCTACCTCAACCCCTCCAGTATTCTTGGACCTTCTGGTTCGATAACCCTTCTGCCAAATCAAAACAACCTTTTTGGGGTACTTCTATTCGACCTTTCTACACTGTCGCCACTGTTGAAGAGTTTCGGAGGTAAAGTTTCAATCTTTTTATTTTTGGGTTCCATTAAAAAAATTGCTTTTTTTTATAAGGATTAATTAAAAGAGACCCTTTTTTATTTACGTTAATTTGTATATATGATTGCAGAATTTGCCTGTGGTGAAAGACAAGGAACAAGAAAAGATGGTCAGGAAGACGAGTGGGTGCCCAGAGATAAAAAGGCTACAAGTTTGGTCATGTAAATTATGAAGATCCTCATTTCAATGTTGGTTTGCATGTATTTACCATTCATGGAAATCATGACGATCCGGCTGTCGTGGTATGAGTCATGTGCACCTTTGATGTTAGTTGTATCTATAGTGTTTTTGGGTTCTTGTTTTTGTTTTTTTTCTTTCCTTCCTGTATGGTTGTCATGTTTGCTTCTGTTTTGCTAAGTTATTAAGTTATATGGTCGGATCACAAAATGTTTGACAGGGTGTTTATCAACTTTCTTATTGGTGGAGTCTTTATAATAGGATATAGAATTTTGCTTCTCTGAGGTGAGGGGTTTGTTCATTTTAGGTGGGAAAATTGTGGGATTATAACCGTCGATTGATTATTACTCGTTCAGGCTATATGAAAATCCAATGGCCTTGGCTTGGTTTATTCATTGCCGCATTTAAACTCGGTCAATCAAGATGAAAGATGATACGAAGAAATAATGTTTCAGGATTTTCTGTGTTTGTTGGAAATTATTGGTCCTTTTGAAAGTTGGCATTTTCTAACATTTGACATGATCTATGCTCGGTAACTTTGTTTACAAATTTTAACTATGTCTAGAGTTGTTAGCCTTGTACTTTGCATTGTAGCAAAAATAATTCAGAGTAGCATTGAGAAACGTGTTGTTTATACATAGTTGCATAAACATGGGTTTTTACATTATGCCTAGATTGTATGTAATGTTGAAAGTTTGATGATCTTGCTTTATTTATTTTGCTTTTGAATTTCTGACAGAAGATCTCCGAATAGGTGGTTTTATACTAGGAATAATAGAAGGGGGAACAAGGGATTTAGAACCTTAGCAACAACTATTAATAAAAATATAAATAATCATGATAGCAGAATAATAACTGCTTTCAGTTTTGTTGGAATTAGTAGTTTTGTACAGCGTAGTTACAGACCCTATGAAGAGATGGCACAGAAAAAAGAAGAGGAAGCTGCAAATCTCATGAAGGAAGAGGTAGAGCATATGAAACTTCAGAAACATGAAACCTTGCAATTGCTCAAGAAAAAGGAAAAAACTGAAGACATCATCAAGGAAACAAAATTGAACTGTTAGAAGAACAAAATTGTCATGAAATCATACTCACGGTATACTTACCCTCTTCTTGTTCATACTTTATAGAGAAACAATACATTCTACATTTTCGGCTTTTGCTGTGTTTTTGACCTTGATATGTTCTTTGCGTCATTGCTGTATTTGTGTCATTGAGTTTAGGTATTTTTTTTTCTTCCACCTTCACATAGTTTCTCATATTGTATGAAATCTTTGTATTTGGTGCTAGATTTTGATTATTGTAATTGTTTTGTTATTAGTTTAGTTTATTGTTTCAAGATTTTTGCACATATAATATTGTGACCAAGTTAAGAAATTTATTGTGTAATGACTATTGGTTCAAGTTTTGAATAAGATTGTTAATTGTTGTATCTTCTATTCTGTTTAAATTTTGTTTAGCCACTTTATGGTTTTGTTGTGTGTTTTTAATTTTCTTCTGTGTATGAATGATTGTTCTTGTTAATGGTTTATTACAATGTAGAGTTGTTAATTTATTGTTAATAATATTTGTTGTGGATTGAATTTTTAATTCTTGCAGATTTGGTGAACAATTTGGGTACAATCACAAGTTGAAGGCTCTAGGCGATTTAAAAGTTGAATTGGTGTTTGAGCAGAGATTGTAGTGTCTATGGTTATGAGAAAGGTATGGACTCAACTGTTTTGAGAAATCTTAAAAGTTGAATTTGTTGTTGTAAGATTGTTGATGTAATTCAATTTTTTAGGCTAGATGCAATTTGTTTTCATTACTTCGAGTACAACCAGGCCATATCACTCCACATGGAAATTAATGTTTTTTTTTCTAGCTCTTGAGTGATGTATATACTTTTGACAAATTGAATGATGTGTTTGTATCAATTTTAATGCTTGCATGTTTTGAGTTTGATTGCTTGATTTTTTTGTATGTGTTTTTCTCGTGGATGAGAATGGAAGTCATAGAAATGGAAGTGCATAATGGTAATGTGTTGACTATATTGTATGTTTTTTTTTACCTTTTGCTGCAAATTGGGTGTGTTTGGAAGGTGGGGAATAAATTTGGGGGAAATTGGGTATGTTTTTAGCTTATGTGTATTTTACCTTTTCTAATTTGTATTTACTTTAATGATTTGCATAAAAAATATTGATAAGTCATTATCTGAGTATTCATGACTATTGGTGCAAGTTTTGAATAAGATTGTTAATTGTTGTATCTTCTATTCTGTTTAAATTTTGTTTAGCCACTCTATGGTTTTGTTGTGTGTTTTTAATTTTCTTCTGTGTATGAATGATTGTTTTTGTTAATGGTTTATTACAATGTACAGTTGTTAATTTATTGTTGATAATATTTGTTGTGGATTGAATTTTTAATTCTTGCAGATTTGGTGAACAATTTGGGTACAATCACAAGTTGAAGGCTCTAGGGGATTTAAAAGTTGAATTGGTGTTTGAGCAGAGATTGTAGTGTCTATGGTTATGAGAAAGGTATGGACTCAACTGTTTTGAGAAATCTTAAAAGTTGAATTTGTTGTTGTAAGATTGTTGATGTAATTCAATTTTTTAGGCTAGATGCAATTTGTTTTCATTACTTCGAGAACACCTAGGCCATATCACCCCACATAGAAATTAATGTTTTTTTTTTCTAGCTCTTGAGTGATATATATACTTTTGACAAATTGAATGATGTGATTGTATCAATTTTAATGCTTGCATGTTTTGAGTTTGATTGCTTGATTTTTTTGTATGTGTTTTTCTCGTGGATGAGAATGAAAGTCATAGAAATGGAATTGCATAATGGTAAGGTGTTGACTATATTGTATGTTTTTTTTTACCTTTTGCTGCAAATTGTGTGTGTTGGAAGGTGGGGAATAAATTTGGGGGAAATTGGGTATGTTTTTAGCTTATGTGTTTTTTACCGTTTCTAATTTGTATTTACTTTAATGATTTGCCATTATTTGAGTATCATGCATCATTTGTTTATTGGTGCTGTGTTTGCAAGTCCGTTTGCTGAAAACATAATGATGTTCATAAATTTGAAATATTTTGTTTTATTTATATTGTTGTAATTAAAACATAGATTTGGTGTTAATATTCTATTTGAGTTATTTATTACCACTATCATGTTTTGATTTTGAGCGATTGATTTGTTTAAGTTTAATTAGTTTGATGTTAATATTATAGTGTTGAGTATATGTGAAAAAGTGAGGTTGAATTTAATATATATAGTTATGTTTCTTCAGGCAACACATAGGATTGCCAAGAAATAGAAGACGTTCTTCTAAGTCTAGTTGGTAGTCTAATCATGGAACAACATTAAAGACTATCTAGATGATTTATGAACTAAGTTTAATGTTGTTTTGCATTTTCAGTCATCCTATTAATGTTTTGGTTTTCGAATATTTAAAATAATTTACTTATTGTTTTGATTAGATTCAATGTATGGTTGTTACTTTTGAATATTTTATATGAATTAGATTTATTTATAATTTTATATTTGTGTATTAGTTATATAAATGAGATTTATGAGTATTTTTTTATGTTAATTATATTTTAATAAATTAACAAAAATCAAAAACTTAAATTTGCGATGGTTTAAACCGTTGCCAAAAGTACGTAGAGGCGGTTAGAATTGTCGCAAATATTTACGACATTTGGAACTTTTTTCACGAATTTGCGACGATTGGGGAATTGACGTAAACATCAATTCAACCGCCGCATACCCCCTTTTTAACTGTTGCAAAATGATTTTGTTTTTTCTTATAGTTGTTGCTCTCTAGTCATAATAGAAATATAATTCTTGCATATTTGCTTTTCCTAGCTAGCATAAATGTATGTGGTGACTGCTACATTGAGGTTCATTCATTCAATATAATTTGAAGATGTGTTGTGTACTTGTGTTTACATTCTTTGGACAATTATCTCCATTTATTAATCTTGGGTTTTGAGTTATAGATTGCTAATTTGTATAGGAAAACCAATTTAAAGATTAGAAAAGCAGTGGAAAAGACTTGGGATTACCTGACTCAAGATAAGTCATATGAATTTAAAGGTTCATATTTTTATTGATTGACTTATGACTTTTTAACATCATCATTCATTAACCTTCTTTAAATTTATTGTGATTCTACGTTGAATATTTGTTTTGTAATTCACAAGTATACTTGATGAACCTACCAGCTAAATTTTTATCTCAGATTCTTCGATTTTTCTTTGAAGCATTAGTGGTAAATATAACTGTTCTTGCATGAACATTGTTTGACTGATTTATTTTAGTAGTTGTGTGTAGAGGTTCTCTTTAAATCTCCCATTGTGTATGAATCATTATTATGAAATGCTTATAGGCTTATAACTTTACTTTATTTGAATTTGAACACTTGTTTTACTTATAAAAGATTAAAAAATATGTGTTATTATGTATTAGGTAGTCCTCCTTAAATCTCCCATTGTGTATAAATCATTATTATCAAATGCTTATATAACTTTACTTTATTTAAATATGAACACATTTTTACTTATAAAAGATTAAAAAATATGTGTTATTATGTATTAGATGTTGGAGAAAACAACTGATGGGTAGTGAAGGATGTCAGAGACAAAAATGTATTTAGAAGAGATAACTGATAAGTGATAGTTGATAAATGATAAGTGGTAGTTGATAAGTGGAAGCTGATAAGTGATAAGTGGTAGTTGATAAGTGATAAGTGTGGTAGCTGATCAATGATAATTGATAAGTGATAACAAATAGTAGATAAGTGATAGCTAATAAATGATAAGTGGTAACTATAAGTAATAAGTGATAGCTGATAAGTAATAAGTAGTAGCTGATAAGTGATAGATGATAACTGATAAGTGGTAAGTGATAAGTTGATAAGTGATACGTGGTAGTTGATAAGTGATAAGTGATAAATGATAAGTGACAATTGATAAGTGATAGGATAATTGATAAGTGATAAGTGGCAGCTGATAAGTGCTAAGTGATAACTGATAAGTGATAAGTGATAGTTGATAACTGATAAGTGGTTAGTGAAAAGTGATAGCTCATAAGTTGATAAGTGATAAATGATAAGTTATAGCTGATAAGCGATAACTAATAACTGATAGTTGATAAGTGATAAGTGGTAGTTGATAAGTGATAAGTGGTAGCTGATAAGTGATAAGTGGTAGCTGATAAGTGATAAGTGATAGCTGATAAGTGAAAGTTGATAGTTGATAAGTGATAGCTGATAAGTAGTAGGTGATAAGGGATAGCTGATAAGTAGTAAGTGAAAAGTGATAACTGATAGGTGCTAGTTTATAAGTGATAAGTAATAAGTGATAGCAGATAAGTAATATTGATAAGTGATAGTAAGTGAAAAGGTAAGTGATACCCTAACCCTAAACCCTAAACCCTAAATCGTAACCCCTAACCCTAAACCCTAAACCCTAACCCCTAAACTTTAAACCCTAAACCCTACCCAAACCTTAACTCTAAACCCTAAACCCTAAACCGTAACCCCTAAACTCTAAACCATAACCCTAAACCATAAACCCTAACCCCTAAATTGTAACCCCTAAACGCTTAACCCTAAACTTTAAACCCTAAACCCTAAACCCAAATAAGTGATAAGTGATAGCTGATAAGTAAAAGTTGATAGTTGATAAGTGATAGCTGATAAGTGAAAGTTGATAGTTGATAAGTGATAGCTGATAAGTAGTAGGTGATAAGTGATAGTTGATAAGTAGTAAGTGATAAGTGATAGCTGATAGGTGCTAGTTTATGAGTGATAAGTAATAAGTGATAGGATAAGTGATAGCAGATAAGTAATATTGATAAGTGATAGTAAGTGAAAAGGTAAGTGATACCCTAACCCTAAACCATAACCCTAAACCCTAAACCCTAAACTTTAAATCGTAAACCGTAACCCCTAAACCCTAATCCCTAAACCGTAACCCTAAACCCTAAACCCTAAATCCTAAACCCTAAACCCTAACCATAACCCTAAACTTTAAACCCTAAACCCTTAACCCTAAACCCTTACCCTAAATCCTAAACCTTAAACCCTAACCCTAACTTCTAAACCCTAAACTCTAAACGCTAAATACTAAACCCTAACCCTAAACCCTAAACACTAAATCCATAGATATCAACATTTGAAAGAAGTCAAGTATGGGAACTTGTTCCCTAATCTTGGAAATAAACACATCATTGGTACAAAATGGGTGTTTAAAAATAAATTTGATGAGAATGACATAATTGTCCGCAACAAAGCTAGATTGGTCGCTCAAGGATACAATCAAGAGGAAGGGATAGATTTTGACGAAACATTTGCTCCAGTAGCAAGATTAGAAGCAATTCGTTTACTACTTGTGTATGCTTGTTCCATGAACTTTGAGTTATATCAAATGTATGTGAAAAGTGCCTTTCTCAATGGATACATAAATGAAGAAGTATATGTCAAACAACTAGTATATGTCAAACAGCCACTTGGCTTTGAAGATTCCAAAAATCCTTCACATGTTTACAAATTAAAAAAGGCTCTCTATGGTCTAAAACAAGCTCCAAGAGCTTGGTATGATAGATTAAACACCTTTTTATGTGAACAAGGACTTGAAAAAGGGAAAATCGATAAAACATTATTTGTCAAAAGAGATAATGGTCACACTTTATTGGTCCAAATCTACGTTGATGATATAATATTTGGATCAACAAACAATGACATATGTGAAGAATTCTCTTCAATAATGCAAGGAGAATTTGAAATGTTCATGATGGGAAAATTAAACTATTTTCTTGAACTTCACATCAAGCAATTTGAGCATGACATCTTCATAAATCAGGAAAAATATGGTAAAGAATTACTCAAAAGATTTGAAATGGAAAACTGCAAAGAAAGTGCAACTCCAATGGGCTCAAGAACCTATGTTGATAAAGATGCATCAGGTATTTCAATCGACATATCCAAATATCGAGGTATGATTGGATCTTTATTATATCTAACGGCCAACCGACCAGATATTATGTTTAGTGTTTGTTTGTGTGCAAGATTTCAGGCGAATCCGAAAGAATCGCATCTTGTAGGCGTTAAAAGAATTATGAAGTATTTGAAAGGAACGACAAATGTAGGCCTATGGTACCCCAAGGGTAGCATATATAGCCTAGTTGGATATTTTGATTTAGATTATGCAGGATGCAAAACGGATCGTAAAAGCACAAGCGGCACTTGCCATATCGTAGGCAATGCACTAGTATCATGGTCTTGCAAAAAGCAAGCTTGTGTTGCACTTAGTACTGCTGAAGCTAAATACATAGCAGCAGGAAGTTGTTGTGCCCAAATTATCTGGCTCAAACAACAATTACATGACTATGGTGTTGATCTCGGATGCATTCCCCTAAGATGTGACAACAAAGTGCAATAAACATCTCAAAGAATCCAATCATGCACTCTCGGACTAAACACATCGATATACGTCATCACTTTCTACGCGATCATGTGCTTAAAAGTAATGTTGAGGTACCATTTGTTGATACACACAATCAATTGGCTGATACCTTTACAAAATGATAAGGATCTCAAGAGCATGATGATGATTCATATTTTAATAAATTAGGATAAACTTTATTTATTTTAATTTGATTTGTATTAATTCTTAGTTTGCTGTGATTTGGAATTGTAATAGTTTTATTATTGATTTAGTTTTTGTTATGTGTAAGTGAAGATACTTTACTTCCTTATATTAAGTTTATGTTGAAAAACAAATAAGATGTAAGACCCATATGGGCCTAGAGAATGATGTCACTTATGACCCATTTAGGTTTAGCGATAGACTTAGTATAAATAAGCATTTGTAACCTCATGGAAGGGAGATTTTGAATATTAATTTTGTGAGGCTTTGCTTTCTAGAGTTATTGAAATAATTCACTTTGAACTTATCAGGGTTGTTAATCCTTGTGGCGTTCTTTTTGGCTTATCAATTCCTAGATTATGGCGCCATTTTGTTCTTGATTCGTTTTGTTGAAAAATAATATTGAGTTTCCTTTACATCAAACCCTAATACTCCAATTCTTCCAATTTTCGTGATCAGTAATCTGCGTTCATATCTCGAGTTCTATATACTGGTTTTCGGTGATTCTAAAGCCTAACTTGCGTTTTAGAACGTCATCTTTCACCTCGTTTTGGAATCGGCCGAATCGGAGTTTCGCAGCGCCGTTTATCGCATTCTACAGCTTTACCTGCAGAGAACTTGGCATTTTAAATGAACACGATCTTTGAAATTGCATGATACATGTAGTTTGCCATCTCTCTTCAAAAATTTTATCTTAAAATTGTTAAACTAAAATTTCTTGATGATTATTGTTTCTTAATATATAAATTTGTTTCGAATACATACTTTTCTAGAAATTCCTGTATTCGAATACAACTTATGTGTAGTCGAATACACGTTCCCAGAACAATGTGTATTCGAATACAACTAGGTGTAGTCGAATACACCTTCGCGTTTTTGCCCAGATATAAAAGGTGTTTCACATTTTAGGGTTATTTCACATTTGGTATTCGAATACACAGTTGCAGCCTTCCCTCTCTTCTCTAAAAATCTCGTCCATCCTCCTTTCACTAAGTTACCCATTCACCCAACCTTGCAAACTACATCAATCTTTACTTCTTTCTTGTCATTCATCATCAGATTTCTCACATATCTCACATTTTCTCTCAAACCCATTTTTCCCTAAAACCTCATTTCTCACCATAGATGCCCGCAAACGAGGACCACAAACCAAGCATGCAACAGTAGGTCCCTCAAGAAAACGAACAAGGAATCCCAACATCACAGATTTATCCCGGCTTCTACATACACCGGAAGAAATTGATCATTTTCGCACATTCTACTCATCATTCCAAAATATGGTACTTTAAACTCTTTCTTTGCCTTTAAATTTCCTGAGTTTCTCAAAGCACAACATGTTGAAGAGTTTATAGGTTACAAAGGTCTTGTTTATCCTGACTTAGTTAGGGTTTTTTATTGCAACCTCATCCAAGATGGAAAAATGCTGGTATATCGAGTTAAGGGTAAAACCATTCAATTTAATACCAAAACCATAGGAGAAATATCCTCTTTAAAGGTCAAAAGTTTTGTCCCAACAACTTGTGTGAATGGACTGATATCTCTAAGTATGATGCGTATGTTGCCCTATGTCGGTTTGACAGACGCACAATGGAACAAAAGAGGACTCAGGCTGGTTCCAAATATGACCAGCAACGATATGGAGTGCGAAATCTTACCGTTGATTATCGCCTTCTACACTATTTCCTTAGCTATATTCTGGTTCCGAAGGCTAGAAATTACTCCCAAATTTCGGAGTTTGAATTACAAATTATGAATTTTATGTATGAAGGTTGTCAACTAAATTGGGCATACTTTGTGAAATCTATCATGTTTAGGTCTCGAGAGACAATTAGTGGATCAATCTCTTGTGGTGTGCAAGAGGACTGGACGTACCCTTAGTTATAAGGGGAACCAAGATAAATCTATTGTGTTTATTTATTTACTGCACCTTTTTATTAGTAGACATTATATTAACTCAATAAATTCAACTACCATTTCGCTTAAAAAAAAAAAATTACTAACACCTGATTCACCCCCCTCTTAGGCGTACTTCTGTACTTACACCCTAAACTTTAAACCTTAACCTTAAACCCTAAACCATAAATCCTAACCCTAAACCCTAAACCCTAACCCTTAACCCTAAACACTAACCTTAAACCCTAAACCCTAAGCCCTAAACACTTACCCTAAACCCTAAACCCTAACCCTAAACCCTATTCCTAAACCCTAACCCTAACCTTAATCTCTGACCCTAACCCTTTAAACATTAAACTCTGACCCTAACCCTAAGCCCAAAACCCAAACCCAAAACCATAACGCTAAATCTTAAGCCCTAAACCCTCCCTAAACCCTAAACCCTAACCCTAACCCTAAACCCTAAACCCTAAACCCTAACCCTAAACCCTAAACCCTAAACCCTAACCCTATTCCTAAACCCTAACCCTAACCTTAAACTGAACCTAACCCTAACCCTTTAAACCTTAAACTCTGACCCTAACCCTTTAAACCTTAATCTCTGACCCTAACCCTAAACTCCAACCCTAAATCTTAACCCCAACCTTATACCTTAACCCTAACCTTAACTCTAAACCCTATATACCCTAAGCCTTTAAATGTAATCCTAAACCCTAACCTTAAACTTAAACCCTAAACCCTATACCCTAACCCTAAACTCTAACCCTAACATTAACGCTAAAACTCTAACCCTAAACCTAAATCCTACCCTAACCCTAAAACCAAAATCTTGTACCCTAAACCCTAACTCTAACCCTAACCCTAACCCTAAACCATTTACCCTATACTTAGCAGTAAATAGGAAATATGTAAATTAATTCATAACGTTCAAAATTTTGTAGTAAAAAAAATTAAAATTTAATATTTTTATATATCAAACTTAGCAGTAAATAGGAAATATCAAACTTTATTTATCAAAATAAGACTCTGTCCATTAAATTGAAAAACTATTCAATCCGGTCAAATTCAATCATCACTGTTGTATAAATTAGTATAGATAGTCAACAAAAATTAAACTCAGGTAGTTGAACATAAGTATCACCGTTTATTCATTACTAGTATCAATTAAAGCTCAATTGATAGTGAAAATGAATGAAGAGGATAGTAATTATCCTTTAGCCATAAGTTCGATTCCCAAATAAACAAAAACTTACTATTTTCTATGAAGAGAAAGAGAGGGCGATAATGACGTGATTAACAGTGATGTTATGACACGCTCGTGTCTTTCTTTTTTAATATAATAATAATAATAATAATAATAAATAAATAATTAAATAAATAAATAAAACCCACCAAATACCCTTTCCCACTCTCTTTCTATTCCACTCCCAAATTTTCTCCTCCTTCTTCTCTCCCTCTCGGCTACCTCATCCCTTCTTCCCCCATTTTCATTTTTTTTTCTTTTCTTCCATTCTCCTTCTTATTTCTCTCACTTAAAGCCACAATAAACCCATGGAAAGGGTATACATTCCCTAAGCAAGCTTCCTCATAATTTCTCAAGTTCTTGGATAAAATTTTTGGGGTTAGGCTTTGTGTTCTAAGGAAAGAAAAAGGGTACCCATCTCTTGAGAGTTGTTGATTTAGACTCATTGAGGTAAATGCCCAACTCTAATCCTAGTATGAATTCATAGAAAAATGTAGTTTTGTTTAAAAACCTTATTTTATGCTCAGAGTAGATTTAGATGATTTTTAGGGTTTTCTAGAGTTAGTTAAATTTTAGAATAGATTTTTCTAAAGTCTGGGAAATATTCTTAATACTCAGATTTGTCCGCTGAGATCTTGCCGACTACTCTGAGAGTTGTTAGAGAGCAAAGTTAGACGATTCTCCATAGCTGTGAGTTGACGACGATCATCGTCATATATTTTTATATTGCTATTATTATGATTTTACTTGTTTTCTATATTAAAGTATTTATTGAAAATTTTAGGAAACACAACCTTTGAATTTTATCTCGATTTCGTCAATTATTTGGTTTAACGGTCATTGTTATATAATTTGTTATTATTTTGATTTACGTATGAGCTACAATATTTAAATCTTGAATTGTTACGCGATTAAGTATGTTTTTTTATTATTTACGATGAAATGATTTTTAATACGTGTTTTGAGAAATCGGTGTTATAATTATTAAATCGCGTTAGGTGCACCTAGTTACCACGTGTTGATTAGGGAGAGTTAACCGTTAGATGGAGCCCCCCCTACGAGAGAGGTCATCTGTAGGAGGAGAGGGCTATCAACGAGATGTAAGCTCCCTAATTGATACGTGATGATGCGTTGCGGGATTGAGAGGAGATGGCCATCCGTTAGATGGAGCCGCCCCTAAGGGAAAGGCCACCCTTAGGGCTATCAATGAGATAAAGCTGCCTCTTGGTTCTAAAAATTTGTATTGTTACTTATTTGATTTTATGATGATTTTAAGGTTGTTTATTCTGATTTCGTTTTGTTATTCATTGGATTTTTAATATTTTTGTCAAGCGATTAAACATTTATTCGTGCCTTTTTGTGTTTCCCTTCTAATTGATGGTGGTTGTTGTCTCCTCACTAAGTCTTTGTGACTTACCCGTTATGTTGCTTATTTTTTTTCAGATTCGCAAGCAGCTGAGTAACAATTTATTATTTGATTCAAGTCTCAACACACTTTTTTTTTGTAGGCCTCGTTGATCGAGGACCATTTTTGTAACAGTTGTTGAGTCTATGTAATTGCAGCTATTTTGGAGTCTAGAAAGTTTATTTAGTTTTTTTTTGGGAAGTGTATTGAGCAATTTGATTATGTTATCTGAATTATGACTGGATTGAAAGCTGAACAGGGATTTTACAAAAATTTGGAAATGTTGAAGTTACAGAGGATACTCTGTTGAAATTTCGAGAAAAAGCATATATATATTTTTGAATGTTTAGAAAGCGATTTAGTTATTTAAATTGTTAAGTTAGTTGATAGGCTTGCCAGACTAGGAGTATAGCTTGTGCGCCGGTCACAACATTAAATTTCTGGGTCGTGACATGTTAAGGATCGAATTGTTACAAAAAGATGCGAATTTTATATAAAACACAAGTCTTGGTGTTCTTTCGTACCATATTAAGGTGGTTGACGTGGAATAGTTAATCAAGGAGGAAAGTGATAAAATAGTCTCTAGTTCAATTCTGCCTCCCGCATAGTACTAACTAGATGCTAACTCGTGTGTTGCGGGAGTATATTTTTATTTATTTAATTTAAGTGGATTTTAAAAAATTAATATGAAATTTTATGTCCCAATTTAATATTTATATCAATAATATATATACAATTTTATCAATATAATTCATAGAAGAGAAGTATCAATACAGAGGAATGACTTGAATAAATAAAGTAATGTATTACTATTGAGATCGATGAATATGTCAAATATTGAAGTAATATATTTGATAATTGAAATTAAGATATAGACTCTATTGATATACAATTGAGTTACAAAATATATTACTTTATTGCTGAAACTAAAAATGATTAAAGTGAAATAGTTGAAAATATATTCACTTTGTATTTTACTTAATTACTTTTTTATTGTATCATTTTAATCATCCATCTTTGTTTGTGATAATTGTGATTTTTATTTATTTTAAATCGGATATATTAGAATTTTAATTTACAAACATTCAAACTTTTATTAACATTAATAGAGTAATCATAATGATTAACATTTTGGTTTCAAAATTGAAATCTAAAATTTATAACAATTACAAAATACTAATAGTCAAACAATTATAAGTATACATCAAATATAAATAATTGCAAATGAATTAGTTTAATTTCATGCCAATTAACACTATAAAACAATAAATTTTATTTAAATAATTTCAGTAAAATAAAGCTGATCAAAATTCAAAACACATGACTTTGTCCATCATTTCTA
>JBBPBR010000004.1:61909581-61923325 GCA_037974775.1 Cicer pinnatifidum | reverse complement strand
ATATTTATTGTTTAAATAAGATTTTTACTCTCAATTGAAGTATTTGTCTTCTGATATTTGTGATGCATTTAAAGTCTCAATTTTTCAGAATTATATTTGAAAAAATATTTAAGAAATTACAACAATTAATAATTTTATGGAAACTTAATATCTCATATTGAAATTTAATTTTTAAACTAAAATATTTCATGTTTTGATTATTAATACAAAAATATATCGTTTTACCAGAGAAGAAAAAAAACAAATATATATAAAAACTGTAGAATTCTTTTACAATGAAAAAGAGCAACTTTTTTCTTTCCACGTCTTGACTTTTTAAAAGTGACTCTCATTAGAGACTAAGGGAGTAGCAAATTTTTGTAAGGAAAATAGTAGCAAACTATTACTTCAAATGTTGCTAGAAATGATTGATTAATTAATTCTATAAGCTATGCACATATTTTTTTACAAAGCTATGCCCTTGGGTGCAAAATTAATCTAAAGTGGATGGCGTTAGTGTGCTATTTCTTTTGTAATACAGAGACAAAGATTTTTTTTAGTAAAAAATATTTTTGAAATACTTTAATTTGATACCAATTTTACTATTTGGTCTTGCTTCAAAACTCCATAATTGTTTATATTTTAATCAATATATAGAATATTCATCTCCATTTTAATTGAAATGGAGTATAACATTTATGATACTAATTTTACGTTGTGAAGTTTTAAATGTTTGTTTTTACATATATTTTGATTTATGTGGTCGAATAAAAATATTTTAAACAATAATTTGAAATGTATTGTAAGTTTTTTTTGTTATTTTTATCTCAATCTTTCTTTCTTTATATTGAATATTATCTCCGGTTGCACAAGCTCTCAATTTCACCAAGAAATGATCAATTGCTTCTGCCGTCTCCGGAACCACTTTCTGGAAGGTAAAAAATACAACACTTAATTATCAAAAGAACTGATACAAAACAATAATATAGGACACAAAAGATTCGTACTTTGCGTTCCTCCTGAAGTATCCCTTCTACCTACAATTACAACGTCAAATCAAATGAAAAAGTGTTCAACTAATCAAAACTTGAACGTGAATTTTGATAAAATAATTGAAGCAAATTATATATGCTAGAGAGGTACCGTTGACAGACTACCACATCGAGCCTTTGATTGAATCTTAAAAAGTACACAGTTTGAATCAACTCAACCTCTAGATTGCCAGATGGAATCTTCAAGGTGTTATAGCAACCGTGTGGTGGAATTTCACCAACAAACATCACTTCAGTGTTCCTAAATGACAAACAAAGACAGCAAAAAAATATTAATGGCACTTACTTGGTGTATGTTTGCATTGAGTTTTAGCATAATCATAGTGTACCAGTACCATTGTGATTTCGAACAAAACTACACATTGAAGCTTCAACAAAATCACAATGGCCCCGAAATTTCATCAAACTTGTTTTGAATTCAAACATTAAAACATGCTTTTAATAGACCAAATGCAACTTACTTGTCACCACAGTGAGGACAATCGAAAGACGACAACCAAACCTGAATAAAAAACATATAAGCAACGAGATGAGATTTGTAATTTTATTCAATTAAAGAAATTGAAATACCTTTTTGAAGTGAGGAATGAAAGTGATGAAAGAATTTGTAGTACCCTGAGAGAGACATGGAAGAATTAAAGTGAGGTCAAAGACATTTAGATTAGTTTTGGATCAAATTATAAAAAACAATATATACTATAAAAAAAAATATAAAAAAAGAGAAACAATGAATACATTTTGACCACAATGCATGCATGCATAGACTTTCGTGTTGGTAAACCCTAAATAGCATTATGCTCAACGATCCATGTCAATTACATGATGAATAACCAAAGGCGGAAGCGTACCTGTGGAAATTGTCATTGATGAAATCTTGGGATGATGATGATAGAGCCAATGGGTTGGGTGATCTTCCTCAGCAAAACACCCTGAAGACCTTGCTCTCTTGATGGGGATAGAGAGAACCAGAGAGTTTTCTCTTTTAGGGTTTTTGTGAAACTGAATAGTCTTGTTGTGTTTGTCTTGGGGACCATTACCCCTATATATAACTATTATTAGTTATATCCCAAATTGCAGTATTTCTAATTCAGCCCCTCATTAAATTAGAAACTGCCTGATATCTACGCTATTAATTTTCATAACTATTATGTTTTTTAACCATAAACTATAATATATTATTTGACCTCTAGTTTATTGGCTAATTATATAATGACCCTAACACACTTTATTAATTAATTACATATGTGACCCATAAATCTTACAATCTCCCACTGGTCACACATGTATCCTTAGGAGTGTGTTAGACTTTATGACGTCAAAAAATGTCATTATAATTACCTTGAGTATAATCCAAATTGTCCCGTCCATTAATCATATCAGCACATGGAACCAAATAGGCTTTCGTCATAATAAGCATAACTAAACCCATCAATGATCACCCGTACTGACACAACCAAATGACATAAACCCATTATGAAAAGTGTAGCATGAAAATTACATGAAGTTGGTCAATGCATGTCAATTTTCAACTGGTCCTACTTTACCGAATGAGATCATACCATAACTTAAATGTACAAAGTAACCAAAACTGAATACTTTAAACTTTATTTCTGATCAGAAAGTCCAAATACAATGTATTTGTACTTTACAATTAAACATAGAACATGAATTACATAATGGACGAAACTCCCACTAAAATCAAGATTCTTCAAACTGTAGCACACCCATGTGAGCAGTATGCTCATGAAAGACCTTGGGTGGTAGACCTTTAGTGAGTGGATCCGCAATCATGGAGTTTGTCCTTAAGTGTTCTATGGATATTTGTCCACTTTGTACCTTCTCTTTAAAAACTAGGAACTTAATGTCAATGTGCTTTGACTTGGTTGAGCTCCTATTATTGTTAGAATACAGGACTGCTGATCTATTGTCACAATACAACTTGAGTGGTCTTTCAATCCCTACAACTATTTGCAGCCCCGTGACAAAATTTCTCAGTCAAATGCCCTGGTTAGATGCCTCATGAATTGCTAGCAGAAAGATATAGTTTGAAGTTGATCTTAAGTTGTCTTGGCATCCCGCAAAATCCGAGTCAGAGTACCTAGTGATCTCTAACTGGTCTGACCTCCTATATGTGAGCATGTAGTTTCTTGTTCTCTTTAAATATCTCATGACCCTCTTGGCTGCTTTCCAATGGTCAAGACCTGGATTGCTTAAATATCTGCCTAAAATCCCTACTATGAACGCTATGTCTGGATGCGTACATACTTGGGCATACATAAGACTCCCTACAGCTGAAGCATAAGGGATCTTTTGCATTTCTCGAATTTCCAAACTTCCCTTAGGGCACTGTTTGAGACTAAACTTGTCTCCCTTAGCAACTGGGGTGTCCCCTGGTTTGCAATCCTGTATCCCAAACCTTTTGAGAACCTTATCGATATAGCTCTTTTGTGACAATCCAAGAATGCCTCGAGATCTGTCTCAGTGTACCTGAACTCCTAATACAAAAGAGGCATCACCAAGATCTTTCATCTCAAAATGCTTTGATAGAAATTTCTTAGTTTCGTGCAACATGCCTATATCGTTAGTGGCAAGCAGTATGTCATCAACATACAAGACCAGGAAAATATGTCTGCTCCCACTAAACTTATGATACACACAATCATCAATTGTATTCATCTCAAAACCAAATGAGAGAATTACTTGATGAAATTTATGGTACCATTGACGAGAAGCTTGTTTTAGCCCATAAATGGATTTTCTTAGTTTGCACACCATATTCTTTGGGTCTCCCAACACAAAGTTTTCTGGCTGCACCATATAGATCGTCTCATCAATGTCGCCATTGAGAAACGCTGTCTTTACATCCATTTGATGAAGCTCCAAATCAAAGTGATCAACGAGAGCCATGATTTTTCTAAAAGAGTCCTTCGATGAAACCGGAGAGAAAGTCTCTTTATAATCAATCCCTTCCTTTTGAGTATAGCCCTTAGCTACAAGACGTGCCTTATATCTCTCCACATTACCATCGGAATCCTTCTTGGTTTTAAAAATCCATTTGCAACCAATGGGTTTCACTCTTTCAGGTAATGGGATAAGTTCCCAAACTGAATTGTCTTGCATAGACTTATACTCCTCATTCATTGCTTCGATCCACTTATCTGAATGGGAATCTTGCATGGCTTGACGAAAGTTGATCGGGTCGTCTTCCGTCATGCCAACATTTTCCTCTACCTCATTGATAAATACTACATAATCATCCGAAATAACATTTTTCCTTTCTCTAGTGGATCTCCGCAATGGAGCTGGCTCTTGAGGCACTTGTTCTTGAGGATCTTGAATTTGATCTGGATTTTGTTCTTCCTGAACAACCAGATCATCTTGAGTTTGTTCAATAATGGGAAAGTCAACTGGTGGAAGAATCAGTTCTGGAATTGTTACCGATTCTTCCTCAAAGACAAAATCTTTAACCTTAATCTTCCCCCCAAACTCAATATCCTCAAAGAACGTCGTCGTTTCCGTCTCAAAAATTGTTCTCAAATTAGGATCATAAAATTTATAGCCCCTTGATTTTTCTGAGTACCCTATAAAATAGCTGCTAATTGTTCGGGGTTCAAATTTCTTTTCATTTGGCCTATAAGGCCTTGCCTCAGCTGGACATCCCCAAACATGAAGGTGCTTCAGGCTAGGCTTACGCCCAATCCAAAGCTCATAAGGTATTTTAGTCGTTGCCTTAGTTGGTACTCTATTAAGAATGTATGCTGCTGTTTTTAATGCATCTCCCCAGAGTGACTCTGGCAAGGTGGAATGACAAATCATACTCCTTACCATATCCTTAAGAGTCCTGTTTCGTCTTTCAGCTACACCATTCATGTTGGGTGACCCCGGCATAGTGTATTGTGGGACGATTCCACATTCCTCTAGGTATTTGGCAAATGGTCCCGGACGTTGTTCACCTGAACCGTCATATCTGTCGTAGTATTCACCACCACGATCAGATTTGACCTTTTTAATTCTTTTATTAAGTTGATTCTCAACTTCTGCCTTAAAGGATTTGAACACGTCTATTGATTGGGACTTTTCGTGAATTAGGTAAAGGTAGGCATATCTAGAATAATCGTCTATGAATGATATAAAATATTATTGACCATTCCAAGAAGGAGTTGGAAATGGCCCACAGATGTCCGTGTGTATCAATTCTAAGACGTATGTAGCTCTATATGCGCCTAATTTCTTATCTTTAGTCTGTTTTCCTTTAATGCATGCTACACAAACGTTAAAGTCTGTGAAGTCAATGGAATCTAAAATTCTATCTGACACAAGTCGTTCAACTCTGTTTCTAGAGATGTGACCTAGACGCCTGTGTCAAAGCACTCCTGAATTGAAATTGTCAATTTTTCGCTTAGTACCACGTGATTCCACACTCAAAGTTTCATTATAGTTAGCCACAGTTTCCAACAAATAAAGATTATCATAACCAGAAAGTAAACCGGTTCCAACAATATTCGAATTTAAAGACAAAGTAAATTCTTTATTCCCGAATGAACAATAATATCCTGATTTGTCCAAATAAGAAATAGAGACCAAATTCCGTCTAAATGACGGTACAACAAAAGTGTCTTCTAAATCCAAATAATGACCGGAACTTAATAATAATCTAAATTTTCCTATGGCTTCAACTTCTACCTTCTTCCCATCTCCTACATAGATGCATCTTTTAGTATCACTAGGCTTTCGGAAGTTCAGGCAACCCTGCATTGAAACACTGATGTTAGTAGTTGCACTAGAGTCTAACCACCAAGTGTTTCCAGGTACTGAAGCTAAATTAACCTCAGAACAGACCAAAGACAGAATCATACCTTTCTTAACACGCCAAGTGTGATATTTGGCACAATCCTTCTTCACGTGTCCAGGACTTCTGCAGAAGAAGCAGTTGTTATCCTTAGTCTGCTTCTTTTGTTCTGGACCCTTAGCAGCAGCTTTGTTCTTGGGCTCCTCAATTCTTTTCCTTTTGCCCTTGTCTTTAGAGATGCTAGTAAAGTGAGCACTTTCAGTCCTATCTTGCTTCAGCCTGTCCTCTTCTTGCACACATAATGAAATGAGCTCATTAAGAGTCCATTTCTCCTTTTGACAATTATAAGTCACCTTAAACTGACTGAATTGCGCAGGAAGAGACAACAATACTAAATGAATGAGTAAGTCATCTGACAACTCAAGCTTTAGTCCTTTAAGCTTAGAAGCAATGTTGGACATCATCATAATGTGCTCTCTTATATTTCCCTTGCCTTGATACTTCATGGAAATTAAATTCTGAAGCAAAGAACTTGTTTCAGCCTTATCACTTTTTTCAAAGCGTTTTTCCATCTCAGCAAGGAAATTTTTAGCTGTAACTACCTCATCCGAGACAACACCTCTAAAGACCTCAGGAATGCCACGCTTTATGATCATAAGACTTATGCGATTTGAGCGATCCCATTTCTCATACTCTGATTTTTCCTCAGAATAACTAGAGTCCTTAGGAGTAAGGGGTCGATCAATTCTTAATGCAAGGTCTAGATCCATGCAGCCAAGAACAATCAGAATGTTCTCTTCCCATTCCTTAAAATTTGTTCCATTAAGGACAGGAATAGAACTCAAATTTGCAGATATGGAAGCAATAGATGCTGTGAATTAAATAAAGGACGAAACTTAGAAACTTACATTATAGGAAAATAAATCAATAAATAAATACATATGTTCAAATCATGGAATTTAACTCATCTCAAGATACTCAGTGCACCATTGGTGTCAAGTCTCTGGACAGCAACACCAACTGCTAGTGGTACTCTTGTTGCAATGATCAACTATTGACAATAAGACATGTCAAACAATAAACCTTCCTTTGGGCTGATTTACTGCTCACATTATACCAAATAATTGTCACACATTTATCATTGCAGGTGTACATGTAATTCTGCCAAATATTAATCTTCCTTTGGGCCGGTCAATACCCGCATGAATAAACATATACACAACCACTTGACACTCTTTATGAGCAATTTAGACAAGAGAGGTCACTTTGGCGACGTCAAGTTTCAATTAACTCATTCAAAATGTCAAACTTGACTTGAACATATATTCATTATATCCAAATAAAACAATATTTAAAAAAAAAATATTATTCACTAATATAAACTGTGTTTCATTAGTATTTGATAATTTTGTTTTCATAAAAAATGATAATTATCAAAAAAAAAAAAATAACATGCATATAATATGTATTTGTAGTCTGTGATAAATCAATCGATTGGCAAAATCGATTTGCACATTTTCAAAAATCAAGCATGCTATCAATCGATTAGGCAAATCGATTGGTACATTTATTAGAAAATAAATTGTGCAAGTCAGAGGGTCAGTTAGCCTTAAATCGATTAGACAAATCGATTGTTTAAATCACAAAGACTAAATTGATTGCTTAAATCGATTAGGCAAATCGATTGACATATTTACTGAAATTAAATTTTGCAAGTCAGTAGCATGCCTTGCAAGCTAATCGATTTGGCAAATCGATTGATCCAATCACAACTTTAATTTTATTATTTAAATCGATTGACACAATCGATTGTGAAAGTCACAGAGCCAAACCAGTATTAATAAATCGATTGGGCAAATCGATTTAACAAAATAAGTTTCAAATTGAACTTGGTCTGAGACATATACAATCGATTGACACAATCAATTAGCTTCTTTTGAAATAAGTTTGGCGTCAATCGATTTGGTAAATCGATTGAATGAAACAAACTGATGCATATACGATGAAACAATAAGCCATGGCAATAAAACAAAATATTGAACAAAATTTCATGGCATTGTTCACGATTCATTAATTGTTTCAATCATCCAAAACAATCAACAATTATAGGAAATTTTTATAGTGAACCATCAATGGCATATCAACACAGAACATATAACCGGAAACAAAAAAATATGGATTCCATAATATATATATATATCCAAGTTCCCAAATTACAAACCCTAAGATTTCAATCATGTCAAAATTCCCAAATTGAATCCTAAAACAAAGACAATAACCGAATTTCATCATGAATTAAGCATGGTAGGCTCTGATACCAATTGTTGGTAAACCCTAAATAGCATTATGCTCAACGATCCATGTCAATTATATGATGAATAACCAAAGGCGGAAGCGTACCTGTGAGAATTGCCATTGATGAAATCCTGGGATGATGATGATAGAGCCAATGGGTTGGGTGATCTTCCTCAGCAAAACACCCTGAAGACCTTGCTCTCTTGATGGGGATAGAGAGAACCAGAGAGTTTTCTCTTTTAGGGTTTTTGTGAAACTGAATAGTGTTGTTGTGTTTGCCTTGGGGACCATTACCCCTATATATAACTATTATTAGTTACATCTCAAATTAGTATTTCTAATTCAGCCCTTCATTAAATTAGAAACTGTCTGGTATCTACACTATTAATTTTCATAACTATTATGCTCTTTAGCCATAAACTATAATATATTATTTGACCCCTAGTTTATTGGCTAATTATATAATGACCCTAACACACTTTATTAATTAATTACATATGTGACCCATAAATCTTACATTTCGATGCTTTGGATGTTGTCGAGAGAGAGAGCATCGTTTGCGGAAATTGTTTCAACCACCGAGGCAAGTTCCATTGTGTGCCTATAAACCTGACGCGGAAGAAACGAGTAACAGAGCCATCAAGGAGAATTCTTAATTAACGAGTTAGGAGGGAGGTCAGGGAAGCAGTGGGACTAGAATAGTTAAACAAATAAACAGGAAGAGAGTAAAACAGATAAAAACGAAATATAATTAAGCATGTGAGATAGAGGTGGAGCTTGAAATTGCAAGGCATGATTAAAACAAAAACAGTCTTATAGTAGAAAAAAATGAGAAGCAATGGGAGAAGAGGAAAACAAGATTACAAGTAAGGGAAAATATTGCAACCTTTGGGAAGACGAGACCGTCTTGTGTCTTGCTCTGTCGCAGAAGTGAAGAACAATAAGCGGTTTGCCGTTAGAGAAGAAAGGAAACTTAAGGTTTAGAGTTCTAATGTTAACAGTACCGTATATATCTATATCTATATCTATATATACACTAATATCATTAACTATGTGGGCTGCACTGGGGGGAAATTAGAAGATTTAGGTCCAATTTCCAGTTTAAATCTTTTAAGAAAATTTTACGTATTTTTTTTTTTTAAGGAGATTTTACCTCGTATCTTCAAATTATATTTCTAACCCACAAATTTTCTAAAATCCGACTTTATCTTTAAAATAAATTAAAAAAATTCTCATTTCTCGTAAATTTCAAATATATTCGGTAGTATTTAAATTTAAGAATATCATATTTTTTTATTTTTTTTATAATATCATCTCAACTTCTTCCTCTACTGCTTCAACTAAAATATTTCAATATTGATAATTTATTATTATGCTCAAATTTGTGACAAATATTATCAATATTGAAATATATTCTAAACCTCTTAGGCCGCCTCTCCACTTCTTCCTCTACTGCTTAACATCATTTCTTTTGCGACCAGATATGTTTTAAAAGTTAAAACTATGCTCATATTTTCATCGATTCTCACCACAAACGTGATTGTAAAATTATGCCATGCATAAAGTTCATTACTCCAACCATTTTGCAGTTGTGATCGGAAAATCTTCAATAAGTCTTACCTACCAAAAAGAAATCGACAACTTCATGCTTATATTCCATAGATAATAAAATCTTTAAATATAATAAAATATTTCAATTTTAAAAAATAGGAGATCAAAATTATGAAATTAAAAATAAAAAAAATCAAAATTAAGAATCAATAAAAATAAAGGAACTAAAATTATAAAACTAAAAATATGAAGATTAAAATTACGAATTAATTAAAATAGAGAGGACTACAATTGCAAAATTAAAAATAAATAGAATAAAAGAGCATTTAAGCCTAATAACTATAGTTGTTATATAGAGAACTCATGAGAAAAACTTACATACAATATTGTAACTTAGTATAAAAAAAATCTTTCACTCATGCACTTGAATATGTAATTGAATGGGCATAAGTGAGATGGCCATATATATTGTTGACAATTAATATTGTTCGATTAATTTAAGTTTTATAAGTATAATATAATAATAGTTGTGACAGATTTAGATATAATTTCAATTTTATAAAAATTGTTAAACATAATAATGTTATAAAAAAATGTATAATAAAATGATAATTTAGGTAAGATTTCACGATTATGATTTCGAAGAGTTACTGCGGAGGGATGTCATTGTGTATAAACATGAAATGAGGATTTATACTCATATAATTGATTGGCATAAATTGAAAGTAATTATAAATGAATAATAATATTATTATTTTTTTAAAAAAATGCTTAATAAGGTAACAACAAAATAGATTTTGATGTGTTTTATGTATTGAATTTGATAATACTCTAGGTTTCACGATTTCAAAGAGTTACCGCGAAAGAACGTTGTCACTTTCTTTGGAGAGAGCATGTGATTTATACTGATTTTATTCTCATTTCTATGTTGAGATTATACAAAGAATTCGATAAATAAATAAAAACATTTTTGACAAAATATTTATGAATGATTAGGTGAGATTTGATTTATGTATTAAATTTGATAATAATCTAGGTAGGATTTCATGATTTCAAAGAGTTGTAGCGTGTGGAGAGACGTTGCCACTTTCTTTGGAAAGAGTGGGTCCGACTGATTAGGTGGTTTTTTTCATGACAATATTTATGAATGATTAGATAGTTTTTTAATTAAATTTAATGAGTAATTGAATATAAAATCATTACTCACCTGAAATAATTGTGCATGAAAAAAAGGCTCGTAAGTGTAATTGATAGTGTAAAATATTCCTCACAATAAAAAAATGCATTATAAAAATATTATAGAAAAGTGTAATGAGTAGTTGAATTTTTAACGTATGAAATCATTGAAATAATTGTGTATGAATATTTTCGAAGAGTTACCGCAGAGATACGTCGAAAAAGATGATTTTGAATCGAGACTCGACGAGACAGTCGACGATGCAAAACAGAAGCTGACCACGGAGGAATGTTGTCACTTTCTTTGGATTGAGTTGGTCTTGAGCAATTTATTATCGTTACTATATTGAGATAATACAAAGAATTAGATAAAAATCATTTATAACGATATTTATGAGTGATTAGGTTATTTTTGTCAATTGAATTCAATGAGTAATTGAATTTTCAATGTATGAAATCATACACCTAAATGGAATAATTGTGCATAAAAGCAAGATTGATACTTGTAATTGATAGTGTAAAATATTTCTCATAATTAACAAATGTATTATAAAAATATTATAGAAAAATGTAATGAGAACTGAATGAGTAAAAATTTATAAAAAAAAATGCATAGTAAGATAACAACAAAATAGATTTGGAGGTTTATTTTATGTATACAATATGATAATAATCTAGGTAAAATTTTACGACTTCGAAGAGTTACCGCAGAGAGACGTCGAAGAAGATGATTTCCAATTGTGAATTGGCGAGACGGTCGACGATAACGAAGCAGAAGCGGATCGCCGAGGAACGTTGCCACTTTTTTTGGATCGAGAGGATGATTGTGAATTCGTGAAACAGCAAGACGGTCGAAGATGAGGAAGCAGAAGTTGAGCGTTACCACTTTTTTGGAGGGATGTCGAAGAGGATCTTAGCGACGAAGTGAGTACATTAGAATCAAGAAGATTAAAAGAGGGAAATTTATTTAAAAATTAATAATTAAAAAAAGGTGAAACGCCACACAAGAAGAGAGAAATCTTACACGTGGCAGCAATAAAGGAAGGGAGTTTGATATATATATATATATATATATATATATATATATATATATATATATATATAAATAGATATGACAATAAATCTTCATCTAACTAAACCCTAAACCCTAAATCTTCATCTCGTAAATTTCAAATATATTCGGTAGTATTTAAATTTAAGAATATCATATTTTTTTATTTTTTTTATAATATCATCTCAACTTCTTCCTCTACTGCTTCAACTAAAATATTTCAATATTGATAATTTATTATTATGCTCAAATTTGTGACAAATATTATCAATATTGAAATATATTCTAAACCTCTTAGGCCGCCTCTCCACTTCTTCCTCTACTGCTTAACATCATTTCTTTTGCGACCAGATATGTTTTAAAAGTTAAAACTATGCTCATATTTTCATCGATTCTCACCACAAACGTGATTGTAAAATTATGCCATGCATAAAGTTCATTACTCCAACCATTTTGCAGTTGTGATCGGAAAATCTTCAATAAGTCTTACCTACCAAAAAGAAATCGACAACTTCATGCTTATATTCCATAGATAATAAAATCTTTAAATATAATAAAATATTTCAATTTTAAAAAATAGGAGATCAAAATTATGAAATTAAAAATAAAAAAAATCAAAATTAAGAATCAATAAAAATAAAGGAACTAAAATTATAAAACTAAAAATATGAAGATTAAAATTACGAATTAATTAAAATAGAGAGGACTACAATTGCAAAATTAAAAATAAATAGAATAAAAGAGCATTTAAGCCTAATAACTATAGTTGTTATATAGAGAACTCATGAGAAAAACTTACATACAATATTGTAACTTAGTATAAAAAAAATCTTTCACTCATGCACTTGAATATGTAATTGAATGGGCATAAGTGAGATGGCCATATATATTGTTGACAATTAATATTGTTCGATTAATTTAAGTTTTATAAGTATAATATAATAATAGTTGTGACAGATTTAGATATAATTTCAATTTTATAAAAATTGTTAAACATAATAATGTTATAAAAAAATGTATAATAAAATGATAATTTAGGTAAGATTTCACGATTATGATTTCGAAGAGTTACTGCGGAGGGATGTCATTGTGTATAAACATGAAATGAGGATTTATACTCATATAATTGATTGGCATAAATTGAAAGTAATTATAAATGAATAATAATATTATTATTTTTTTAAAAAAATGCTTAATAAGGTAACAACAAAATAGATTTTGATGTGTTTTATGTATTGAATTTGATAATACTCTAGGTTTCACGATTTCAAAGAGTTACCGCGAAAGAACGTTGTCACTTTCTTTGGAGAGAGCATGTGATTTATACTGATTTTATTCTCATTTCTATGTTGAGATTATACAAAGAATTCGATAAATAAATAAAAACATTTTTGACAAAATATTTATGAATGATTAGGTGAGATTTGATTTATGTATTAAATTTGATAATAATCTAGGTAGGATTTCATGATTTCAAAGAGTTGTAGCGTGTGGAGAGACGTTGCCACTTTCTTTGGAAAGAGTGGGTCCGACTGATTAGGTGGTTTTTTTCATGACAATATTTATGAATGATTAGATAGTTTTTTAATTAAATTTAATGAGTAATTGAATATAAAATCATTACTCACCTGAAATAATTGTGCATGAAAAAAAGGCTCGTAAGTGTAATTGATAGTGTAAAATATTCCTCACAATAAAAAAATGCATTATAAAAATATTATAGAAAAGTGTAATGAGTAGTTGAATTTTTAACGTATGAAATCATTGAAATAATTGTGTATGAATATTTTCGAAGAGTTACCGCAGAGATACGTCGAAAAAGATGATTTTGAATCGAGACTCGACGAGACA
>JBBPBR010000004.1:61872613-61909571 GCA_037974775.1 Cicer pinnatifidum | reverse complement strand
AAAAAAAAATGCATAGTAAGATAACAACAAAATAGATTTGGAGGTTTATTTTATGTATACAATATGATAATAATCTAGGTAAAATTTTACGACTTCGAAGAGTTACCGCAGAGAGACGTCGAAGAAGATGATTTCCAATTGTGAATTGGCGAGACGGTCGACGATAACGAAGCAGAAGCGGATCGCCGAGGAACGTTGCCACTTTTTTTGGATCGAGAGGATGATTGTGAATTCGTGAAACAGCAAGACGGTCGAAGATGAGGAAGCAGAAGTTGAGCGTTACCACTTTTTTGGAGGGATGTCGAAGAGGATCTTAGCGACGAAGTGAGTACATTAGAATCAAGAAGATTAAAAGAGGGAAATTTATTTAAAAATTAATAATTAAAAAAAGGTGAAACGCCACACAAGAAGAGAGAAATCTTACACGTGGCAGCAATAAAGGAAGGGAGTTTGATATATATATATATATATATATATATATATATATATATATATATATATATAAATAGATATGACAATAAATCTTCATCTAACTAAACCCTAAACCCTAAATCTTCATCTCGTAAATTTCAAATATATTCGGTAGTATTTAAATTTAAGAATATCATATTTTTTTATTTTTTTTATAATATCATCTCAACTTCTTCCTCTACTGCTTCAACTAAAATATTTCAATATTGATAATTTATTATTATGCTCAAATTTGTGACAAATATTATCAATATTGAAATATATTCTAAACCTCTTAGGCCGCCTCTCCACTTCTTCCTCTACTGCTTAACATCATTTCTTTTGCGACCAGATATGTTTTAAAAGTTAAAACTATGCTCATATTTTCATCGATTCTCACCACAAACGTGATTGTAAAATTATGCCATGCATAAAGTTCATTACTCCAACCATTTTGCAGTTGTGATCGGAAAATCTTCAATAAGTCTTACCTACCAAAAAGAAATCGACAACTTCATGCTTATATTCCATAGATAATAAAATCTTTAAATATAATAAAATATTTCAATTTTAAAAAATAGGAGATCAAAATTATGAAATTAAAAATAAAAAAAATCAAAATTAAGAATCAATAAAAATAAAGGAACTAAAATTATAAAACTAAAAATATGAAGATTAAAATTACGAATTAATTAAAATAGAGAGGACTACAATTGCAAAATTAAAAATAAATAGAATAAAAGAGCATTTAAGCCTAATAACTATAGTTGTTATATAGAGAACTCATGAGAAAAACTTACATACAATATTGTAACTTAGTATAAAAAAAATCTTTCACTCATGCACTTGAATATGTAATTGAATGGGCATAAGTGAGATGGCCATATATATTGTTGACAATTAATATTGTTCGATTAATTTAAGTTTTATAAGTATAATATAATAATAGTTGTGACAGATTTAGATATAATTTCAATTTTATAAAAATTGTTAAACATAATAATGTTATAAAAAAATGTATAATAAAATGATAATTTAGGTAAGATTTCACGATTATGATTTCGAAGAGTTACTGCGGAGGGATGTCATTGTGTATAAACATGAAATGAGGATTTATACTCATATAATTGATTGGCATAAATTGAAAGTAATTATAAATGAATAATAATATTATTATTTTTTTAAAAAAATGCTTAATAAGGTAACAACAAAATAGATTTTGATGTGTTTTATGTATTGAATTTGATAATACTCTAGGTTTCACGATTTCAAAGAGTTACCGCGAAAGAACGTTGTCACTTTCTTTGGAGAGAGCATGTGATTTATACTGATTTTATTCTCATTTCTATGTTGAGATTATACAAAGAATTCGATAAATAAATAAAAACATTTTTGACAAAATATTTATGAATGATTAGGTGAGATTTGATTTATGTATTAAATTTGATAATAATCTAGGTAGGATTTCATGATTTCAAAGAGTTGTAGCGTGTGGAGAGACGTTGCCACTTTCTTTGGAAAGAGTGGGTCCGACTGATTAGGTGGTTTTTTTCATGACAATATTTATGAATGATTAGATAGTTTTTTAATTAAATTTAATGAGTAATTGAATATAAAATCATTACTCACCTGAAATAATTGTGCATGAAAAAAAGGCTCGTAAGTGTAATTGATAGTGTAAAATATTCCTCACAATAAAAAAATGCATTATAAAAATATTATAGAAAAGTGTAATGAGTAGTTGAATTTTTAACGTATGAAATCATTGAAATAATTGTGTATGAATATTTTCGAAGAGTTACCGCAGAGATACGTCGAAAAAGATGATTTTGAATCGAGACTCGACGAGACATTCGACGATGCAAAACAGAAGCTGACCACGGAGGAATGTTGTCACTTTCTTTGGATTGAGTTGGTCTTGAGCAATTTATTATCGTTACTATATTGAGATAATACAAAGAATTAGATAAAAATCATTTATAACGATATTTATGAGTGATTAGGTTATTTTTGTCAATTGAATTCAATGAGTAATTGAATTTTCAATGTATGAAATCATACACCTAAATGGAATAATTGTGCATAAAAGCAAGATTGATACTTGTAATTGATAGTGTAAAATATTTCTCATAATTAACAAATGTATTATAAAAATATTATAGAAAAATGTAATGAGAACTGAATGAGTAAAAATTTATAAAAAAAAAATGCATAGTAAGATAACAACAAAATAGATTTGGAGGTTTATTTTATGTATACAATATGATAATAATCTAGGTAAAATTTTACGACTTCGAAGAGTTACCGCAGAGAGACGTCGAAGAAGATGATTTCCAATTGTGAATTGGCGAGACGGTCGACGATAACGAAGCAGAAGCGGATCGCCGAGGAACGTTGCCACTTTTTTTGGATCGAGAGGATGATTGTGAATTCGTGAAACAGCAAGACGGTCGAAGATGAGGAAGCAGAAGTTGAGCGTTACCACTTTTTTGGAGGGATGTCGAAGAGGATCTTAGCGACGAAGTGAGTACATTAGAATCAAGAAGATTAAAAGAGGGAAATTTATTTAAAAATTAATAATAAAAAAAAGGTGAAACGCCACACAAGAAGAGAGAAATCTTACACATGGCAGCAATAAAGGAAGGGAGTTTGATATATATATATATATATATATATATATATATATATATATATAAATAGATATGACAATAAATCTTCATCTAACTATGCTTAATTTTCAACATCATTAGCATAGTTTAGCGTTAGTAAAAATGTCAAAACAAATTAAATTGATTATAAGGGAGTTTGTCTAAATCTTAAATTACACTCAAAATTTATTTGAGTAGGAGTCAGTAGTTGAAAGACAATTAAATACTAAGATGATGATTACTTATTTGAAGATGTGAAACAAGTGACACAAGAGTTTGTGAGGCGTAATTCTAGAAACAACTTTGGTAACGGTAAATGCATCACTCCATTCGCTCTCCTACTTGAATTATATGTGATATAGATATATTGTGATGTTATGTATTGATTTTGTTTGTATGTTATCTTCAAAATATGTGTTGTATGAATTATATTTGTATGAATGATATGATGAGATTAAATAATTTGCGTATTTTGATTGGTATTGGGTGATTATTCAAGGTGATGACTTTGTGTCTAAACTAGGTTGGTTTAGGACAATGCTGAATGAGTTTGAACATTCTGGTTGAGTGATCTATTTTGTTACTAACTAAGGCGATGACATTCATGATGCATTGGTGGCCTAAACTTAGTTACGTGTACGTGACGACAGTTCATTGTAAAGACAATGTGATTCAGAAAAATACTCAACGGTGGAGTATTGAACATTAAATCCTGAAGAGCATTTTTCCAACGGGGGACATTGTCCAATAATGGAACTCTTTGCTCTACAGGGTGGTGATATTACGGAATCATACATTGACATATAGTCTAATAAATAAGATTTATGCATTTTAGTTGATCTGTATCTTTTGTGCTTTGTGATTTTAATTGTTAAATGAAGTATATGATTTATTTACATTTTGCTATAAAAATTATATATGTATGTCTATTTACTCTGTGTTTGTTATTTGGAGATGAACCTTACATTTGACAGGTGACATCCTCAATTTGCTTTCGCAAGTAGAGGGGTTTTCGGATGAATAGACGAAGTATTTTTTGTAATTTCTAAGATGAGTAGTGGTGGTTAGCTTTAGAGACTTTATTTCTGTTAGACTATAGTTGATACTATTTATTACTTTCCTATTCTGGTATGACATCTTTAAATCATAAAATTTGAGAACTTTTAATTAATTATCAATTGGTTGTTTAAATTTATGTGTGATTTAATATTTTGTTTGCATCAGAATCAAAATATTTTTTTAAAAATGAAATACATTTTAAACTTAGTATTTCTAGATAATGTCAAAAAATGGGATATTACAAAACACAAGAAAAAAAAATATTACACATGACAGAAATAAAACGGAAAAATTTATTTTAAATATATAATAGATATGATAATATATCTTTATCTAATTATGCTTAATTTTCAACATCATTAGCATTGTTTACCGTTGATAAAAACGTCAAAACAAATTAATAACACTGGAATTAAAGATCCCTTCCACTTGCAACTTCCAAATCTTCTTTATACGTAATTACGGCTCTTGTGTTTTAACATTTATTTTTTGCCCTGCCTGAACCTTCTTTCCTGTCAAGGTCCCATGTCCATATCTTTTCTGCTACAATTATCGTTCCCCTAAGTTACACAATACACATATTTGGGTCTACTTTTGGTTAGAGTTGTCATTTTTGCAAGTCTAACTACTTGTTGACTCCAACTTACATGTTGAAAGGATAAAAAAAAAAAATCATAGTTAAAAATGTTCTGTTAAAGAAAATCTAAAGCTCAAAGGGAGTTGTTGAATGGTGTTTTACTAGAAGTTGAGTTCCGATAGTTAAAAATGACTGAAATAAATCAAGTAGTGATTTTTCGAATAAACAATGTTACTAAATATTTCAATCTATTAGTGTTTTCTAAATATGTGAGTAAATATATATTTGATTCTTTGAAAGTGAATAACTCATTTTAGATAATAAAATGACTAATGTCAATCATTGATCATCAAATCAGTGATTATTATTTTATATACATATCAATCACTGATGATTATAATATTAACCATTAAACCACTCACTTCATCAACTTCTCACTTTAGAGGAGTTAAATCCAAATAAACCCTAGAAGTAGATAAACAATTACCAAGCTAAAAAAACTCTCTAAATTATATGAATTAAGCGAGTCTATAGGCCAATTTTTTCAAATCATTTTCTTTTTGAAATTTGTTTGTTCAAAATTTGAATTTTTTTTTAGAAAAAAGTAAAGAAGTTTTTTCATTTTTTTAAAAAAAAATACAATAATTTTTTTTTTCAAAAAACAATATTCTAAATATCAATTTTTTCTCAACAAAATATGAGGCCACAAACCCCTTCACCTAGGCCTACACTAAATAATGAAGTAACGGGCTAAGGGTTAAAAAGTTTGAAGGCTGTTCATTCGCCTCCGTAAATCTACTATTGGAAGGTAGGATCTAATAAAAAGCTGAAAAAGAACAAACATAAAGAGTTGGATGAGTATTCGCCAAAAAGTTTCTCTCAATAAAGAACCCATAATTAAGAGAGTTAGTAGGGAACTTATTAAGTGGAACTCAAGAGCTTGGAGCATATTTAACAGTTTTACCCCAATATCCATTCGGATGTATGCATCCAAAAAAATAGCTAATTTTTTTTTTGTCTAAGTGTAATTTCAAACAATTTGTGTTATCAAGATGTGCACTATCAAAATATATTGAGGGTTTTTAAATAGCAAAAGTGGAGAAAACACACTATTTACCTTTTTTAGATCCCAATTCATAAACCCTATACATCATTTGTGGTTGTAAGGTGAATGGGTGGTTGTTGGACCAAAAAAGAGGATGAAGGACGCAAATCTAAAATAGAGCTACTGCCTAGGATATATAGTGTATATGTTAGATAACAAACTTGGAAAAAGAAGCTAACCACACTAATTTCTATGTTTTTTTTTTGTATTCAATGATCATTGCACGTCCATTAAGAAGACAGCAAAATTTGATGCTTTACTTCCTATGCTTTTTCAACAAAGGTTCTGATTGTGCCTCCCCCTGCCAAATTTTAACATTTAAATGGACATTAATATCAACAAAGAAAATAATCCCCTGTAATGACACAAATTTTCGGTTAATTAATGTAAATTGAACTCAAAATGAATACATACCAAGTCGATCATCAACTACATTGCATATTTGTCACATACAATTATAGACATTGAAACCTTTTACCACAATTATTAAATCAGCATACTGAAAACTAACTTAAACCTGTTGTCATAAAGGTGGATGGTCAATACTATATTTTTAAGAAAGCATTGGCTTGTCCTAGTTTGCAGTCAAATTTCTTTCACGTGCGCTAAATTCTTTTCAACTAGGAGTGCAAAAAAACTTCAATGCAAACATAAGAGTCTATTTAATTTGTGAAAACATTTATGCTTTTATTTTCTATAATATGTATTCATTGTAGCTAACTAATAAGATGTGAGACTCATGAAGTGAGCTATTGTGATGAAGAGAAAATGAAATGCTAGTTAGGGATGATGCATTTCATCATCTCCACAAATGGTAGATGATTGTTTACTTCAAAAGTGTCTCTTATCTCCCTGTAAGGTCGTAACTTCATCGGATCTAAAACATATTTGACTCTTCCCATTTTGGTTCTCAAAATTGTAGAGGTCAGACAATTCAATCTCCAAATTTAGGAAATAACAAATTAGTCCCTGAAATTGAAGGTCGCGAATCAATTCAGTCTCTCTTTCATCCAATAAAGACAAAAATGCTTAGTTGGCACGTCTAGGGAATGTTCAGTTGGAGAATGTATCCAAAAAATTGTTTAAGGCTTCCATTGATCTCTATTTGCAATCTAGATTCATCAAAATTGATTGACGGAGGAACTGAATTGATTGTCAGACTTCAATTTGAATAACTAAACTGCCATTTCGTAAATTTGGGAGTCCAAATTGCATGGCCCCTACAATTTTGAGGACCAAAATAGTGATTCACTCATTATAATGATTTTAATTGTATGACCCATGAATCCTGTAAAACAAGATAATGAACAAGAGACTTACAGCATGAGATAATTGCTCACGGATATAGGCCATTGATCGTAGCATGGCACCCAATGTATCCCTGGACACCTGAAACTTTACTTCAGACTCACCGGATGTTGTATCCGCATCTTGAAGCTGAAATATTTACAAGTTTAATCCAGCAATCAATAAACAGATCAAAGTCAAGAGAAAGATAATCAAATAATAAGACAGAGGTGTAATATGCTACAGAAAGAGATGTGATATAATTAGTGACAAGTTATCAACATTTGTTTTTATCGATATCTTTATTTCATTCTTTAAGGGAGGGAAGGAGCATTGGGGGTCAGTGAGAACTAATAAATAATGCTTGTGATTCCAAACTGTGAATGAGAACTGCAATGGTAAGATACAATATCAAACTGAACAACAACTTCAAAAAAAAACTACATAATATATCTAAAAATATATGATTAAAGAAAAAGTGCAGTAACACAATATTTGGCTACCTGGAACTAAGACAAACCATGAATTATTAAATCAATTTTATTTCATAATTCACAAGTAAACTAAGTTCTTACATGATGCAGTAAATATAAAAAGGAAAAAACACAACAAAGTTGATGGATTACAAAAGGGCACATTTTTTTAAGGAACGTCCCAGTGATTGGGAAAAAACAAATTGTTATCTATCTTCAACGAATTTCCATAAGAATCTGGGTAGTATTTGATATGGAAATTCAAATTCAAGGGGCTTTATCAGGTCAACCGTCAATTGGATCCATCACAAACCTACCTTAAAAATATTGTAATTGTGGTTTCAAATTTCAGGGTCATAAGAATCATTCAAAATAGAAAGGATCAAATTACACCATTTAATGCAATACCATATCAATTCTGGTAGGATTCTAATTCACCCTCTGAATCATATATCATCATTACATATGTGCATCGGATCGAGTTGTATGATTTAAATTGAGAATCATATGATTTTGATAGCTTGACTGTAGAGATCCATTATTGAGCCATAACGTAAGTAAACATATTTGACTATTTCCACAAAGAATTATGCAATCAAGAGAAAAAAAGTAACGTGGCCACATTGTATAAAGTTACTGCTCCAATTAGCCGACAATTTACTCAAAAAGCTTCAAAGTCAAAATTCCACCTTCCACTTGATCATAGGATACTAAAAACAATATGAGGATATTAGTATAAAAAAGATCATGCTTTGTGTCTAACAAGATATTAAAAGTTAGGGTTAAATTTAATTTCTTTTTAGTCCTTATAAAATACCCTCCTCAGTTTTGTCCCTACTAAAGTTTTCAATGAAGTTTAGTCCTCCACTTATTTTCCGTTGTTGAAAATAAAAAAGAAATAGTTGGGAATAGCGGCATTTAATGCTTATTGAGTCTTTTATGTCTAGAACATATTTAACCCAAAAATTTATTTGTCTTTATTAGGAATAGCCATATTCTGTAAGGCTTGATGAAACCAAGAAGTTAAATAATTTTTTTCTAACTAACAAATAAGAATATGCTTCTCGTAAGGATCTTTTAAATTGTTAATCCCATTGTCAAGGTGTGTTCCTATGTTAATCCCAACGACACCACCAGCCACTTATAATTTACAAGTTGGGATCCCTCTTCATATTGAAAATTTAGTGTATTATATTATCTTCTTTAGCAACAGAATCAATATTAATTATCAGGGACTACTCATCATAAATATTCGAATTGTAAATGATAATCAACACAAGTACATCTTTCTCAACCCCTATATCAACTTATTATCAAGAACGTTGCTTCAGAGGAAATTTGACAACAGATGTTTAAAGATTGTGCTTTTCTAGTACTAGAACAGTTATGCACAAAAGTTTTTAAAAGTAAATATATTTGAATGACAGGTTTAGAAAATAAAATCACATACCTTGAGATTTATTACAGCAACCTTATTTGCTGGTCTTGAGAGCTGTTCACTAATGTAGGCCATAGACTTCAGCATTGGTTCCAAAGAAACTCTTGAGAGCTGAAACTTAACCTCAGATTCTTTTGATGGAGTCCGACTATAATCTTGCAACTGCAATATGGTACTCGGAGTATGTTAAAGGATTAAATTTCCTCACTGGTAAGAATATGATATGAGAGGGCAAAAGAAAAGTACTTTTCCAACTGAAAGGCTACAGAAGATATGTATAAACATGCAAATAAAGCACTAAAATCTGGACCAACTTTAAAGCTAAGCTAAATGAAGAATACAGGAATTTACTTTTCCTTAGTTGAGGATAATATGAGCATACCTTCAGATTGATTACAGCTACTTTATTCTGTGGACTTGAGTTTTTGTTCTCCATTACCCATGTCATTGATTTTAGACATGGAAGAACCGCCTACATGAAAGAAATCACGGATCAAATTAATTCCATGGAATCTTAATTCCACTGAACAACAAAAACAGAAGAAAAAAGGTTCGTTTTCCAAGTACCATATTTCCAGATGGAACATCATCTCGATGAAGAGACACCGGGGCCATTCGTGGCAAATTTAGGTCAGCAACTGATTGAACCGGACCACCAGAATCATTAAGATTAAACCTCCTTGTTACTTCATCTTGTCGAGGCCACAAAAGAGGAGTCGTATCCAAAGTTGAATTGGTAGTTTTTTTGTCATTATAAGTAGTCCCACTGGCCTGATTATTAGGTGTAGCTTTGGCCACACTTCTTTTCATTGCAGCAACCTTCTTTCCACCTTCTTTAAGACCAGTCATTGCAGCATTAAAAGTTTCAACAGTTACTGCCCCTTCCTCAGCATATCTGATGGCTTCCCTGCATAGATTGCTGTACCTCGATGTCAGAGACTCCTTTCCATGTAATTCAGCAGTACGTTCATCCGATCCGGCACTACTTTTTGCATTTCTTGTCCACCGTTTTAAGATGTAATGAGATGGTAAAGTAAGTACATTTGTCATAGTGAAAACAGTTAAGATATGCCTGCAAAGAATGCCTGAATACTCAAACATTTGGCAACTACAGTTAGCTCTCAATTCAGCATGGTTAAATGCAACAATGTATGCCTTGTGGACATCCTCAAATTTCGCAACCTTGAATGTGCTATTTACCTCATCTCCTTCAATTATATTTGCAGTATAAACAAAAGTTTCGACTAGCTCTTCCTGAAACTTTAAAAATATTTTTTTTGTATAGAGGTTAGCAGCCTGTTTCTCCATTGGTGAAGGTGTCTTCAAATCTGGTGTTGTGCAAATTGTCTCAAAGTCTGCTTCTATTTCCTTTTCAATCCAGCTTTCTACAGCTCTTTCATACTGCCTAAAGAACAACGGCAATGTCATCAATGGATTGACATAACCATCAAAAAAATAACCACCAAATCCTTGATTAGGAGATATTGCAGCAAAAAATGAATCACGGAAATATGCTGGAACCCATTGAGCACGAGCATTATACAATGACTGAAGCCAGTCATTTCTTCTGAGTTCATATTTATCAAGGATAGAATTCCAAGATGACTCAAACTCCTCAATGGTTTCTGTCAGGTTGATAGAGTTATAAAGTTCACCCTGAAAATTTGGATGCGCTAGACATACATGGGCCAACTTTTCCTGGCCTTCTCTCAAGACATGCCACATGTTAATACAGTGGCGAGCTTGTGGGAAAACTTGTGAAACTGCTGCCTGTATAGCTCTGTCTTGATCAGTAGTTATAGAGACAGGTTGTCGGGCATTCATTGCTGTGAGAAATGTCTTGAAGAGCCACAATAAAGAAGCCTCGGAGTCGTCCAAAAGGAGTGCACAACCAAACAAAACCGTCTGACCATGATGGTTCACTCCAGTAAAAGGAGCAAATGGCACTTTGTACTGGTTAACTCTGTATGTGGTGTCCAGATGAACTGCATCACCAAAATGACTGTAAGCTGTCCTGGATCGGGCATCTGCCCAAAAGACATTAGACATATGATTGTCTTCATCGAGTTGTATAGCATAGAAGAAACCAGGATTCTCAGCCTGCATTTTCTTAAAATATTCCAGCAGATTATGAGCATCCTTCCCTAATGTTCTGTTTTGGAAAGGCGCCCTAGTAGTATAATTCATCAATGTGGCATTTTTAACAGGCTGACTTGGTTCCGCGACATTGGCAGCGTGAATATTCAGCATCCCACAAGTATTCTGATTAGAAATGTGATTCCCATCCATAGATACATACAGGACACCACTTGGAACAAGTCCAACTCCTTGATAAGTTTCAGGCATAGTCCTTCCAACACTGGAAAAATGCTTACGTGGATGCAGGTTTTGTGTCTTGCTGGAATTCACCATTGAATGACTATGTTCCTTCACCAATTTGGTTACAACCCATTTATTTTGATCCTTTAGCTCAATCCTAATCATTGCATCACAACTGTCATTAAACCTTTTTTTTAAACCTTCCCTTCCACACACAAACTCCACATACATATTTGGCCCATCGGCTTTAGAGCGAGTACGTGAACCAACTTTAGAGCTGAAACCCATGTGTTTCGCATACTCATCGTAGAAATTCTTGGCAATATCTTCTGAATCAAATTCCATACCCAAATATGGCTCAGAAATCCCATCCTCAACATAAAATCCAAAGCTTTCAGCATTATTAATTTCAACATCACTAGGTTCTGTATCCCCATCATCTGCCCTAGCTTGATGATCACTCTCGTCTTCAACATTTATCACGTGAACATCCATTTGAAACAATTTATACTACTATGTTATTGTGTGTCTGATTCATTGGTAAATGTACTGACCAAGGGTCGTATACTCTAACCCTATAAAATAGTAATTAGGTGCCATCTAAGTTGCCTGAGCTCCAAGTAAATTCAAAATTGAAAAATGCAATACATAAAGTAAAAAAATGGTCCCTATAGACTGCTAAAAACTTCATTATATAAATGCCACGTCTAGACATTCTGTGGATGTGTTCAATCATTGTATCCTTTATATTATTAATTCTTAGTAATGAATAAATGAAATATAACAAAACAAAGAAAAATAACTTCTGAATTACCAAAAAAAGAACTTGTTCAGATTAAAAAAAAAACAAATTAAGCTTATATTCCTATGAAACAACATTAAATTATTCTGTCTGACTATAGCCCAGTCTTCTGTGCGTTTAAATTGCAATTTAAAACCAACAGGGAATCACACATTAAATTATTATGTCACTAACACATGACTTTTTATTTAAACCCTCTGGTTGGTAATGAGTCCCTAGTAATCTGGAGTTTGGCCAGGCGGTAAGTAAAACCTAGCCAAAAATTGTCTCAACTAGGATTCTGACTTAAGTTCTCCTGATCTATTCTTTCTTAACTAAAACTCATTAATCACTCGAGCCAAATCACTTAGTTTCACTAACATGACATGATCAAGTAAGTGTAAAATAAATGACAATCTATAAGTAACAGTAACTGCAAAAACTAGTAAAAGGAAAGGAAAAAGATAATTCCAAGAAAAAAATCTACAAAAATCAACAAAGTCCCTAATACGTATAACTGTGGCCTACAATAACAAGAATGAAGCTTAACCCATAGGCAATTCATTGAAGAAACGTTTTTGCACAAATTAAATTAACATGAAAAATTAGGAACCCTAACTTACAGAAAAAAAAAAAACGATAAGCTCGAGGAAAGCGATTAACTTACGAACGGTGGAAAAACGCACGTGAGCAGTAACGTTCGGAAATTGAAACGACGGTGTTTTGGAGGTGGTTGGGGTTTCTCGACCACCGGGAGTCGCAAGGGAGAGAGAGGAGGAGGAGGAAAGAGAAAGTGAGTGCGTGCCGCAGATTGAACGTGTCATAAGTACACACGCGTGATGTGTACCGTTAGATTCAGATCGAACGGCTACGGTTGGTTTAGAGCAAACCACTTTCCTTTTTACGAAAGTGGGATCTGCGATAAAGTTGTACGTTTGTGGTGCGATTTGCCAAGTGCATGACCAATGTTGTGTTGTGGGTACAACACTTGCATTGTGTTTTTCGTATTTTTTTTTACTTACTTCTTTTTTTTTGGACATTTTTATTTACTTTTTAATTAGATTAAATTGTAAATTTTTTAGTTTAACTGAGTTTTTAATTAGATTTTTGTAGTTTCATATTATTTACATGTGTTTTAATGAGTTTTTTTTTATCTAAAATGTATGATCTTCTCAATTTTTTATGTATTTTTTTATAATATCATTAAATTAATATTATTTAAATTATTTCTAATAAAATATTTTTTTATAGATTTATAATATTAATAAACGTATTTGTGTCTAAAATAGGTAAATTGATATTTGTTTTTTATTTATACATTTTTCTATGAAAAATGATCAAATAACAGTGTTATTTTGAGAAGTAGAGAGTAACATTACAAGAATATACATGATAATCTGGCATAATTATTAAGCTAAAAGAAGACGAAGACTTGTTGGTTGACTTGAAGCATTAAACAAGTATATACTTGAACTTCCTCAAAAATTGTGAGGCTGAGTATGTTGTTTTGTTTATGATATTTCCAAATCCCCATTATTCTTACATCATTTATTAACAAAATCTGCATGCTTCAGGTTCTCTCTTTCCTTTCCTCCTTCTTTCTCTTCCTTTGTTGTTGCTCTTTTTTTCTCTATGTTATCTTACTTTGCTATAATTGTAGTCTTGCACACTTTGTAGTTTTGTAATTTTAAAAATTGTAGTAATGAAGGAAATGGAGGTACAACAAAATGGTTTTATTCAAAGGGAAAATGAAGAAAATAGAGATTTGATAATTCGCATGGAAACCATGCTACAAAGTATTGAACTTCCCTTAGTCTCAAATTGTTGTATATACAAAGTACCTCAAAAAATTCGGAAACTCAATGAACAAGCCTATACTCCAACCATTGTTTCCATTGGCCCATTTCACTATGGTGACAATAGGTTAGTCTCAATGGAAGATCTCAAATTGAAGTATCTCAAGAGTTTCCTTGAAAGAACTGAAAAGGGTTTAGTTCATTTAATAGGATACATCAAAAAATCAGAAGAAATCATTAGATGTTGTTACTCAGAAACAATTGAACAAACAGGCGAAGATTTCGTAAAGATTATTTTAACTGATGCTTGTTTCATAATCGAGTATTTTATTCGATCGCTCGAGTGGCCTCAAGAAGATCCTTTATTGTCCAAACCATGGTTGAGGTGTGATGTGAAGCTTGATCTGATATTACTTGAAAATCAGCTTCCTTGGTTTGTTCTTGAAGACTTGTTCAACCTAACAGAACCTAGCAGCGAGGTTTCGTCTTTTTTTGATGTTGCTTTTCACTATTTTAAAGTCCATTTCTTGCATAGTATTTTACCTAATGAAGCAAATAACCGCAACTTCACTTTACACTATTTTCATAAACACTATCAACATTATATAATGAAGCCTGATCAAGTTAGCATGCAATTGCACAATCTCACTGATCTTCTAAGGGTATTTTACTTACCACCTGATAGGTTACCAAAGAGGGGAAAACAAACAGTTAAGCATCTATATAGTGCAAGCCGGTTAGTTGAAGCAGGTGTTAAGCTTCATGTTGGTCAAGGTTACCAAAGTGTACTTGATTTACAATTTGCAAAAGGTGTTCTTACAATACCAAGATTTGAAGTTTGTCATTGGACTGAGACATTAATTAGGAATGTGATTGCATTTGAGCAATGTCATTATCCATTTCAGACTTACATAACTGATTACATAATACTATTGGATTTCTTGATTGATACTGCTCAAGATGTTGATACACTTGTTGACGAGGGAATAATGACTAACACATTGGGTGATAGTAATGCTGTTGCTAGTATGATTAACAATCTTTGCCTTAATGTTGTTCAGGAAAATGTCAGCCACAGTTATGTTTTGCTTTGCAGAAAATTGAATCGCTTTTATGAGAATCCTTTTCATAAATATAAGGCGGTTTTCATGCATGACTACCTCAGTACTCCTTGGAAAATAACATCTTTTGCAGCTGCAATTGTACTGCTTTTGCTTACTCTAGTTCAAGCAATATGTTCTGTCATCTCATTGTTTTAGGTTGTGTTCTGGTATTCTTCATTCTTCAATAATGCTGTCATCTTCGGTTTTTGAGTTAATGTTCTTTGTGCATTAAATACTAGAGTCGTCGTTCTCTTGCTCTTAGATGCTTATGGGACTAAGACACTTGATCATTGGTCCATTTGTTTTAAATTTTGAGATGTCATATAATGTATTTGTTGTTGTTAAATGCATAAATTCCAATTCTGCTCTTGTGACAATAGATACTGTAAGTCTCTTATGCACTAGTATGAGAATGTGTTTGTTATCCACATTAGTAGACACCATAATGGTAAGGCTCATAATTTGGTAGGAATGACAAAAAGTTTGGCGCTAGAACTTGGATGGAGAATGCTCCTTATCATGCTACTCAATCTCTCTTAAATAGATAGGTTTGTTAACAAATATTTCATCAAATTTTGGATAAAATACATCAATTTTTATTGACTAAACTGTTTTTTATATTCAAGACTAAAAGAAATATGTGGTAAGTAGACATGTATAACTAATAGAGCGATAGACCTACTATAGTTACTATAGTGAGAAGATTTTGAAATTGACCAAAAATATCATTAATAGAAATTTTAAATTACTCTTTACTTGGTAATTTTTTTAAAGAGTTTGAGAACTTAACTAACATAAGTGATTAATACATGCATGGACTCTTTGTACAACATCCACATTTGAAGGAAGCAACCATAATTATCTTTTACAATTCTCTGATAAACAAAGAAATGATTTGAACGTAGAGGACTCATATCCACATAATCAACTCAATATTTTATGTAAGTTTAAAGCAAATTTTAAATTAAGATTTTGATTAAAAAAAAATGAAATAGTGATTTTTTAATACTAACAATTCAAATATATTTTCTACATGAAAAATATTTTTATTTTTTGAGGTTTAAGTATACATAAAAAGTTATTTTCTTTTAGAAGCATAAAGTCCTATCTTTATTAATTCTAGTCTTATATACTCAAAGATCGGTGACATATATTTCGTGACATGTAACTCTGAAATCTAATTACTCGACACGATAAGACAACAAAATTCTCTTCAAGAGTTATAGTTTTTAACATTATTGTATTTTTAATTATTTATTTAAATTTTTTTTATTAAAGTTTGTCTTTTCAATATTGTTAGTTGTAACAAGATTAGTTTTCAAATAATATCCATCGTCATAATATATCAAATTGATGATAAAAAGTCCAATATAATAAATATTTTGTAATTTTATTTTAAAAAAAATACAAAACTAAGATTTACTTAAAATAATAAATCGATTCCATTTTCATGTATATTTTTTAAGAAAATGACAATGTAATTTGATTGAATGTATTATAGCCTACATGGATAATACATCAAAATTAATCTGTTATAGAAAACTTACCTTAATATTTAAGATAAATACTTTTTTTTCAGCATATCTTACAAAGAAATATATTAATTTATAACCGAAAGATATTAAAAAAAGAAATTTTGAGTTTAGATATAAAAAAACTAACAAAAATATTAATTTCTCCGTCAATAAAAAATATTGACTATTTTTATTTTGAAGAGTGAACCCTTCAGCTATATGCAATGAAATGAATCGAAATTTGTAACTTGACACACTCACACACACATTCCGCTTCACTGCTTACATTGTCACAAACACAAACTGCTTCTTCCATTACAGAAAAAGCCCTATACTTCAATTCCCAACTTTTATTTTTCTTTTACAAAATGAAGACTATTCCTCTCATTCTTATGGGTTGTGGAGGAGTTGGTTCTCAACTTCTCCAACACATTGTCTCATGCCGTTCTCTTCACTCTTCACAGGTAACTCTCACACACCCTTTTACCTTCACATGTTCTCGATTTTCATTATTCTGTTTTATTTTCCCTTTTCTTCACTACCTATTTAGTATCAAAAGCTTTGCTTTAGATTAAAAATGAAAACTTTATGGTGCTTTCTGATGACCCATTTGTCTTCTAGACCTTTTTATGTTGTTATGGGGTTATTGTTTGGAGTTCATTTGCTAACCTTAAATTCATTAGGTATTGATCACTGTAAAGTGTGATCATTTTATGACATTGATGGAAAATTTGTTCATAAAATTTGAAGTGTTTTTGTTTTGTTTGTTATTTTGCTTGACAGGGACTCTGCTTGAGAGTTGTGGGAGTTGGTGATAGTAAATCTCTGGTGGTTGTTGATGATTTGTTTAATAAGGGGTTTGATGATAGCTTCTTGTTAGAACTTTGTCGGCTCAAGCATGGCGGTGAATCGCTCTCAAAACTTGGTGATTTTGGTAGATATCTATCTATGCCAATATTCCTAATTTGACTTGGTGGTGATATGAATGTTTGTGTGGTTTCTTATATGCTTACTCTTTCATTGTCATTTTAAGGGCAATGCCAGGTATTTGTGCATCCGGAATCGGAAAGAAAGATTTTAGAGATTGCATCTCAACTTGGTACAAAGACAGGTATGTTGAATTTTTGTTATGTCGCGCACCACCTGCTTAATGTGATTGATTTCAAAGCAAATCCTAATAAAGATTAAAATTTCGTTGTATGCAATCACTTAGACAGACATTACGGCTGAATTTTTCATTGTAGGTTTGGCCTTTGTAGATAGCACTGCTAGCTCTGACACTATTGTGGTGCTAAAACAAGTGGTTGATTTGGGTTGTTGTGTTGTAATGGCAAATAAAAAGCCTCTTACATCTACAATGGTAAGATCATCAGAAGTGTTTAATAATAATTGTTGAAATAGGAGGGCAGGAAATACATAATTTTTGTCAAGTAGAATAATCCTGTTTATGGTCATGTTCATTTTGGTCTTAAAAGATAAAAATCATGCAACATGATCCCTAAACTTTATAATGTATGAAAGTTTGTCTTTCCATTGGAATTTCTGTTAAACTATTTAACAGAACTCGTCGTTCTGATATCATGTTTTTGAAGCTTCGACACTAAAATGCTCTCATGATATGACCCTCCTTGAAGTGGACTTTTCCAATCTCAAAGTTTGGTACAAAAATGGTCACATGATCTGAATGTTGCTTTTTCTGTTAGCATTTGACAGAAAATAAAAAAGAAGGATGGAAATGTGCATGTTATAAAGTTTAGGTCATGTCTTGTTTCAAAGTTTCGAGACCGAAGTGCACATGGCCCTAGATTAAAGGGGGTCAATTCGACTTTTCCCTAAAAGAAAGTTTCACTATAATTATTCTATTCTATCAAATAAAAATAAGGTTTTACTTTCTTCCGCTTTACTTTGTTTCTTTATTCTATTGTGGCGCTTGCCTCATTTAAATAATTACTCTTACATGGAACAGGAGGATTTTGAAAAACTTATGGCATATCCACGTCGTATCCGTCACGAGTCAACTGTAAGTGATGTTAATTCTTGCCTCAACTAGATTACAGATGTATCTACATGTTATTGCGATGAGATAGTTATATTTCTGTCTTTAATTCTAATCTCAAAGTAACCAAATTAGAGCCTGTATAAGTTCTGGATGTGTTGTATGGATCTATAACTCAACTGAACTCTCCCATTAAAAGAACTTGGTATAATGTCATCTTCATCTAGAAATAAGGAAGGAAAGATATTGAATTTGAGGAGTGTATTTTACTCAATAATACCTTTATGCATATATGAAAACGTGGGAAATCCAAAATCCAAATCAGAAGAAAAAGGATCCAATATATGAATTTTGATTTAATTTTGAAATGTATGAATGATATTATCATATTTTCTTCCTTTAAAGATTTTAGAAAATCATTTTACTTTTAATATGTTCTTATGGAATAAAAATGTATGTTTCTGTAAATGTATGTTATGCATGTTCTCAGAGTCACTATACATGTTTGATTCTGCCTCCTGTTTGTCTCATTCATTGTTTTTGAAATATGGAAGAAATGGTTTTGCAATAGTGGCAATGAATATTTCTGATGAGAAATCCTGTAAAAAAATTCTGAGCTTTTCAGAAACTATTGATATGTGATACAAAATGTACATGTCTTCATCCTTAGCCCCTTACAATCCTATTAACAAAGTTGGAAAGCAGCACCACCAAGCACATAAGTAACTTCTCTAAATTTTGCCATTTTCAATTTAGGAGCCTGGAACTGTGTTTTCCAATGGAAACTATGTATGTCCTTGAAGTGGGATTTATGCACGCAGCAATATGTCTATTATGGTTACTTTAAAGTACAAAACACATGATTTAATAATTTGGAAACTTCAGATGGAGGAATGTTTTCAATTTGCTATTCTCGTTGAATATTAGTTGTTACAGATGCTTTTTCGTGGTTTAGATATGTTCAAGAAGACCCTGAGATTCCATAGTAAGGAGAGTAGATTAAATGGAGGGTAGCCCAATTGACATAGGATAGCCAAAGAGAAGAAGCTATTGAGACAGATGTAGAGGTCAATGGTTTGGTTAGAGATATGATCTATGATAGCACATGGAGTTGTTTAGCGATAAGGTCTAATGAAGTGTTTATTAGTGGTGGGTAGTCCTAACCCTACACGCTGGTTTTGTGTGCAAGGCCCAACCCAAATTCTAAGAATTATATTATATACCGGTTTACTTTCCGACAATTTTTTCAATGATGTATTCATGCTTAAATCAACTCTCTTCTTGGAATCAGTTAATTGTACAATTGCTTGTTCAGTGATCAATTTCTCAAATTTGTCTTGATAGCAAAATGTGCTTTGAATGTGCCATGTATATTTGTTAGGTTGTCAATTAATGGAAGTGAAATTCTAATAGGAAACTGTGCTTATCAAAAACTTATTTGACTTCATTTGAATATTGAAATATCAGTGATTGAGGAGCTATGAGTTATGACTGATCTGGTTGTGATGTTCTTAAAGGTAGGTGCTGGTCTTCCTGTGATAGCATCCCTGAATCGCATAATCTCTTCTGGTGATCCTGTTCATCGCATTATTGGAAGTCTGAGTGGTATAACATCTTTCATTGTTGTATGATTTTATCTTCTAGATATTATTTTTTATGCCTGATCATGTATTCATGGTAGTCTTCCACATAAATTTAAGGTATTGTTATTGTATGTTGATATTGAATTTTATGTTGCATACTTTTACTAGGAACATTGGGGTATGTAATGAGTGAGGTTGAAGATGGAAAGCCGCTGAGTGAAGTTGTTAGAGCTGCTAAAAGTCTGGGGTACACTGAACCAGGTTATTGACTTTTTTTAATAAGCAAACCAGATTATTGATTAATGACTGCTACTTTTGAAATAGTATTATTGAGTTTGCTCAATTTGCTAAATTTTATTGTTAGTTTATGATAATTTACCTTTAAGCACGAGTGGATTATTTATGTGTACTATCTTGTTGCAGATCCACGTGACGATCTTAGTGGAATGGATGTTGCTAGAAAGGTCCGATAATTTCTTTTTTTTTTTCTCTGCAAAGTTTAGTTTTATAGCTGTTCCGCTTTATCGAAAAACTCACGAATCTGTTTCATTGGCTCAAGTTAGCAAAATTCCTGCACTGTTTGCGGCTAATGGGGCTTCAATTTCATTTCCAAAGTTGTGATATTGGAGTTTATCAACTTTTTAGTTGACGATTTCTTATCATGGGACTTTCTGCACTACTTTTGAATGAAGTTGAGTGTACTATATTATGAATTTAAAATGATCTAATACAAACTTTCTGCTTTTTGGGCCAATGTCAGGCTTTGATTCTTGCCCGAATACTTGGACATCGGATTAATATGGAAAACATTCAGGTTTGTTTGGCATTTTTCACATTCTACTTCTCTGTCCCACCTTTCCTATATTTAGCTTATTTTCCCCCTATGTTAATAATTTTATATGCATTTCACAGATTGAGAGCTTGTATCCCAAAGAAATGGGGCCTGATGTAATGACTGTTGAAGACTTTTTGGGCCGTGGACTCTCGTTGCTGGACAAAGATATTCAAGAGAGAGTTGAGAAGGCAGCTTCAAATGGAAATGTTCTGCGATATGTCTGTGTCATTGAGGGCCCAAGGTATCTTCTTTTTCCTCCCTTTTGTATTTTGTGTTCAATCTAGCATTGTTTCATACCTCAACACATATAGTTTTCTCCTTTTCCTAGGTGTGAAGTCGGTATTCAAGAGCTTCCAAAGAATTCTCCTTTAGGAAGATTAAGAGGAAGTGATAATGTGGTAATCTTCTTTTATTTTCTCGCTTTTGGTTTGTGTATATTTAACTAGTAAGATACCTCTGTTCGCACGGGATATTTTTGTTTTTACACATGTTGGAAATAGACATAATCAAAATACATCTAAAAGCTGTGAGAAAATTATTTTGTGATAACACTGAGTTAGCTCAGAATTGTTGCTTCTACAGTATTTGATGACCAAATATGCTTCCCCTTGCTGTCTTTGTGGTTAATGCTGCAAAGTAGCAACATTTTGTATATATTACTTGTTAATGGATAACTCTCTGTCAAGCATCTTAATACTTGCTAACCATTTCCCTCTTGTTTTTCTTGCATAGATTTCTCCCCTGGTTGATAGCAGCCACAACATTCTATCCAGAGTACTATTTTGTTCTGCTTTCGTTCTATTTGATCCTCTTGGTCTTCTTGATAGATCTGTGTATTTGATGTTTAATTGGCTGGAGCACTTTTGTTCAATTAGGACAACATATACATACAAAGTCCTTTCAAACTTACAGCAGGATCTCACTTATCTAATCAAATAACTGATTGAGCTTTGATGTCTAAAACTGAAAACTAAAAACTTCAAAATGATCTTTCAAGTGGTTCAAGAACTAGAAGAATAATTCTCATCATATGCTAGAATGTTCTAATATGAAAAGACAGAGATAGTGAGAGTAGATATGTTCAAATGTGAAATGAAAATTAATGAATGATAAAAACTGAAAAAGCAGTGAGAGGAGATGTTAAAAAGGACGGAGAGTGTCTTTTAGCGGCAAAGTAGTATGTCTTTGAGCACATGCCACGTGGCAAAATTGGAGTGAAGTTTCTTAAATAGAAAGTAGGATAGAATAGATTAGGATTATTTTCCATTGTAGAGGCTTGACATGGCACCATATGCTTTCATTCTCAATTTATATGCTTTGCCATACAGTACAAGTTTGGATTTTCTGGAGCAATAATAACCATTTTGTATGTTGATGCAAATGACAGTTGGAAGTATACACCCGATGCTATAGTGACCTACCTCTGGTTATTCAAGGTGCTGGAGCTGGAAATGACACGACGGCAGCCGGTGTCCTTGCTGATATCGTGGATCTTCAGGATTTATTTCCTTGAGGGAAATGTTTTTGTTCTGTGAATTTAAAGAAAATAAAAGTTACAGCTGCTATGTATCTTGTCATGTAATCTGGTCGACGTGCTTTTAAATTTTTGGTTAAAGTTGGTCCCCATTCATGATTTGTACTACCATTTTCAGTGTTGTACAAAGGCATACATTTCACCAATTTTACAAATGTGTGCCCTTTATACACCTAAAATCATTGTAGTTTTATTTATTTCTTGAGTAATGGAGCTTTCTATTTTTATGAGAAATTGAAAGGGTTTCTTCTCCAAGAGACATGTCTAAATGAGCCACACGACACTATCAAATTTGGAATCACAATTTTAATCCAGAATCTTGAGGAATATGGACATTAGTCTAGCTATTCATATACATTGTCATCACTTAACTCGATCTTAACAATGTAAGAATTCACATTGACTTGTGCTTAAACTTGTCTCATTTTAATGCAGCATCACTCTTCAAAATTCTGCTAATTCAGTGCAATCAAAGTAGCAACCTGTAGGTCCTTCATCTGGTAAAAGGGCCAGCATGACTGGACCTCTAGCACCCTCGTGTGCTGTTATTGTGCCTTTATGCCAGTTTAGATCAGTGCTTACAAAGCCAGGATGAACACAGTTTATGAGCATGTCAGGATTTTTCTTGGCAAGAACTCTCGTGTAGGTGTAGGCATTGAGACTAGCCTTTGAGATGCTGTATGCTGGAAGCATCATTCTCCACCCATTAGCTTCAAGATTATTTCCTTTGAAATCATACAGAAATTTCTTCACTATGTCATCTATTTTCTCTTCAGACAGTTCATCCACATTCCCAAGTTCATTTCTTAGCCTCCCATTTGGAATCCTCTGCAATATCATGATGTTTCATCAATTTTCATCACGTTGTATTTATTAGGCATGTCAATGTGTTCTTTCTTTTCGCACTAGTACAAAACATATTGAGCATATTATCTGTAAAAGATGATGATGTTTCTTATGCAGCTGAATTTCGGCTATATACCTTCAACTCACCCCTGAGGGAGGAGAGATTCACTATCCTTGCCTTTGCAGATGATAACTGTAGCAGAGGAAGGAGAGCCATAGTAACTCTTTTTACACCATAGTAATTGGTATTTAAACATTCTTCTGCCTTCGTGTAAGTTTCTGTAATAACTCCTTGAAACAAGGTTTTGTCAACCTTACATGACAACTGCATCCACAAGTTATAAAAGGTGTCATTTTATAAATTCTGGTAATTTAGTAGTATTTTGAGTTTACCCAAGTTGCAGGATCCACATTCATGGTCTGTAGACTCTCCTCGTCTACTTCTACACATGATGCTCCTGCATTATTAATCTGTGCAAAACTAGTTACTTCTGTTTACTGATACAAAAGGATGGAGCTGTTTGTATTTTTTAGGAATTGACTCATTATGAACCCAAAAACAGCAATAGAAAAAGAAGGAAAAAAAAGTTTTATTACTTGTGCTTTTAAACACTGAGAGACAACAATCTCATACTGATATATGAATTTTCATAAAAATGATGATTATAAATGTTGAAAATATATTATGATTTTTGTATTTATTGTATAGACAATATCATATTATGTAAATCAAGATAGTATCTCCTATGTTTATGTTTGTATCGATTGTCTTGAGCTTATATAAAATCGACTTAGTTGTGTAATTCAAACACACACGGTTTCAAAAGATGTATCTCTTTGTTTTCTCTCTTTCAACAATAAACATTCAAGAAGATTGAAAGTTTCAAATGATAGATCTATAAAATAAAATAAAAATTAAAAGAATCACCCTCTAACCAAGATGTCAAGCCTGCCAAATTTTTGTTGGATGAACTTGGCCAATGACTCAATACTGAGAGCATCCAAAACATCCAGTTGATGGAATATCACATTTGACAGACATAACTGGTGGAGCTTTGTCATGGCATCCCTTCCCCTTGTCTCATTTATTGCTGTTAAGACAACCACAATGCCTAAAGATGCAAGTTGCTGTACTATCTCCAGTCCAATGCCTTTGTTTGCACCTGTAACTACTGCATATCTAGACATACCAACCAGATCATGTGTCAGACACAACCTTGTAATGTAGTTTGAGTTTTAAGTGTCTTGAGGATGATTTTCAATCAATGATATTGGTTCACTACCTTTGTGCCACATATGTTCCATTTAATTCCATATATGTAGCTGAGGATATGCAACAGACTCTTAAATTTTGTATAAGCTGCAAAGTATTAAATGTTAAGGAAAATATCAATAAGAGTTTCTCCATTTTGTATAGAAAGATAATGTCTCTAATTTAAGAAATAAAGTTACTACTATCTCTATATCTCTATTATGTGTTCTAAATTATTGTTTAAGGTTTTCTCGCACACATTAATAAATTAAATAAATTAAATGAATAAATATAATAATATCATAAAAAAATTCATATTAATGTATCCAAAAAAATTTATTCTTATTAACTATTGACTGTTAACTATTTTCATAAATACATAGTTGAATAGTGAAATCAAAAGTATGCACAATATTAATTTAATAAAACAAAATTAATTAATTGTGTCTTGAAAGTATAAAACTGACAATTTCACATATAAAGAGATCTTCATTTCGCAAAAGAAATTAAAATGTTCATTATTATAGTTCATTGGTATATAAATAATATAAAAACATTCCAAAATATCGTGATATTAATTAAATTTTTTTACACCAAAACTATAATAATAATAATAATAAATAAATAAATAAATAAAATTTAGAAATTGAGAGGACCTCGAGTGCGGTCTTGTGTTTCAACAATTAATGCCTAGTTGAAAGCGAAATGAGAGTAAGAGCACTAAATAGAATGAGATGCATATTGGAAGTTGGATATATAAAGAAACAAATTACAATGTCATGTAATTGTTTATCATTTAATTTAATTATTTAAATTCTCAGGAATTATTCTTTTTTGACTAGAATATCCGCTATTATGTAAACCTATTGTTATGTGTATGAAATAAGAAGCATCGTCAAGTTTTTGTGATTTGGTCAACATGTTGTTGGCTTAGATATGATCATCTTTAATGATAACTGCATATGAAAACCTTTTAGATAACTTCCAATTTTATAACTCATTTATTTGCATGCGTTTCATTCTTCTTTTTATTTTTCTCTGCGCTCCATACTAATATATAATGTCCACTATAAATATGAATATATAATCAATGTGTGGATCATTAAATTTGGTTTATATTAACTAATTAGTTTGTTTAATTTTAATACCTATCTGTGTCATCGGATATGGAGGAAACATTATGTTTTTCTATATATAGATAGGAATGTGTCGTATATCAATTTATATATGTAAGTCATTTCCGTCAAAAAATAAATAAATTAAAGTATATAAATAAATAAAAATTCGTACCAATATCAAATACAAATTAAAACAATAAAATAATCGAGTTCAAATATGATAGAAAATATTTAAAATCGATAAAAAAAAATATAATAATTATTAACTAAATTTTACTTAACTCCAATCTAACATTTAATTAAATTTATCTCTCATTTCCATTAAAATGTGTTTAAATATTTTTTTTAATTAAAATACTTAATAACTGCCATTAAACATTACAACTTTATAAACCCTTCTTTATTAAATCTCTTTATTATAGCATTTATTACACTCACATCAATCAATCTTTTATAGATTATGGCAGTAAAAAAAAACCTTTTCATCGATTATGATTTAAGCTTTTACATAGCATAGCCAAAAAAAAAACATAGAAATTCTATTCCATCTCTTATTTCATTATTATAAACAAATTTTAAAACCAATCTTATGCATTCTTCATTTTTAAATTGTATTCATTCTACCAAATTATATTAAAAAATAAATAAATAAAGTATTTGTTTTAATCTAATCTCCAATTTCACTAACTATAATAACACATTTTTCAAAACCATTTTTAGGCGTTCCTCTATTTAAAGTTGTATTCATTCGACCAAACAAATGAAGTGACAAACAATTGTGGAGCAAGAACTGATTGTGAAAAATCAAGAACTACATTATGATGAAATCTCATTACTTAAAAAACCACTGGCATTATTCTTAAATCTAAGCATTCCGATGACAACCATTTCGCCTCATTTTAGTGTTTCATGTCAAGACATTAAATTAGGAAAAGAACAGGAATGAATCCCCACAGCTGTTATACCGTGCAATTGATGTAGGGGATCCATATCTGAAAGCAACAGCTGATATCCTGGCAATTTCTCAATTCCCTTTTCCTTGCTGGATTTGTTGAAGAAGAGCAGCAGCCAGCTGTAGTGTTGCTTGTAAACGTTTCTGTGGATCTGCTTCTCCATCTTCCTGCAAGCTATTATCTGCCAGCTGCTGATTTCCATTAACCTCTCTTTGTTGTTCTATTTGACCCATCTGTGACATCTGAGGCACATTTGGCATCTGCTGTAGCTGCTTTTGCAACTGTAGAACGTGACTAAACTGAGTTGTTGAGAATTCAGAATTCGCCACTGCGTTGTTTTCTACGGCATACGATGGTCTGGATGATGTTTCAGACTCATTAAATCTGTTCTGCCTGGGATCACCCATTGTCGATGTGCTCAAAGAACTTCCTGATTGCCTCTGCTGCTCAAGAAGAGATGCAGCTAGCTGCGCAAGCTGTTCTGGTTGCAGGGCTCCCACAGGGGTTGAAGGATCGAAATTTCTTATTTCCGGATATGATGACATGCTATTTCCACTCAATGGAATACCAGAAATTCCGCTGGAATGTTGATTTGAGATCACATTAAACATGGGCTGACGCTCCTCAACGATAGGTTCAACAGCACCACTCAATAGATGCGAAGGTAAAGTTCTATGAGGCATAAAATTTTGCTGATTGTGAGAAGGCCAGTTTGATCCAGATGTTTGCGGCTGGATGGAAGGATAGTCACGACTTCTTTCATCGTAGGACTCAGGCATGCTGGCCACAGAACGAGCTGAATCCGATACGAATGGAGCTGCTGCAAATTTGTTTCCCAGAAATGAAAGATTGCTAATTCCGGAATTACCCAATTCCGAACTAGATGGTTGAGTGTTTGTAGGTATGCGTAGTGATGGAAATGACGAATTTGGATACAATGTATTCTCATTATAGGAAGATGATAGGCTTTCATTTTTCATTTCTCTTTCAATGTGCATAGGACCCTGGTTTAAACCAGGATATTCCAACCTTAGAATAACACCAGATATGCTCAATTTTCCAGGTACCTTTAACACTTTCTCTGAGAAATCTGATGGTGGTACAAGAAATAAGGTGGTCTTGTCATCCAGCTTGGAAACTGCAGCACGCTGCTTTTCCTCCAGATAATGCATAAACTCGTTGTAGAATTCCATGTCAGCATCACTTCCCGGAACAAAGAAAACAACCCAAACGCCAACTGCTTGGTAGTAGTGCTTTGAAAGCATGTCTAGACTAGTTCTTGCAGTGCAATCTAAGAATTCTGGTCTGAAATAAATGTTGACATTAAAACCCATCATAAAACAATTGATTAGAAAATGAAGTCAGTAAACTTTTGGCATTGTGCTATAATCGCATGGTTGTGATGTTAATTACTGCAGTGCGATGCCCGAGTTTTCAATCAGAATTTCTCCTTTACCACCACACCAATTTATGGGACACTTGATCTTTTTGGCTACTGTGTGGTTATCGGCATATGGGCTTATTTACAAGAGTTTCATATTGGAGATCTATTAAGGGGATTGGAGAGCTTCATTAGATGATGTATGTCATTGTCCTTCATTGGTTGTAGTATGAGGATTTTATGTCTCCTTATTCTGCTCTTTTCTATCATCTAATGAATTCTTTTATCAATTGATCGTGTTTTAATTTGAACATAACAATGTGCTGCATATATGTATAATCATAAAACAAGATGTATGTTTATTTTGGTAACAGGGTTGCATAAATATGAAGTATAAAGAAGAGCTCTAAAGCCACACATGCCTGCTCAAAAAGGAAGAAAAAAAAAACATCTTCATTTAACAGCCAACTAAGTTATTATATAATTCAATGACTAAATTAATTAGTTTTTACACATTTTCCACATCTCCTGCTGGAGATGGAGTATAAAGACCATCGAAGCTTTCAATGTTTTGCATGTGAAAGTGATAGTTTTGTAAAAGCAGAAAATTAAACCAAAAAAGTCGTCAAAACAAACCATTAGGGTTGAGGTGGTTTGGGAGAGACCCAAAAAGATGGTTACTTCAAAAAGATTAAACTACATGGCATGTGAAGTTTAATTATAGATCATACATAAAAAACCTAAAAGTTAACTTGAAAGCTTGTGCTAATGACCAATGAGATGCTTTTCTACCATAAGACAAATTAGTTACATGCTATGGATAGTCATTAAAATAAATAAATAAACTTAATGCTATGGATAATTAAGACGTCTTGAAAATATCAGTATGTTGGTTTTCTGGTAATTAAAATGTATATTGGTTTTCTTGAAAATGTCTTAAATGCCCCATTCGGAGGTCAGTGAGGTTTTAGAGATACAAGTATTATTCTGATTTTATAGAGCAATTTGATTTTTCCATGTTTCTCCCCTAGCATCTCCAGGTTGTCTTTTCATCCTTTCAAAAGCCATTATATCTCTTGAGAGTTTTAGTAAAACAATACTAGTTTAGAAATAGAAAGAATTGAACTATTTCAAAGCTGATATAAGACATTCTAATCTAGAAAAATAGATTTTAAAAGGAAAATTTTATACTTACAATGCAATATCTAGGACTTTCCCTACAGGGAAGCAGCGGGCACGACAAATAGGGGTCCCACCTTTAGCAATGGTTCCTTCCCATTTCCACTCAGTTGAAGATGAATTATCAGGTTCAGGTGTAAGTCTTTTTTTCTCAACAAAATTTGATTGGAGAGCACCAGGACCCATTTGGAAACTATCATAAGGTTTCCAGCCTTCGTGTCTATCTAATCGAACCGGAGGTGAACTTGGTGGCTGATTAAATGTTTGACCAAAAGTGAAATTTCCAGCATCAAAGCTTTTATCAAAAGGTTCATGGTGAGGAAAATCAGGTAATCTTGGGAAAACATGTTTTTGTCTTTCTAACTCAGAGAAAGCATACTCTGGAAGCTCTACCTCAGGAGAAGAGCCCATCTTTAGCTTTTTGGCCGCATGTAGATACGGAGCATCTTCTGGAAAGCGATGCGGATCTTCAAAGAATGGACCCCTTTGAGGATAATTCCGTGGAAAATCACCCTGATGAACATGCCTTTCTCTTGGTGGACTATTTATATGCTCATAGAGTTCTTGTGATGCTCCAAGTGGAGTCCCCTTCTCTCCAAATTTCCTTTGCTCGTATGTGTTAATTCCACCAGCCCATGAAGAACCCCTTCTGTTAGTGTCATAAGCATCAGAATCTTGAGTATCCCAATTCGGGATCAGATTCGGAGACCTAATGTTCTGCTCCCCACCAAAGCTCCTATCCTGCCTGAACTTCTCGAAAGATCCACCATGACCACTTGACTTGTATGATGGGGATCGAGGGCCATTAAATGAGCTCTTTCCAGTGTTTGATGGACCTGATTCACTCTTGGCAAAACAAATATGTACACGGGGATTCCCAAATAAATTTCCCTTCAGATTATCTAGTGCTCTGCATGCTGAAGTCACACTTCTAAAGCGAACAAACGCATAACTGCGACCTGGAAATGTCGAAATCTTCTCAATCTCACCAAATGGAGAAAAAGCCCTTCCCAAAATTAATTCATCCACCTTCAACTGAGCTGGGAACCCAATCCACAAAACCTCGCTGGGCTCTGGATTTTTCTCACTCAACTTGGATTTGTCAGAATACTGTGGTTCAGGGCTACCATGACGTCCTCTATCCCTTTGGGGGAAAGGAGATCCCCGCAATGCTGATCTTCGTTCATCACGTGAATAATCTTCATCACGTGTTACTGTCGATGGCTTATCCTGTGATCAACAATATAAACTAAATGTGAAATTGTTGTACGTTTCGGGCATACAGATTTTAGTATTCTGAAAGAAAGAAAGAATTCCATAACCTGGCTTAGATCATAATATGACAATTATGAAGTTGAAATAATTACCAACATCCAACACTTTGACTTTGTAGCAATAAGAGATTAACAAACAGACATTTTTTTGCTTTGACAAATTGCTTAGTTCGAAGCAAGTTTTGCTTCTATACGTGGCATGCGATGCTAAGTGGAACAACTTCTAAAATTGCACAATCAAAACTAGAGCACAAATCCAACACAAAGACAAAGAATGACTTTCACACAAGAAGAAAAGTACTAATTGAATGGTCACAAGTATGGTTGTATAAGGACTTGACCTAACACTAAAAAACAGACGAATAAGATATGTCGAGACAGCCGATCACTCTTACCTCTTCAAATTACGAGTACAACCGGATGTTACCCCACAAGGTAGAATCAGCTTCATATATCAAAAAATACTTTAGGCTCTTACAAGAAACTGGTGCATTATTGACCTTACATAAAAATTCAAACAAATTTTATGTTGGCTTCCAACTCCTTTTCCTAACATATTGTTCCCATATCATATATTGCTTGTGGCTTTCCAACTAGTGTATTACTGCCTAATCTCCTTCAATACCCAAAAGAGGAATTTTGTGTGAAGAAACAATTGAAACGCGGGATAAGCTATCTTATTCCATAAAAGTTACATTATTATTGATGATTTTAGAGTTCCTTTCTCTCCGATGGCATAAATTGATACCAAAAAGAGCCTATCTCAATAAGATTATTTTCCATATTGATCTGAAGGTCGCAAAATAACTTCATATCAAACATAGTTACACTAGCTCTGACTCTGATTGTTAGTTTACATGAAATCGAGTCATTATACCTAATAACAGACACGTGCATAGAGTGAAATCCCAATGCAGTCTTCTGACTTTCACCAGTCATTAATCATATTAAGTATCAAAATCAAAAAAATTATTCTAGGAATGAGCCTCCCATTTCCAAATACAAATAGCAAGAAAAAAACAAGGGAAAGGAAAAAAGGAAATTAAGGGGAGAAGAAAAACAAGTATAGTGTGGGATTGTAAACCAGATAACCCGAACGGGATTTTTTTTTTTTTTTGGTTTTTGTTTGGCTGAAACTGCAAATGAAAAAAATTTATACAAAAGAAACCCAAAACTGAACTAAAAAAGGCCATAAAAAATAACATAATAACATAATGAAGAATAGGGAGGGATGAACGAATGACTTATCAGCTTCTTAGTGCTATCATTCCTGCAGTAAATGGAAAAAAATAGCAGAACCCACTGTAACAATATACCAAAAGGAAAAAAACCACTAGAACAAAAACCTGTAAATAAGGCAGCATGCAGAGTGGGCTGGCAAAAGACATGGTAAAGCTATCTAGAAAGAAAAACCACCTGTCTGCACACTGCTGAATAAATATGGACACAATTATGAGTTTGTTCTTCATATATTGATGAATTTGAAAGGGTTCCACCAAGCCGCACTAGTATAGTAGTGGTTTCTCATATGCTAACTAGGCTAGTTTCCTTCAAGTCAGCTAGAGAAGTAAGATGCAAGAGTGCTATTTCTCAATCAAGTGCCACAAGGATATTGTATCATGGTCCAAGCTACATGTGAATTGGTGGCGATATATCATCTTGTTGATGAGATTGGATTCAAAAAGATAATGAATATGAAATTGCAGTATGACAATAAAGATTCACTGGGTGGCAAACTCTCCCAATAGTTCCTAACGGTGGCAAACTCTTGAAAGTGTCATTTTCTAAATGAAAGATTCAATGGGTGAAAAACTCTCCAAAGAGTTTCTAACAGTGCTGCATGGCCAGGTTCGTGTTTGAAATCAAGACTTTAGTTAAGTTGGAAAAGATTTGTGTCATCATATCCAAGCACTCTCGGATGATTGATGTGCCTCTTATGATCTAGAAAAGCAAATAAAAACCCTAATAAATTCACAGTCAGACTGAACTACAAGTTGAGAAATAAGATAATAACTCAACTAACTAATGAGCATAGAGTTTGTACATAAAGCACCAAACTTGAAGTAGTACAGGTTATAATTGTAAGGTTTCAACTAGTCCATGTCACTTTAAACTGTCAAGTAGGATAGTAGTAACGCCTAGATCCTCTTAGCACAAGTTACTAAAGATTAAACAAATGTACCTGTAATTGATCTGGATAGGAAGTAAATGGAAGGAAGCTTTATGTTAGTTATAGAAGCACAAAAGGTTAACTTCAATTCCAAAATGTTGCACATCCCGAAAGGTCAACATTAATGGGAGCTATAGGATTCTAAAGCTTAATGCTATTAAAGTGCAAGCAAGGTTATCTATCGACCACAATCCCTCTTGCAAAATACCATTGAGCTTGAAATGTGGACAATGTGCATACCAACCACACCATGTACTAAAATTAAACCAGACTCTTGACTTGACATTTCAACGGTCTATTTCATGTTTAGGGACCTCACAAAGCCCCAGTTATACCCAGTATGTGCTCATGTTTTGTTCTATATTCAAGACTAACAAATACTTAAATTGTTACAGAACACTAACAACAATTGGATTAAACTTTGTCTTTTGGTGGATACTTAACTTTTCCCTTTAAGAGCAGTTTCCTCAGTGAATTTTCCATGTTTTGGAAGGAGGGGTCAAAGCCTTGCGGAAATGCATTAGGTATGAGGTTACTTCTTGTATTTTATTTTTTGGATAGAGTTACTTCTTGTATATGAAAGAAGTAAAACATTATTATCAAATTTCAGGTTTGTCTTTTGATCAACTATGGATAAACTGTTATAGTTTTTTGTTTCTATCTGATGTCTGGTATTTAGTGGGGTATCTTTTGTTTACCTTTGCTGTATTTTCCTTCTTTTGCTTGTGAACTCTTTCCGTCAACGACAATAACTTATTCTCTTCCTTTGAAATCCTTTCAAATATATAAATCAATGAACAGCATCAAGAATGAGAAATCCAGTCTGCAGATTCATCCCCAACAAATGCTTCCCATCTGAAGCTTTATGCATTGCAAACCAATAGGTATTAATTATATTTATGAATGGGCATGGGACATTATGACTAGGCGTGGGAAACAAGATTCCGGTACTTGGTTAGGTAATTGCATGTCATAATCCACACTCCAAATGGACATGAGCATCCTAAAACATCATATAAAAATGGAGCTATGTTCGCTGATACGAACGCACATTTTACATTGATTCACATCCATTATTACACATCTTGTGTTGGATACTGAGCTATGTTCACTAAGATTCAAACACGAGAACACTGAACTGATATTACCACATCCTGCTGTAGCTTCCAATAAATAGCCTGGATGAATTTTTGACTTATTGACCAGGTAAGCAGTTCTACTGATTAATTATAATGATTTGTCTGTAAAATTTAATTCTCTATTTCTAAACTTAATGCGTGAAGTTATTTCTGAAAATGAACTATATTACAATTTAGTTTGAAATTGATCAGCTGGCATTTTTTTGTCAACTAATTGATCTGTCATCTGCTGCCTGTGATTGCCAATTTGTTTTCATGTAGTGGGTATATGTTGTTTTGCTGGGTTTTGGACTGTTCTTATTTTGTAATATCATTTAACATACTCTTTGATTGTTGATTTTTGAAACATCTTGTGCTAAAGCTCAGTTGTCACATATTATTAATGAACTATTTTGCCTATCAAACAAAATTATGCATTACATCCATAATTGGCTATGTTTAATATTATTACCAATTTAAGTACTATAAATCATTTCCATCAAGAACTTGGAAATGTATGCAAGAACTGAAATTTGCTTCCAGTTCCATATATTATAAACAACATATGCAATGTAATTGCCAAGAAATTTAAAGCAGTAGCATCATCTGATGCATGACATGTCAGAATTTCATAAACATTGCAAAGTCATTATTAGGCTTTTATTTTTTGTAATAAGCATTTTAGGCTACACTTTGGTACATATGGGACTCCTAGCCATTGAAATGAGTAACATTTATGGTAAAATTATATAATGAGGTATCGAGTGCTTGCTCTTAGAAACTGTCAGGGTTTTTTAATAGTTTTCCGGTTATCATCTTTTAAAGAATAGAGGAAATTAATGAGGCCAGGCTGGTGGCAAAGTTGCAGTGTTGTTAAATAGCCACTATCGCGGCACTATAGCAAAGCAGAGTTCGAACAAATCGCTATGGTTCCGCAACACGCTATTTAGTACACAATGTTGTCAAATCACGGCTATAGTGGCCACTACAACATTGTTGTGTAGCAGAATTTTAACAAACCATTATTTCCACGATTGACAACCCTGCAAGCTTGGCGTGAAAAGTACGGCCAATTCTAGAGGATATGGAAAGTCTCTTTCCCCAAGATTTCGCTTTGCAGAAATCCAATTTTGAACTTGCAGAAATTATTAAAGAGGTGAGTAACGTAATGCTGCTTGGATCCATTTGGCCTTTAGTCAGAGGTATGAAGTTATTACTTCGTAACATGGTGTGGAGTAAAATATTAATTAAATAAAAAAATTTCACATCATGCTTTTCATGACAGTAATGTGCATGTTGTGGATTAACTTGATTTGATGGATAGACCTTATCAATTACCATACATTGAAAACAATGACTGGTATGTTGTATTCCTAAATTTTGTTTTTGAGAGTTTTGATTAAAAGAATTGAACTGAACAAAGCTGAACTTCCGGAGTATATACATATAATCAGCTGGAAAAGTAAGAAGCAGTATAAGATGGGCAACACTGACCGCCTTTGCAAACTCGATTCTAAGCGGGTTGCCAGCAAGAGGAAAACCTTGCAGTGATCTCATGGCATCGATGGCATCTTCATCCACTTCAAAGTTGATGAAAGCATAGCTTCGGCCAGGCTGGAATGCAACCTTTTCCAATGGTCCAAAACGTATGAAATGATGAGCAAGTTCATCCTCTACAAGGTTGTGGGATAGATTCCCAACCCAAAGGTGTCTGGAAGGAGGATTGCCATTGTCGCTGCTGCTACCACCGCCACCGCCACTGCCACCACGCCCCATACTACCATTCCCCTTACTGTCTTCATATCTTGAAGGATAATCCCTCCTAGACCGATCTCTTCCACCTCTTCCGCCTCGGCTCGACTATTTCCAAACACAACACAAACAACAACAACAATAATAAAACACATTAAATTATACATCTTTCTAGTTTCTCCATATCTCCTTCATAAATCTAACACAGTCACACCAAAACATGAAATCACTAAAATAAAATCAAAAGTTCACTTAATTTTACTACTTAAATACATAAACTGAGTACGCAGTTAAATTAACAAAGTAACTTATTTCTTCATTTCAACAGTTTACTGGGACAAATTTAAAATAATAAAACGATTAATTTTTCAATAATTGAACACGGCTGAACTAATGAACAACAGTGAAAAACGAGGAACCCTAATCTTAAAAATTAATTGTGTGATAACGATGTTTGCGAAGTTCAGTTATTTCGGTGATGAAAATTAAAACCGATGCGTAAGGAAGATGATTAGTAGAGTGAGTGAGTGAAGCTGAAATTGTGAAGTGAAAACATGATTAATAGTAATTGAAGAAGAAGTGGGAATAAAATGAAACTGACCATAGTGGATTGAAGAGACCAAATTCTGAGACGAAGAAAGAAAGAGCGAAATGAGAATTTGGGGTTCGCAGAAATTGTGGATCGAGGAAAGTGGAAGTGATGATGATTCCTGCCGAAGGAGGTATTTACTGTTTAGGGTTATCGTGATTGGTGGTGAGGTAATCCAATCTTCTAAGGCTGAAACTGCAACAAGTAACAAGCGAATATGCTATTGCTCATCTCTGCAGCAACGAAATACTAAGTCATTTTTATTTTAAAATTTTAATTTTCTATTCTATAAAATTTATAATTAAAATAATCATAATCTATTATCTATCTAAAAATCATTACTTGCCTTGATAATCCGAAAACGCCCTTTACTATCACACATTTATCCAACTTATTTTTGTTGGACAAATGTTAAGTTTTTGCTTTATTTTTAACTTATTTCACTTGATTTTATATTTTTTTTATCAGATTTTATAAGTTATCAAGTTTTTAATTGTACTATTATACACTTTTATTTAAATTTTGATATTTTATCGCTTAGTCATCTTTCACTCTTACTCGTTATTTGTATGTTTAAATTTAAAAGAATATATAGATATTTTATTTTCTTATGTGTTTTCTTCCATTTGTTCTAAAGTGGATTTTCGATTCCAAACAAATCATAAATGAGTAAACACTAACTTTTCAGTCCCTAATAAAAAAGTAGTTGCATTATTAGCTATATTTTTGTTATGTCATATCTTCTTATGTTTTCATCTTTTGCTTATAAACTTGAATATTTGTGTCGTACATTTATATCTTCGAGTCTAAAAAGATATATGTTGGTAT
>JBBPBR010000004.1:61820246-61833910 GCA_037974775.1 Cicer pinnatifidum | reverse complement strand
TATAAAGTATAATATATAATAATACTAATAATAATAATATTAAATATTATTCATATTTATTTAAGTAGATCAATATGATAACCTAAACATATTTTTATTTATTTATTTTATAATTTGTATTCTAATTTTTTATATTAAATAATATTTTAAAAAACTTTAGTCATGTAAGTTATATCCAGTCATTTAGTTTGAACGTAGATTATTTTAGACAAATCAACTACCTTTTTTGATTTAAAATAATTGAATTATTTTACATATTTTATAAAAAAAATATAAATGAAAAAAATATTATTTTCACTAAATTATTTTTATTAAATATTGATACATTATTCATATAATAAAAAATATTAAATTAAAAATAATTCAGATAACATTTATTAAAAGGTACGATTAGAGAGAATTAAAACTTCCATCACTGTTGTAAATTTGTGTCACTGAATTATAAAAATTGGTTTCCTTTTTGTACTAGAAAGCAGCAAAATGGATGAGAGTGCACATAGGATGATGACAGCGTGCAGGTCGACGACAGCGAACAAAACTACGACGGTGTGCGGTTCGACAGTGGTGCACGGACGGGCGGCGACGCGAGAACGACGATGGCAGACGATGAGACGACAGCGGTGGTAACTTAAACCTTTAGAGCTTTTTTAAAATGATCAAAATGTTGGACACGTGGCTTGATCTGAAATGTCTCATTTATCTAACGGACGAGATTATTCAAAAGGCAGGGTGCAGTTCCCTCCTTAAAGACAGGGAATCGGAATCCCCAAGTAGTCTATCTGAGAAGGTTTAGACATTGAAACAACACATCACCACACCACCATCTTTCACTCACTGCTTTCAACCCCATTCTTTTCAGCATCTTTTATTCACCATATCAAGGTTTATTCTTTATTTTATTCACCATATGTAGTTTAGCATTTTACAAAAGTTGGTAATATGATAGGTAATAGGTTTTTATTTACTTTAATTGAAATTTGAACTTCATGAGTATATCAGTTGCTTTATTAAATGCCTAAATGACTGCAATCTCACACATTTTTCCTTGAATTTTGTGAACATTTTTAACTGAGCTTTGCAACTATATCCAAACCATTGTGTTTTTTGCATATGAAAATGAAACCCCTTTTGGTTTTAGCTGTTTAGACTATTTATTTTGCAAGGGAAAGGGCTTGATTTCTTTCCATTTTAGGCCTCCAAATTAGTGTACTGTTTTCATTTTTTATTTTTATGTAATCTTATTTTCTAAATAGTGAACTGATATGGTTGTGTTAATGCTAGTGAATAAAGTAGCAATGGCTTTTTGCTACTTCAACCCTATTGCTACTAGCTCTCATCTCATTTCACCAGACTTATCTCAAAAGTTCAAGATTCCAAAGCTTCTTCACAGGGTATATTACTTGGACCGATATCCATTGCCTTGCTGATTAAATACCCTTTTGAATTACTGTGATTTCTTTATCTCTTTTTTCTAATGGCATTCTTAATAAACATGACCTTGCATTGCACTTAAGATGAATTATCATTCGTCAGATTTTCGGGTGCAGTATATGTCTTTCGATTAACTTTGAAAATGTAGTTACAGACACTAAAGTAAAAATGTTCAATTTTTCTTGAAGGCGTGGTGATATATTACTGCATTAAGTGATATGGATCTTCTGCAAGAAAATGTTTGAACTATTATTTCTCTCTCATAAAAATGCAAGAAAATGTTTGTTTGTAGATTATGTGTGTGATGTCAGTTCTCTCTGTTTTCCTGTATAATATTTCCTTAACATGGATAAGGGTTACTTCTATAGCACTTGGGAAAGCTTAATGAATTTCAATTACTGCCATGGACTGCTTTTGTTTTAGATGAATTCAATTTTATGTAGTTTTTGATTCCTCATGCAATATTTAATCTCTATGTTTTCCCCTCAATTTTATTTAAGCAGAAAAAGAGGTTTGGCATCTTGCCCGGATCTTCAAAAGTTACTGCATTTTATGGCTTGAAGACCCCTCCTTACGAACTTGTAAGTGGACCATATAGTTATCCAAATCCATGTTTTTGTTTGGAGTAATTATACTGCTTTAACCTATATACTTGGATTAGTTGAGTGGAGCGGTAAGCTTATCCAAGAAATCATTGCAGTCATAGATTGCATTGTCATATTTAGCTTTATTTGGGCTAGTTAGACAGTTATTTATTCCGATTTTAACCATTATAACAACCAAGAAAGAAACTATAATTGAGAAATCAACTTCAGTGATTTTAAAAGAGATGACATCACAGAAGGTAATGTTCACGACAAAGCTTACAATTACGTTCAACCTTTAACAAACTAAAAAATGTAACTTACCATCATATCTTAATTCTAACTTTATTAGGGGCTTCAATGTTCATAGGATGCATTAGAGCCGTATATGAGTAAGAGGACAATTGACGTGCACTGGGGAGAGCATCATCGGAATTTTATCGAAGGTTTGAATAAACAGCTGGAGAAAGATGATATACTTTATGGTTACACCATGGATGAACTAATCAAAGTGACTTACAACAATGGCAATCCCTTACCCGAATTCAACAATGCAGCTGAGGTACTAGAACTCACATACAGTATTTATATATAAAAGTGCATAACAGCTTCAGAGTCATAATCAACTTCAAAATATCAAATCCAGTAAGCTGAGGTACTAGAATTCACATAAGGTATGTGACCTAATTATTTTTTGGTCTTCCACTTCTCTACAGGTTTGGAATCATGACTTCTTCTGGGAATCCATGCAACCGGGAGGGGGTGATATGCCCGTACTAGGTCTACTTCAACAGATTGAAAAGGATTTTGGATCCTTTACGAATTTCAAAGAGAAGTTTATAGAAGCTGCACTCACATTGTTTGGTTCTGGCTGGGTTTGGCTGGTTTGTAAGTCATTTCCTAATTGATTTCCTTCTCTCCCCAGTCTTGCTAAAATAATGTTTTACGTTATTCAAATTCCATATTATTTTCTTAATATGCCATAATATCATTGGATTTCTCTTAAAACAAGCATATATTCTTGTTTTTCTGGAATGTTAATTCTCATTGAGAATATTTACATATTTTATTTTTTAGGCTGTAACTAGTCTTTTGTCATTCGCTGGCTTTGTTCTAGCATAACTGCATTCCTAGACTGACGCGTAGTAGCACTATCTTAATGTAGATTATCTTAAACGAAACCTTGTTGTTCGATATTTTGCTTTGATATTGCGGGTGATTTGACTGTTGCGAACATTCTTTGGTTGTTTTAGTGAAGAGAGAAGAAAAACAATTAGCCATTGTTAAAACTTCAAATGCCATATGCCCTATTGTGTGGGATGATATAGTAAGTTAATTTCTCATTCCGTTTATAGAATTTGTCTGATTTAATATTGGAAATAGAGTTGATAATCTTTTCTTGTGCAGCCAATTATCAATTTGGATTTGTGGGAGGTATGATTAGCTCTCTCTCTAAATGGATGCACATTAAAATCACCTAGCAACAACTTTATCTTAGTCATAACTGACATTTTTTACTTCATTGCAGCATGCATACTATCTGGATTACAAGGTATGTAACCATCATACATTGTCACTTATATTTCACAAACATTAACTTAACAATCCTTGTGCAACTTTTGGACAGAATGACAGAGCAAAGTATGTGAATGTATTTATGAACCACCTTGTGTCTTGGAATGCGGCAACGGAACGCTTGGCATACGCAGAAGCATTTGTGAACTTGGGAGAACCTAAAATTCCTGTTGCATGACATATTGGAATGCTGAATGATTACAAGACATTGAAGGAACGTATGGCATCTTAAGTGGAATTGGTATGGAATTCAAAGACTTCACATGTCATGGGGTTTGTCATTGTTTAAGTACAACATTCATTGCGCCCTACGTGCTTCATTCTGGTTATCTATTTTTGCTGTGATCGTGTAGGACTGAGGAAAATCTGTTATATGGAGGGATCTAGTGAACTTAGAGTAGGAGTCAAGGATTTCAGTGAATAATGAGATAGAAAAAAGAGTATGATGTTTGAGTTATTAGTCATATCGTACGAAAGTGTTAAAAATGTTAGTAGTAAATTTAAAACTGAACCAGAATTCTTAATGCATGTACTTGGTTATGAGTTCTACATCACACACGCACACCAGAAAAGAGCATCATAAGCTGTTAAAGGGCCTATAGGCTATAACCATAAGATATTCATGGTATAGTGAATGTTTTAAAAACCAGATTGAACTCGCCATTCAATCAATTATGACAATTAAATCATTGGAGTTCTTGTCAATTCAATCTCTGTTCCGATGTTAATACTTATGACAAAAATGCAATTACGGTTGTTGCTGCAATTGCTTTGAACTGGAAGATTTCAATATTATATTTGCTCTTTTCGTCATAATCAGGTCAAAATTAATGAAATCTCTGACTATGTGAATGTTAGTTGTAGACTTTGCAATCAAGATTCCCGTAATAGCACTTTTCATGTGACAAACACGTCTAATTATATTTATATATATTTGATATTAAAGTGAGTTTGTTAGAATTAAGATGAACCACCGACATAATTAATTTTTGAAGTATTATTTTTATTTTATCAAAGTAAATGATATTTTGAATTTTTAATGTAATTTTAATTATTTTCTTTCAATTGTATCTTTTAACTATCATTCTATGCATTTTATTATTTATGATAGTAAAAAATCATCTAACAGTTAACAAGAATTATTTCGTAAAATAAATATATATTTTTTTAATTGTTATATTTTGTAATATGTGTATAAAAATATTCAATCGATAATCAAGGAGTATCGTAAATTCAATCAAGAGTTGTCTTGTGAGATCTTTCGATTTAGAATGTGGAAGACGGTTTGAATTCTTGTCATCCGAATACTTTATACTACATATAAAGGAAATACATTATTTTAATATGACTTATTTTCTTCTCATTTTATCCTTTATATTTAAATTAATTTAATTACAATTTCATCATTTTTTATTTAATTAAATAATTAAATTCTAAAGACATGTATATTTGTATATAAAAATGATACAAAATTTGGATATAATATATTTTTCTTTCAATTTTACTTACCATTTCAACTATAAAAAATTTAGGGTTAAATATGTTTTTGATCCTTATAAATATATTATATTTTATTTTTATTCTTCTAATTTTTTTTAAAATAATGGTCCATCCAATGCTTTATATCAATAATTTTGATTTTTGTTTTTAAGTAAACTCATATTTATTATTTGAATTTTTAAATAATTCTTTGTATATATGTTCATAATATTATAAAAATCTTATCTTCAAAAATTTCATTTTTTTCAAGAAAAGATAAGTTGAATAAGAATTTTTAATCATTAAAAGTTTTTAACAAATCACATTTAAATAATCAATTGTTAAAAATTTATAAATTTTAGTAGAAGAGATTTTTATAAAATTGCTCCTAACCATGATTAGCCCACAATTAATTAATTATTTTATTTATTATTATTTCAGTGTATATTCTCCCTCCCGCCAGAATCATGTTTATTTTTGCCAAATGTTAGGTGAGAATATTTTCCCCCTCTTTTCCTCAGTTATTTTCGGCAGTCATATTTTGAACTTCAAGAATCTCAACTTCTTTCTGTCGTTACTCAGTTTATATTGTTATTTTTGTATTTTTATAGTTCCGAGTTGACGAATATACCGGCGGAGGTTGGCAGGGAAGGGGCCGCGGCCACCCATAAAATAACCAAAATGTCCTTATTAAAATTAAAAAGTTACAATCATACCTAAACTTAAATCAGTCTCCTCTTCCTCTCTCTTCCAGAAACAGAAACACCAACTCGCTCTGCGCCGCGCCTCCGCCTCGCCTCCACCTCCCCTCGCCGCCTTTGCCGTTAGTCAAAAAAGGTTCGGATTTAAACTTTGTATTTTCGTTTATCATCAAAACTGATGTTTGGAGTTTTGTTTTGGAGTTTTGTTTGGAGTTTGAATTTCAATTTCGTTCATCATCAGAATTTCAATTTAGATGTTAGTGCTTATTTTTGTTTGAAGTTTTTTTGTTGCATATGAGGTGTTTGATTTTTTGTTGCATGCATATAAGGTGTTTGATTTTTTGTGACATATAAGGTGTTTGATTTTTTGTCGCATATAATGTATTTAATTTTTTATTGTATATAAGGTGTTTGATTTTTAAAAGCTAAAAGGGTTCTGGAGCCCTCCCAGCTTTCTATAATTTTTTCAACTAAACCGTATAAACTCATAAACTAGTGGAAATGGAGTGAACAATTGCCTGATATGTATGTCTAGTTGATAAATACAACATATACATATCCAATATATTAAAAGACCAATTCTAAGTTTTATGTGTCCAAGTGTTCAACTCGACAAAAAGTTTGGGACTCATTATACTAGCCGTAATTATTTTATGAAGTGTGAATCTTAGTTTGTTTGGAGTTTTGTTTTGGAGTTTTGTTTGGAGTTTGAATTTCAATTTCGTTCATCATCAAGATGACAGGATTTCAATTTCGATGTTAGTGTTGATTTTGCTAATTTCTTGAATTTCATGTACTGATTTTTGTTTGGAGTTAGTGTTGATTTTCAATTTAGATGTTAGTGCTGATTTCATGTGCTGATTTTTGTTTCCATTTAATTTTCACTGAAAAAAATTTTATGTTCCCTAAATTGGTTGATTTATTGAACAAGATATACAAGGTTTTCTAGCAAACACTAAAGGCTTGAGTTTTTTGAGTTTGCTTAGAACAAAGAAACATAAATAATGACTGCCTGTTTTAAAATGCAACTATTTGTTTTAGAATGCAACCATAATAGTAGTTCAACTCTTTTATGTCGGTCACCCCAAACTTTTTAGTCAAGCTCCGCCACAGCGAATATTGTGGTTTCTGAAAATTTGTAGTTAAGTGCTTATCCTGAAAACTATTGAAGAAACTTTAAATACTTGCATCTCTATAATGTTGTTTACTTTTCTGGTTGGATTGATTAATTTTTGGGGGTGAAAATTATAGATGGTGGTTTTGGTGCATTAATAGACTTGTCAATTATGCATTAAGGAGGAGTGAAAACTCTGTTTGAGAAAGGGTTATAAACTATTATTACTCTGCTGTGAATTTGTAAACATGTGTAATTTTCTGTTTTCTTTTCTTTTTTGTAAAGAAGCGTATGTTGTTGGACTGGACATTGGAAAGACCTAGATTGAGGAACAGTGGTGTTTGTATAATAATGAGTTGAGTGTTTGTTTGTGATTAGAGTGTGAAGAAGGTGCATGGGTATTGGATTATGCTTGGGCAACATTTTTTATTTTCAAGTATAATGAAATGGGGTATAGCACGAGCACCAATTTAAAATGGATATTTTCCAGATAATAGTTAACTATATGTTCTAAAGTTCACAAGTGTGTCTAATCTGTCTCTTCTAATCACTTGTCAGTTTGGATGTCCAAAATCTCAACTTAATTGAAATTTGACATGTAATACTTGTTTAATAATACTTTTTATATATTATGTATTCATGAAATTTTCTAACGAAAAACTCAGAAAATTTTGGTACTTGACAACCTGTGGTTTTAGTTGCATAACTCAGTATAATTAGCTAAATTACACATTTCTTTTTTCATTCTAGAATTCACGGTTAAGGCATCATACCGTATGAAGTTTTGAGTTTTTACTTTTATACAAAACACGTGTTACCGGCTGTGACAATTTCCTCTTAACTGAATTTTGTTATGATCACTTGATTAGAAAATTACCTGACTTAATGCACTTGCTTGAGGGACTAAATGACCTCATTACTTCATAAAATTTTATAGATAGGTTTTTAGATATCGTTTGAGTAAGCCTGTGAGTTTTTAAGAATTTTTTAGGTTTAGAACTGCTTTGGCCTTCCACTGAAGAAAGTGGGGTATAAGAACCGAAATAATTCTAGATTGAGCTTTGTTAAGACTTAAGAGTCAATGGCTTGTGAAATGAAGCATTTAGGGGTTCTAAGTTGTAACTTGGTACAACTTCGTCTATACAGGTTTCTTTAAAACTTAGGAGTCTGGGGGAATTTCTCTCTGAGAAGAATAGGCAACCTGGTGCTATAAAGCTCCAGCATGGCAGGTCTATGGAAGAGTGGGGTCCATAGTGGGCCTATAAAATGATTTCTCTATGAATTTAATATTCTGTTAAAATATGCATTCTTTTATGATATTGTTGCAGCATGTTTATAATTTACTAAATACTATATTTACTACAAAAAGCTGTTTCACTGCTTCTGTATGACTCACCACATGCATTTTGGTGATTTGGGCTCTCGTAAGAGTTCTTTTTTGTTGCTGCTGAGATTTTCGAGCTCATTTTCAGGAAGCTTCAGGGTTACTTTTTCGGTCACTAGATATTGGAATTTTTGGAGGGCTGTATTGCTATGTTCCTTGGCTGCTTGGTGCAGACTCCAAAGAAGCAAGGAATAGAGACTATATCTATCTTTAATGCTGAAAGAGGTAAGTTTTTTCTTTTGTTTTCTTCTCATAACATGTGTGAAGGATAGGGCCCTACTTTTGTTTCTGACAATTTCATTTGCCGTATACACTTCCTTCTAAACACTGAAAGCTGCTTGCTGTTCCAACATTCAAATGTTTAAAAACTTTGAGCATCATCCTTGTTATAATTTTCTATTTCTGAAAAGTCTGGCAGCTTTTAGGGAAAATTCTGAACCCTAATTTTCCTAAAGTTTATTTTGCACTAGGGTTTCTGAATCGCTATTGAAAGAAGCATGTCGGGTGGTTTAAGCTTGTCTCACCATGTCATAATTCAAGCTCTCTTGTCACGGGGCCCACTCAAGGAGAAAGACTTACACTCCATGTTTGAAGACCTCACTAAGAAAAGTCCAGGTTTTTCTTATACTTTCCCCACTTTTTAAAATTTAATTCATACTTAAGTTTTTGGTTTGTAGTCTTTTGACATCCCAAATTTAAACAATTTTTTTCCATGATTGATATTTTTGAATAAGCATAGGTTATGTAATGTTGTAAAGTTCTGATAATTCAGTCTTATGTTATAGCATGATGATGATACGTAAAGATGAAATGATGATACATAAAGATGTAAAGTTCTGATAATTCAGTCGTATGTTATAGCATGATGATGATACGTAAAGATGAAATGTGACATAAAGGACTATGTTTTTCATTTTTCTAATTTTTAGTTTGGGTCTATTTGCTTTAAGTATGTCCTTTTGTTAGCTTTTTCTTTTATTGTGGCCTTGATTGCATTGGTCTGTTCTGGTATAGGCACTGAGCGCAGGCTATTTGATGCGTTTATTTTGGCAATGAACAAGGCCCTTACTTGTGCTAATTTTGAATTGCGCGGCTGCATCGATCAATATGACGGCCAAATTTATTATGGAATTGTCAATACTGTTTCGGATGAACAATCCAAGCTGGGGACAAAGTATACAGTTCCGCAGATTGCTTTCTACAAGGCCATTGTGAGTGTATTATCTCTGTTTGTGTCTGTCTGTTTACATATGTGGAAGCAGTAATAGGCTCTACAAATTGCTTTGTATAATCCATTGTGAGTGAAATTCTTTTGGTTCTCTGTGTGTACACCCACTTGTGTTTTTATCTTAGGACAATGTCATTTGTTTGAAATGATTGAAATGACTTAACATGTATTATTTATAAGGAACAGTTGAAATTTGACGAAGACAAAATTAAATGGCTTTGTCAGTAATATAATAATATAATTAAGATGAAAAGGAATAAATTTAGGATGTGGGTTGCATTTGTTAGATGCAGTTGCTCGGTTGCCAGATGTTATATGGCACAGACATTATTTGTGTACAAGATCAAAGAAGTGGAAGATTAGGCAGAAATAAGGTTCTAAAGCTTTCATAGACTGCTAATCCCATTGTATCATCCTCAATTTTAATTTATTTTACTAACAGGGACCTACATACTGATAAATTCAAGGGCAGGTTTCAATAATTATTAATTGGATTAGGACCTCATCTTCGGTTTTGTGCATTGCATTAGATAGGGAGAAGAGAGACAGGGAAGTGTTTGATCATGCCTATTGCTATGTATGCAGAACAATATCAATTGTTTGTGTAGTTTAATAGTTGAGTGTCTGATTTTATAATATCTCGAAACAAAACACTTATTAATTGGATTAGGACCTCATCTTCGGTTTTGCGCATTGCATTAGATAGGGAGAAGAGAGACAGGGAAGTGTTTGATTATGCCTATTGCTATGTATGCACAACAATATCAATTGTTTGTGTAGTTTAATAGTTGAGTGCCTGATTTTATGATATCTCAAAACAAAACACTTATTATGTTCTTTCAATGGCAAACAACAGATTGAAGCAATAGTTCAAGATGCCACTGCAAATGGTTTTATCTCCAGCATTGATGCTCTCAATCTTAATTTGGATAGCCAGGTTATAAATTTTCACATCCCTACATTTTTCTGCTCATAAAAAATTGTTGATTTAACTCACTAGCGTTTCATACTGTGAAATGTGATCAAACATCAATGTAAAACACCTTTTATAACATCATTTAGTGAGATTTTTTTGATGGGTCGACGGGTCCAAACAGCCCAAATTAGTGAGAGTCTACCTGTTAAACATAGCCTATTCTCATCATCTCACTTAACTTGGACTCTATATTCCTTTGGCTCTTATTTAATGGAATACCTTTGACTGCAAAGTCTTTTTCCCAGCTCATGTTAGAATTTACCCGTTGTCTCCCTTCATCAACCAGGACTGTCATATTGCGCTATAGTGCTACCCAGTTTTGTGATAATCTGATTGCTGAGAAAGTTTTTCCAGCTTTTATTGAAATGGGAATGTTAAGACTTTTGTTGAGATAATACTGATCTCATATAAAATAATATAGATTTTGTTATTGTTTGCTACCAAGCCATATGTACATATTGAATAACAAGATAATCTGATCTGCTCCCAAAAAGCTTTTATTACTCTGCAGAATGTTTGAGGATATTTGTTGAAACATATGGTGCTGATCTCCGATGAAAATATCTTTAATGTTTTGTATTGTAATTGTTGACAATAGTGCTTAAATATCATGGTCTATGTTCAGGTTACAATTGTGACCGGTTCAGAGTCTCAAGAAGAAAGCCAACGTGTACCATATGCATTGAAGAGTTTTGGTTTGTCTCAAAAGGAAAAAACTCTAAGTGAACTTGTGAGGGACTTGTGGCTTGATTCAACAACAGATGGTAATGTTAGACTTGGTGTAAAATCATTCCTTGATCTCCGCAGTTGGTTTCGAAGTAATGATGTCCCATCCTGTCATGTTTGCAATGAAGCTGGAATAAAGGTCGTTCCTGTTGCATTTTAACAGTCTTACTTTCTTAGTTTCTTTTTCCTTTCACATCATGATTGGTTGTAGGTATTTTGAATCAGCATAGAACTTTGTATATACTCCTTCTGTTGGGTTTTAAATATTTTGTACCATGGAAATTGTAGGAAAAATGTTGAAAGAGATCAGTGGTATGGTTGTATACTATTGATCACTTTTTAAATATCATTAACAAGTTGAAGGGTTAATTTTTCTCAAATTATATGTTGACCATGAATTATTGTTTCTTATCTATAGCTTTCTCCTAATTTTATGGAGTAATATAGTTCCTATTTTCTAATTTTATGGCTAAGGGAGACATTGAGAACTCTAAGAGCAGATATGTTTTTTTTTTAATATGTAGATAGTACCTGTTGTACTTACACCACATTGTTGCAAATTTCTAAATCTGATAATTCATTGGTCAACGTATAACAGGCAGAGTTGTGCCCTAATCAAAATTGCACTGTACGAATTCATTCCTACTGCCTGAAGCAACTTTTCTCTCGGAGAAAGGTATGAAGTTTAGTTCCATTTTTACCATCTTAGAAATGTGGAGTTCCTGTCTGTCTTAATGTTGCTACTCACTGGTGTTCAGGCTGCAAAAGTTTGCCCAAGTTGTGGTACTTCATGGCCATTTACAGTACCGAAAGCAGAATTCTTACTGGCTGAAGATGACAATGAACCTAGGCAAAGCCAACGAGCTTCTCGTTCTAAAGGAAAGAAGAAGCAAAGAGCCAATACGATTGTTGAGGATGAAGAAGTTGGATGCAGCAATCAGGATGAACTGAATGAGCATATAGAAAGCCAGCGTGACAGTGGACAGGCACGAAAAAGGAATAGACCACATAGAACTAATGAAGCAGATAGAGTAGGCCTTGATGCATCTCAATCATCATCAGCTGTCTCTGATTTGAGAAGAGTAACTCGAAATTCTTCTCGTCTGAGCTAAACTTACAATGGTGCCCTGTTGTACCGGGGAATGCTAGGTGAAGCACTATTTTGCTGCTGACTATTTTTGCTGAGTGAATATATGTAATTGAACTTTTGTTTTGTAGTGATGCAGTTAGCTAGTTTTGAGTAGCTATTTTAAAATCATCAGTATCCTGTTATGGTAGACTGACATGTGGCTTGAAACACCAACCTTCTAGTTCTAGTTATCTAAATATCAGCTTGTAAATTTGTGTCGATGATGTTGAGTTAGAGGCATTGATGTTATGCTCAACTTTGATATTCTTTATTAGTATTATGCATCTTCAATCGTGCCATTGTTTTTTTAATTAGTATTGCATATTATGACGTAGCTAGTTTTTTCAACATAGTCACAGAATCTCACGAGCGGATTGAAAAAACTAGTAATTAAACCACGTGATCTTATGCTATGTATATATTTATTTTACCTTTAAAGTAAAATGAGGATCTAAGACTGCCTGCAGAGCAGCTTTCCTATCATTCGGTTCTAGCTACTAATTGTTTTTTTACCTTAAAAGTAAGGTTTGATAGGTTGATTTTAATTTATAAAAGGATCTCACTAAGGAGTAGGATGAGAATAGCCTGAAATGAGTTAAGACTAGGTAAGAAAAATAATTATTGATGGATGAAAGTTACAGTTATGTGGTATAATTATATAATTATTGACTTGTTACCTACCATAAATTTAGTTGAGTGAATAAATAAATTGATTTTTGAAATTGTAAGCGTTGTTTAAATTAGTCTTGAATTTTATAAATTGACAACTATATTCTAAAATTGTAAAATATTAATCAAAATAGTTCTTTAATAAACTTTTGTTGTAAGATAATTTGATGTGACACTGTAGTTGAATATGTAGTTTATCAACATTGATCTCACACCAATGTCATTTATCAGCGACAAATTTTTTGATGAAATTTTGTCATCTTTCCATAGACAAATTTTTCAATAAAATTTTGTCATCTCTAAGACAATTTTGTGAGTAATTGCAATTATATAAAGATTAATTATTGACAAATTAGTCCATAAAATATTTAATTTTCATAGAAAAATTAGTTGATATTGTGATGACATTGATATGAAATCAAATCAAATGAGTCGCATATTCAATTAACATGTCATGCCTTAGTTTTTAACGATAAAAGTTTAAAATATGAACTATTTTGATTAATATTTTACAATTACATGAATGTATTTGCCAATTTTCAAAATTCAATGACTAATTTGACTGACGTTTATAATTTTAGAGACTAATTTGTCTATCACTAGTTTATTTTTAGATATTAATTTGACTTTTTTTAATGTTTGATATAACCGGTTAGCATGCTTAAAAA
>JBBPBR010000004.1:61805321-61820009 GCA_037974775.1 Cicer pinnatifidum | reverse complement strand
ATAATAATAATAATAATAATAATAATAATAATAATAATAATAATAATAATAATAATAATAATAATAAAAAGTAGGTTTGATTGCAGTTATGATTTCTCTATTCTTATCAATTCACATAATTGGTCCTTTATTTTAAAAGACAACAATTTTGGTTCCTCTCTCAATTTTTTGAACTAAAAATGACGATTTGACATATTTTAAATGATACAACATACAATTCTAAAATTATTATTTTTACTTAGTAAAAAGGGTTTATTCCAATAAAATCTGATAGAATCTTATATAAAACTAATATTTTTTGAACTATATTATCAGTTGAAAAAATCTATTATACAAAATCAATTATACTACTTTAATAAATGATTTTGTATTTTAAAGTACAAAAAATAAATAAAATTTATTAACTTTACTAAAATACTATTGTATGTTTAATAACACCTCGTATTAAAATTCGTATTGGGTCTCGAATCTCTCGATATACATTGGAGTGGTCCTACTAAGCGTAATTGTCCTCCAACGTGGATGAATTTCTTAGTTGCTGAGTTCAAAATGAATATTGATCGAGTTCCCTGTACTAGCTACTGTGCTTGAACTTGTGGTAGTGTTATTGAAGATAATAATGGTCGATTTATCATAAGATTTTTTTTCTGCAAAGTTAACTCAAATAGTTATATTTTCATAGAAGTGTGAGTATTACATTGTGGTAATGTGAGTATTACAGAAGATTACTTTTGAAGCTAATTATCTATCTTTCCTCGATATGGTTAAGAAATGTCATACCAAATATATGCCACCGATGCCTCTTCTCAATGACATATCCTCCATGTTGCTCTCCACTTACATGCTCTGGTGATGTATCATGCCGAGGATTCTACCTTCGAACTTTTTTTGAGTTAGTAATACAAGACTTATTTATAAAAAGAAAAAAAGAAAAAAAGGAAAAACAATGAACGGTTTAAGAAAGCAAAAAATAGAAAGTTGAACAAGGTAACACAATTTTGATGAGAGTAAAAAGGGCAAAGGTTGTGATTGTGATCTTTAGGTTGCTTTTATATATAAACTTCTAGTGGGTTCCACAGACTTAGATGGTAGTACATGAAAATATTATTGTCTTTTTATTATATGCTTTTTGCATGGACCGATCTAATCGAATCTAGTCCATCCATCTTATTCTCTCTCTCTCTCTCTCTCTCTCTCTCTCTTTCTCTCTCTCTCACTACAGTTTCCTTCTCTCTCTGGAAAAATAACAAAAAAGAAAAACACTAATCCCTTTCTCTGTCCACGATTTTCGCCGGAATCCAATTCCCCCGCGTGTACCTTTGATTCAGTGCAATCTCGGTAACTGAAATTTCTCAACTTTATCAAATTCCATTCCCTTTGTTACTGTTATTGTTTTCGTTCTTCTGTTTCTTTGTTCCAAACACATGTACTGTGCCATTTAAGTTTGATTCAAAGTTTTTGTTTTGAGTTTTTGAAGATTACCCATTTTTTGTTTTCCGATTTTGTAAGTGGGTTTGTGTTTTCTTTTACTTTGTTCATTCCTTTGCCGTTAAATTTTATTGCTTTCTGAATCCTCAATCACTGTGCTTTTTTACTGGGTTGTGAAATTTACCTTCTCTTGTTGCTATTGTAGTGTTCTGTATTTGGTTACATATTTCAGTGCCCTAATAATTTTTATAGAATATTTATGTCATATTGCTTACACATGTTTGATCTTGAATTGGTGTTGTGTGGGGTTTGGTTTTTGTTTTTTTGCTAGATTGAGTTGTGGATAATTTGGCTGTTGGAATATTCGTTTCATGCCTTGTGCTAGCATGTTATTTATCTGTTTATTTGATTTTTTTTTTCAGATAAATGAAAAAATGTTTTAAATTTTGTTTGTTGGGACATGGTGGAGATGATGCCTTTTCTACTTTGATTTTGCTTTTTTATCCTTCAGCAATTGTTGGTGCTTCTTGTTGTATTGATGACTTAAGTTATATCTTAAAGGAGCTTGTTAATTAAAATAAGTTTTGGTTTCTCACTTATGGCTTATGTTATGTAGATGTTAGATGAGAGAGCTTTTAAACAAATTAAGATGCAAAAGCTGTTTTCAATTATTATGAGAAGTTAATGTTTCAATTCTCGTCGTCGTAAGATTCTTTAACTGTTTTTGCTCTTAACTACTTGTGGAGAAATTTATCAAAATTAGCTATTAATTAACCATTTTTTAAATATGTTTACTTTCTGGTATGTTGGGCAGATTTATTTCTGTCGGCGATAAGCCATAGGTACATTATAACACGTGTGCCACTTGTTACGACTTGATGCTAATGACATTATAATGAAACATTCTGAGCTGTAATTATCGTGTTGTTCTTGCTTGTGTATTATTCGTTTATTGTTTCTCGAATACATTTGATACTGAGTTAATATGCAGATATAAGTCTCACCCCAAAGTTTGCATAAAGGGAAACGAAGGCTACTTCTGGGCTAACAATGGGGGCCACAAGCTCCAAACTGGATGATGATAAGGCACTCCAGCTATGCCGCGAAAGGAAAAAGTTTGTTAGGCAAGCACTTGACGGACGTTGCTCGCTAGCAGCTGCATATGTTTCATACGTTCAATCGTTGAAAATTACAGGAACAGCTCTGAAGAAATTCACTGAACCTGAAGCACCAATGGAATCTTCCTTGTATACTTCCACTAATGCAACGCCCGAGCCACTTGCTTTTAATGAGAAGACCCCATCTCAGCTCTCATTCTCTTCACCATCTGCATCACAGCGCATTGATGCAGTTGAAACCTTTTCTCCAACGCCATCTCCTCCCAGCTCTACTAAGTTCCAAGCCAATCATATGAAGTTTAGCAGTATTTCATCTAAAAAGGTAGAAGAGAAACTGCCTGTACCTGTTATAGGAACAGTAACATCATCGAGTACTCCGCAAAATGCCACTCCTCGTTCTACTGAAAGGTCCGAAACATCAGCATTTGAAGATTCTTCTCTTCCCGTCGGAACTCCACCATGGGATTTTTTTGGTCTTTTTCATCCTATTGACCATCAATTTTCTTTTCAAGAAGGAAAGGGCATGCACCAAGATTTGGGAATTGCCAATGATATTACAAGATTAAGGGAGGAGGAAGGGCTTCCTGAGTTGGAAGATGATGAAGAGAAGGTTTCTTCTCAAGCAAGTGAGGTCTCTCGTGACTCTGAAGATGAATTTGAAGATGAGCCTGCCACAGAAACCCTCGTTCGAAAATTTGAAAATTTTAATAGAGTTAATGACCATGTTCAAGCCAATGGGTTACCTGTCACAAATAGGCCTCAAGCAGGGGATTCAGCCGTGAACGGGGAGAAGGGGAGCTCTGCCTCTCCTGATGTATCACCATTAAAGACAACATCTAATGTATCAGTGCTTCCAGCTGAAACAAATAAGCTAGCGGAGAAAGAAAATCACTTTGAAAATAAAGTTGTACCTAAGGATTTTTATGCAAGCATGAAAGAGATTGAATTTCTCTTTGTTAAAGCATCTGAATCTGGCAAAGAGGTCCCGAGAATGCTTGAAGCTAATAAATTGCACTTTCGTCCTATATTTCAGGCCAAAGAAAGTAATTTTTTATAACTCTTTATTCTCCATATCTTTATATGCATCAGTTTTGATTACATAGGCCCCGCACTTGGTGTTTTGTTTGTCACTATTCGCACGATGGGAAAAGTTGCAGGAGAACATGCAAGTCATTTGCATAGATGTGCAATTAATATACACATGATGAGATTGTGTATGATATGCTTTCCTTTTCCTTGTAGTTTATAAACCATGCCACTTCAGTAGACTACGTAAAGACATGCTTCATAAATATTTGGCTGAAAAATTAAGAGGGAATTACCATATATATTCAGTTCCTTCATGAGTCTATTAGTGAGATCCTGGTACCTGTATGACGAAAATGTCCTATTGTTCTCAGTGTTAAAAAAAGTGCATGTTTCTTAAAGGTTTTTCTATTTTCATTTAATTTACTCTGCAATTCACTTCAACATGAATGTTTAAGCATGAATATTCTTAATTGTAACAGATTCTTCAGTGGCATCCTCATTTTTGAAGGCTTGTTGCTCATGTGGGCAAGACCCAAGTCAAGTTGTAGAAGGTATTTTTATCATTTTTTTCTTTTGCTTTTCATGTTACCAGGACTTTGCCAACCATTGTGTTGCATTGGCTGTTATATAATATTAGTATCGCTGGAATTGTTCAATAGATTATTAGAAGTTTTATATTATATTCATCCTCATGTTAACATGATTCATGTTCCTAACTTTTTTTGTGCTCATCTTGCTATTTAACTGCTCCTGAGGTGTTATGAGACTAGAAGCTTATAAAATACAACCTATCTATATTCATTGTTGTTTGTTCAATACTGTTTCATGAATTCTGTATCTAACTTTTTTCTTACATTTTCTTAGAACCTGCTCAAAACTCGGTTAAGTACTTAACTTGGCATAGGACAATGTCATCTCGATCCTCATCATCCAGAAACCCTTTAGGAGCAAACTCAAAAGATGATATAGACGACCATACAAATAATCTCTTCGATAATTTCTGTATGATCTCTGGAAGCCATGCATCAACCTTGGATAGATTATTTGCATGGGAAAGGAAGCTCTATGATGAAGTCAAGGTACTGTGTATTTCTTATCCCCAATTACGGAAACTATTGGGTATTTTAAGTATGCCATGTTTAATAATAGAATGTTTGCAAAAGTCCTGTTTTGAATCCTACACTAATAGAAAGAACTGAAGGGTATATCAAGTGTTAATAGCGAAACAGTTTATTGGTTTGATGCAACTACTTTCCGTTACACACGCACAGCACAACTATATCGCGAATTGGAAGGCTTTTTCCTTCAAAATGTATAATAGTTTCTCTTGAGTGACACAAAAATAGCTTTGTTATTCTTCATTGGTATGCTGCCTTAAAAGGAAGCCTTCTTTATTCTTTATATCTTCCTTATCCGATTTAATATGGGCATTTCTTGATATTTTTGCTAATTTCATTGTATATTTGTGCTAATTGCAGGCAAGTGGGGTGATCAGAAAGGAATATGACATGAAGTGTAAAATCTTACAGCATCTGGAGTCGAAAGGAGAAAAGACCTCTACGATTGATAAAACCCGTGCTGTAGTCAAGGATCTGCATTCAAGAATCAGAGTTGCTATTCTTAGAATAGACTCTATATCTAAGAGGATTGAGGAATTACGAGACAAAGAGCTTCAGCCACAGCTTGAGGAGTTAATTGAAGGGTATGGTTATTTAGATTCCTCTTGTTTTACTGTGGCTCCAATTCGTGCGGTTATGTGTTAGCTTTATATTACATTATATTTTCTACCAGAATAAAAGGTGCAACATTTAAGAAGTTTTTGACAAAAAAAAGTAAACAAAAAATGAAACATAGTATCAATACTTATCTCACATGCTTGAAGGAGTAGCTTTTGAAAGAAAGATCTATTTTTTTTCTCTGTAAAGCTTATGCAAATGAGTTCGAATACTTATCTCATATGCTTGAAGGCGTAGCTTATGAAAGAAAGCTCTAAAAAAAGTTGTATCATATTACATATAAGCCTTTATTTTTTGTCAAAGCTTATGCAAGTGCACCCTAAGTTTTACTTCAGTAATTGGTTGGACAAAGTTACTAGTTTTCTGTTTTTATAAATTCATAGCTTTCTGAAACTATGCTAATAACCTTTGAATATGGATCAACATGTTACATGTGTTTCCTTAGGTTTAAAATGTATTTTGCTTTTGTGCTAAATATGAACTTGTTACTTTTGTGTTTCATATGTTTCTATTTTGCTTTTGGTGTCAGGTTAAGTCGGATGTGGGAAGTGATGTTCGATTGCCACAAGCTCCAGTTTCAGATTATGTCAACAGCATATTACAATAACCATGCTAGAATCACCACACATTCCGAACTACGTAAACAAATCGCTTCCTATCTCGAAACTGAACTCCATTATCTGTCATCAAGTTTCACCAAATGGGTTGGAGCTCAAAAAGCCTATCTGGAAGCTATAAATGGATGGCTAAACAAATGTGTTTCTCTTCAACAAAAGTCAGCCAAGAAAAAAAGAAGGCCTCAACCTCCACTCTTGAGAATGTACGGTCCACCAATTTATGCCACCTGTGATATCTGGTTGGAAAAGCTCGGTGAATTACCTATCCAGGAAGTCGTAGATTCCATCAAGTGTTTAGCAAATGAAACTTCCCGATTCTTACCGCGTCAAGAGAAGAACCATGCAAAAGGTGCAAAGCATCCTCATCTAGTGTCGTGGAACAATGACGCCGGTAATGAATCGTCAGATAATCTATTGAGAGACGACACTTCAGAAGACTGGATGTCGGGTTTTGATCAATTTCGAGCAAGCTTTATAAGATTTCTTGGCGAGTTAAATAATTTTTCCGGGTCTTCAGTCAAGATGTACAAAGAACTTAGACAAGCCATTCAGCAATCCAAGACTCATTATTACCATAGATCTAATTCTCAGACTCAAGATGATAGTTCCACCAAGCCAGAATCTCAAGTTGACAAGCCTGAGGATAAAAATTCCAAACAGTAAAAAGATAGTTGCATTAGACACAAAGGAGTTGCAGTATTATGAACTCATGAATCTTTGACTCATATAAGCCCTTTGGATGTGGCATTTGCACATGACAAGACAATAAAATCTTCAATAGTTTGGCCATACATTATATGATAGTTATAATCTTTTCAATAATAAAAGGGAGTGGTGAACTTACTGGTTAGGTTAATGATGTAATTACAGGGTTTTGTTGAAGTATACAAATAGAAGGAACTTGTAAAGTGTCATTTTTGTCCGCTAAGCGACTTGGACTTAATTTCCATTACCAATATAAAAATATAAATTTTTCCATTCATTATATGTATGCATAACTTCTTATAGGTTAAGGTTTAGGAAGGAAGATCCACATATTAAACTCCTATCGGATAATTTAATCTGTAAACTTGTAACATTAGCATTTTCAAAATTCTAAATCAGTTATAGGTTAATCTTTCCTTGTTTTACAAGAAAATATGTTTCATAAATCTTACTGTATTATAGCAGTTTTATGTACAATTTGTATTTGGTAGTTTATTTTTCCACCTCTAATATTATTTGAGTTGATCAATTCAAAGATGTATTTTGACGATTGTGGTATGTCAAGCTTCGGGTATAGTTCGTCGTTTTGTATCGTCGTTTTTCCACCACTGCTTGTGCAGACCCCATCAATTCCTTTGAGTTTAATTCTTGTAAGTCTACTTAAAAAAAATGCTTTTAAATTAATCAATTCGAAAGTATATTTTAAGAACTTTTATGAATATAGGAGGATAAAAAAGAATTATTTTTTTATTTTTCTTTTTCGGTCTATGAAATCAGGAATGCTCAATAGTTAATAATTCATGTTTCTCTTGTATGATGAATCACTTCAAAGGAAGAAAACCTCAAACCATCCAATATATCATACTCAAAACAATTGATTATCAACCAATTGATTGAGCTGAATGGTTAATAAATTTCCGTTCATAACAAATCGTTTGAAAGAATTAAATTTTTTAAATATTATTAAAGAGTTGATACTATTTACAAAAATGACATTTAATTTCTTCTTATATTAAAATTAAAAATTTAAAACAAAATAACAATAAAATGAATATTTGTAAACAAAATAACAATAAATGAATATTTGTAAAGATGGTTAACAAAAAAACATTGAATAAAACAAAAAACTAAAACTAAAAGCAAAAGAGCAAAAATTTGTCTGTCGTCACAAAGACTTAGAAACAACATTTAAAAGATATAATTAAATAATATATATTCTTAAAAATAATAAATGATACGTATATTTGTGTGTTGTAATAATATTTATTTGAAGTTATATTTCAGCAAAAGATGCTACGTGTACGTGCATGAGAAAATATTTATCTAAACCAATAGTAAGAACCAATCAATTGGCGATGAATATTTTACTAACCTTTATTATTTATATTTTAAAAATAATATTTAATATTTTAGCTGTACTTGATAGTGTTAATTTCTGTTGTCGTAGTCAATAGTTGTAATTTTTTATTTTATGTTATGGATTATAAAAATTTATTAATAAATAATTCACAGCTTAAATTAATATATTTTTTTGTAAACTATGGATTATCATATAATATTGACAAAATTATTAAATACAAAATAAATTAATGTAAAAATCTAGTCGATTACCTGTGACATGTGCTTCATCATCTTCTTTAAATATTTATTACACTTATTTACACAGATGTGGTAAAATATTGTAGATACTTACCCTCGTGAAAACCAAATTATATCGTATTAATTTGACAATTGCATTAGCTATTTTTTTTAAGATAAAATATATATTATGCTATCCCGCAAGCTCAACGCTATTTACCCTTCAATACCGTCTGAAACAACGTCACGTTCTTCGAATGCAAAGAGCACGTTCAGAATGAATACAATACCGATTATCCAACCGATACAACAACAACGAAATCCGGCTATTTTTCTGGAGAGTGTAGTTGGCGAAACGACGGGAATTCTCGGGTGGAGGGATGTGGTTGACCGTGTCTTGGGAAGCTGGATGACGTAAGATCCTGTCGGTTAGACAGGATTCACCGACGGCATTGGAGATGTGTTGGAAACGAATGCGTTTTTCCCATAGGTTGTTCTTTGAGAGTCGGTCGACTATTGGAACATAAACATAAAGTGTCTTAGATTGTGAATTTAAAAATCGTTGAAGTCGACATTTTAGAACTCTTATATATTGATTAATTTTCAACTTAATAAAAATTAGAGAGCACATTGAATATAAATTAGACGTGGATGAGTTTTATCACTATATAAAGAGTATCAAACGATCTTGTGTAAAACTTTCTTTTTTTACCGATGTATTTCTGAGTCACTCTTACTTTTTTTGGTCTTTTCGATTTTTAGCAGTTCTAATACCACTTTCTTTTAGAGTCGTTGTTCCTTTGATTTTTGAGTGATCATAATACCAATACCATTGTCATTATAGAGCGGATTTTATATCTATCATTTTAAAGTGATTTTTATGTCGTAGTCCTTTCGATTTTAAGTGACTTTAACGATTATATTGAGAGTAACTTTAACAACTATATTAAGAGTGTAATTCTACAATGGTTTTCTAAGGTGCACTTATGATTTCATGGTTGATAGTTTGGTTTGCACAATTTAGGCAGTGCCGCGAAACGTTTTAAAGAAAGCGATATAGTCCGCGACTCAATCAAGTAATATCTTCGATGACATAAATTTATTTTGAAACGGTTTTTCAAAACTCAATAACAACAATATCAACCAAAGAGATTACTGAATTTGATCATGTTACCTCTAATTTCAATAAACTCCTTTAGTTTGAGGTAAAAAAAAAGATAAGAAAGCTGAAAAACTAACCCAATGAACTTTCTGATGATTTGTATGACTACTACAGTTACAACAATATTGATTTCAATAAACTGTTTTAGTTTGGGATGTTTTGAAGAAGAAATATGATACCAAGAAAGTTGGGACTAAAAAGTATGTTGTGGACCACTACATAGAGTATCAAATGGCAGATTCGTGGAGACTCACTCTCGTGAAATTCAAAAATAGCTCATGAGATCATTTCCTAAAGTATGATTTTAGATAAAATATTTTAAATTGTTGTTATTATTGACAAACTGCCCTACTTGAAAGGATTTCAAAAATTGTCTCCAACATAAAACAAAAGAATTTTTTTTAGAGAGTCTTAGAGATAAAGAAAAAACAATTGTTTATGATTTTTTTGTTTATGGTTTTCTTCTAAATAAGGCATAAGGGCATATTTGTACATCAATTCTCAATATAATATTTTTGTTGGAAAATAGTACACCATTGATGCACGTTTAAATTAAATGTTGAAACTAAGAATGTCTTTGTTTTTTTAATGTATATTTTAATAACAACAAATCTTATGAAATAAATAATTAAAATATAAGTTTTAAAAAAAAAATTCTACAATTAAACCGAAGTATCGGTATTAAAACAGATCAGAGAAAGAAGGAAAAATTAAATGCCAAGGGTGGGAACAGGATGACGTGTTAAAACTTAAAATATGGGCCTTGGATAAATTGAACGGTTAGATTTAGGTGACTGCGGAATTTGAACGATATCTAATTCCTTTTCATTTCCTATAACAACTTCACAACCTTGAATCACTCATAAGTGCAACTCACTCTTTACTCACCCAATAGCTGAACCAGTCCACTCGAACACTTTTTCACTTTAATGGTTATATTTTAAATAAATTTATATCACTAAAAGTATTACTATATTCAGTTGCGAATTAAATTATTTTCTTTAAGGCATTTTGTAATATTGTTTAAATTATACAAGAGAGACTATCAACCACGAATTTCTCAAAATAAAACAGCTCAGACAAACAATATTGTAGAAAAACCGTTCTAGAATTACACTCTTAATATGACTGTTAAAGTTACTCTAACTCTCAATATGACGGTTAAAGTCACTCGTAATATGATATTATGACCACTCATAAATCAAAAAGACTACGACACAAAAAACCGCTAAAAAATGTCGGTGGTATTATACACTCGAAATTGTAGAGAAAACGACATAAAAACCGCTTTAAAAAGACAAACATAATAATCACTCTAAAAGAACAATGTTTTGATATTATGACTACTTAGTGGCATACCTCAAGCTTCCAATGATGCTCACATATTCAATTTTTCTAACACCTTCACCAATGTTCTTGAAAAGTTTCACACTTTGATCATATGATGTGCAAGCAGATTTACAGTCAAAGTATTTATATTTATTTAGGATGTTTTCAACATAGTAAGACTTATCCAAAGAAATTGCCCTTTTTAACCTAGTAATCTTGATTCCAAGAATTACACTCGCTTCTCCAAGGTATTTCATATCAAATTTGTTACACAACAATGATTTCACAATATTTACAACATAAGTGTTTGAAACAAATACGAGTAAGTCCTCTACATAGAGACATATGATAGTGCAAATGACATTTTTAGATTTATAATAAATACATTTATCACTTTCATTCACTTTAAACTCATTTGATATAGTCAAGTTATCAAACTTTTCATGTCATTGCTTAGGAACTTGTTTAAGACCATACATAGATGTATTTAACTTACATACCTTGTTTTCTTGTTCATGAATCACAAAATATTCAGATTGTTCCATATAGATTTCTTTTTCCATATCACCATTTAAAAAAGTTGTTTTGACATCCATTTAGTGTATCACCAACTTATGAATAGCTGCTAATGAAATGAGTACCCTAATAGATGTTATTCTAGTAATCGGTGAAAAAGTGTCGAAGAAATATATATTTTATTTTTGTCTAAAACATTTGCCTATAAGGCAAGCCTTGTATTTATCAACAGTTCCATCGGGTTTTAATTTATTTTTCAAAATTCATTTACAACCTATCGAATTGCAACCAAAAGACAAGTCTACTAAATGTCATATCATGTTAGACTCTAGAGAATCCATTTCATCGTTTATAGCTTCTTGCCATAAATCTGCATCCCATGATAACAAAGCTTCTTTAAGATTTGCAAGATCCTCTTGTAAAGTATAAATCGTATAATCGGGTCCATTATCTTTAGCAAGTATGAATATCTTACTTCTTCGAGTTTCTGTTTCGCCTTGTTTGCTGCTTTGAGTGCTTCTTGTCACAGGAACGTGACTTGGTTCGTTTCCCCCACTATTTCTTGATTTGAAAGAGAATTTATTTCATAGAAGTCAATATCATTTGACTCTATGATCACTTTCACATTTATGTCATAAAACCTATACACTTTGTTGTTTACTGCATACACATTCATAAGCTCTACTGGGGAGTTTAACTTGCCTGACATCGGGAATTCTGACATAAGTTAGACAACCCCAAGTTCAAAAATAAGACTAGTTCGGTTGACTTTTCTTCACTATCTCAAAAGAGATGTTTTGTTTTTAGATTTATGAACTATATTCAAAACACAACAAACAATCAATATAATATTTTCCCACCAATGAGATGTAGTAATAGTTTTAGTCTTTCTTTCAATTTTACTATTCACTTCCGGCAAATATGGTGCAGTTGTTTCATTTATAATTCCATGCAATTTATAAAACTCATTAAACGAACTATAATAATTCAGTTCATCTTAATCTTTCTACTACATTAATTTTCAATTTCAATTATAAATATCTTAAACATGTTAAGTGATTCACTTTTATTGTTCATTCGATATACGAAAGTATAGTCAAAACAAACATCAATAAAAGTGATAAAATAATATTTTACATTTCTTGTTAACATCCCATCAAGTTAACATATATGTTAAATCTAAAGACTTAAATTCTCTAACTACTGATTTATGCGATTTCTTTGTTATTTTAGCTTGAATACAAAAATCACAATTTTTAAAATCATTTAAAGATAACTTTGGAATTAAACTTAAGTTACTTAAGTTTAAAATCACACGTGTTCACATAATAAAGTCTAGCATGTCAAATATTAAAATATTAAAATCACACTAAAGTAGCAATGTCAATCACAAGAAATGAGAGTTTGAATTGTGATTTCAACTTTTTAAAATTTTCAGTTAAAACTTAAAAAATTTAACTCAAGATTAATCTTGATTATGAAAATAGAAAACGTTGAGCGTTCTTGGTTAGTGAAAAACACACAATTTTACTTATCTATTTAATTTGATAATCAAAAGACTAGAAATAAATATAGATAAGAGAAGAGATATCACACATAGATATATCCTGGTTTAGCCAACCCGACTTACGTCATGTCCTCACAACTGTGAGATTTTTTACTAAGTGTTCAAAACGGAGAACGTTCTTGTTTTTTACGCCACTAGTCCAGATCAACCTTGATCGGTTACAATCTTCACCTTTCAACCTAGAATGGATTTTTACAATCACATTTCAGTCTTAAAAAGGATTTTTACAAACACACTTAATCTAACATATAAGATAGATTTAAGTTATAAATGATGTGTATGATAAAAGTGTTTAGGATCTCGAAACTTTTCAACACTTGCTTTTGGGTCTCATGGAAAACGTGAATGAGTTGTCACATGTTATTTGGCATTTTCTGAGTTAGGTTTATGCAGAACTTTATGCAGAATATTTTAAGTACAATGTACTTGTGTCCTTGCTTATAACTTATCAATTTGAAGATCAATCTTGAGGTTGTTTTTCTCCTTTGGACATTCTGCTCGAGTTCTGGGCTTCACCATTGGTTTGAGTAGTCTTGATACTATTTAATATGTGGTTTATATTGTAGAAAATTATTTGTTTTAATTCTGTCTTTAAAAGATAATTAAAACCATAATGTACTTTTGTAAAAACAAGAACATTATTCGTTTCTATTTTGTATGACTGTTGAATTTCGACAAATGTTATGTGTCAGCCTTTTGTCTCAGAAACATGATGTGTTTTCTACAAAAAGGTGCAACAACAATGTATTTGATGTCATGGTTGTCCTTGTTCGTAGCTCATCAATTTGGAGATTGATCTTGATGTTTTACTTTGCCTTTGTTGATCCTCTTTGATCAAATTTATCTAGAATAATCTTGTGTAGGTTATTAAATTCTTTTGTAATAAATAATGATGTTTTATAGTGTAGATATATGTACTTTTGTAGTCCAAATCGATCTTAAATTACAACATATTTTTCTCTTTGTAAACTATAACGTTCTTGGATTAAAGCTGTGAAAACGGAGAACGTTATTCATTTATGTTTTGAGTGATTGCTGGATTTTGAAAATTCTGACAACTATTGCATGCCAAACTTTTCTGTTATGTACGTGTGTCAATGATGCAGTGACTTTATCATTGTTGTCCACTTTGTACTTGCTTACTTTTAGCCATTAACTTTGGAGATTAGTCTTGTTGTTTATTCTTGATGCATTGTTTTGTCTTTTGTTGATCTTATGGAAAGAATTTATCCAAAATGATATTGATAGTATAATTATCTTCCTTTGTAATGAATACTAGTGATTTGCAATGTAGATTGATTTATTTTTGTAGCTCAAATCAATCTTGAGTTAAAGAAGACTTTATTCTTTGTAAATTTGAATGTTCTTGGATTAATGTTGTCAAAACCATAACATTCTTCGTTTTTCAGACTATTGGCCATAATGATATTCGTTTTTCAGATTGATGTCCAGAATGATATTTGTTTTTCAGAATGTTGTCAATAATGTTTTTCGTTTTTTCTGTTTAATTACCAGAGCATTCTCCGTTTCTCATATTTGATCTTGCTTCTTTCAAATGATGTTGCTTATGATTTATAGCATAATGTGATCATTGATTGTTGTATGAATGTATTTGATCATTTTTTTCATGAAGATATTATCTTGAAGATGTAATAATCATTCTCTTGAATGATTGACATAGGATACATTACTTTTGAGATTATTTCATTATTGAGTGAATGTTTATACATTTTGATTAAGTGAATGGCTTATTTCTTGTTCACTTAAGTGAATGTCTTATTTTTTATCAATAATTTTAGTCATTATTTTTAAATTAATTCATATTTATTATTAAATTTTTAAATTTTAGATTTTAAAAGACACATAAATTTTAGCAGCGAAAAGACACATACCAATTGTGAAG
>JBBPBR010000004.1:61776040-61789996 GCA_037974775.1 Cicer pinnatifidum | reverse complement strand
ATTAATTATTGATTATATCAAACAATGCAATAACTTTAATGCATTGTTTATATTTAATGCATTTTTTATATTTGTGATTTTTAAAATATAACCTTTAATGATTAAAATAGAGAGTAAATATAAGTGCATTATATGTTGAAATCACATGTCACACAACCTTTAACTTTATGAGTGTAGTTTAGTAGAAGGTGGGACTTATGTTATCTTTAAAAAACTGTGGATAAGTTCTCATAACCAATTGAAATCATCTATATATACTTTACTAACTATTTAAAATCTACCTTGAACTGATTCATCATCTTTTTATAAGAAAAAAAAATTTGTCAACCATAATTTATCTTTTTTAATAAATAACTATAATATACTTATGATTTTAATTGATTGTTGTAGCAACAATTTTCCAAAGACTCGATGGAAACAACTCACTCTTCGAAGTAGAGAAAATGTGTTTAGAAATATTCTATTGTGATAGAAAGAAAACATAAGTGCAATTGTTTGTCTATGTGTACTCTTATACACTTAAAAATATTTATGTGTCTTCAATTGTCTAAAAATCATAACCGTCTAAAAAAAATTGAAGTCTATGAGTATAGAACAACACCTATAACACATTCCTCAAAAAATAAAAACTCCTATAACACATGAAAAAAATACACCTAAGTTATCATGTTGGTCTCACTTGGAGTGAATGATAACAATTATGTTTCATCCCAAAAAAATGCTGGGTATCGGGGAACCTCTACAAGAGGGAGTGTCGGTTGGTAATCATTCTTGCAACTTAATTTCAATTTAATTCAATTAATATAAGTCAACTTCAATCACATTAAATTCAATAATATAATTGTAACTACAAATTAAATGGTACAGGAGTACAAACTAGTATTATTAAATTTGTCAAATGAAGCCTTTGAGGGCTCAATCTCAGTTCGATACACTGAACCTAAAGATTGCAATCTAACTCTTCACTCCTTTGCTTCGCTGTGTGTGTACATGTTCATAAACCATTCAATGAATGAATGGATTCAAAATGTTTTATTTTGTTCCTTCATTTTTTTTTTTTTGCTTTCTTTGCTGGATTAATGTGTCTTCTTCTTCTTCTTCTTTATTTTTCTTACTTCATTTTTAATTAGAAATTGTTGGTAGGTAAATCCGACTAAAAGTCTCCTATTGGATATTGGATGAAAACGTCAATATTAAATATGAAATTAAGAGATTTCATATATTAAGATTTTAGGTGAAGATATATTGTTAAAACTTATGTAGGTTAATGTAATCTTCGTTGGAATCCCCTCATGATCCAATAAATATATTAGAGTCGAAGACAACAAAAATAATTATCGATGTATTAAATAAATATTATTGATATATTAAAAGAAATAAATATTAAAAGTTGACTAATAAATATTTATTGATATATTTGTGAATTGATTTTAGTTTTTAACAATTATATAAATTATTTTCATAATTAAAAATAAATAAAAAATAAAAAAAGACCTAAAATTTTGTACTTACAAATTTTGATAGTGTTAAATCTACAACCTAGTCATACTAATTCATTAAAATCATATAATTTAATTATTAATCAATTAATTTAATAATATCATATATCAATTTATAAATATATAAATATGATTATACCGTAAAAATCTTCTTTTTGTATAAATGTGAAAATATGAATATGATATCCATGGACATAACCACAGTTTGTTGCAAAATCTTGCTTGCTTTTATATAATTACTGTCTCATTGTTTACACTTCTCTTGAGTTTTGTTGGCACCCTGCCTTATCTCCGGGGACAAATAATTAAAGTCACGTGTTATGATAGAAACAAAAATTATCACACACGTGCATTTTCCTTTTATTTTTCAAGTGACACTAGCTCCAAACTCCCAAGTCACATAGTGATTTTTTGGAACATAAACTACATGTTAGCTTACTAGAGTTATGGTTGTTATTGAAATAATTTATAAGAATTGATGGTGATTTATGTAGATTGAATCCAATTTGCATTTAACAAATTTTATTTTTAAAAATATTAGTCTTGTTCCTTAGTATGTTAAAAATAGATGATTTAATTGTTTTGAAATGATTAAAAGAATGAATGCTACTATATCTCAAATCAATGTGTTGACATAAATGCTAATTTAGAACTTCACATTGTTAACATTAGTGGTGGAATACTTTTTCTTCAAATATTTATAATATTTTCAATAGAAATAAAATTGATTTTCCTAAAAATTGAATTTGCTGATGTCTATAAGTGTTTATTGCATTCTTTTTTTTTCCTTCACTCTGATTTTATCCATATAGATGTTTTTGATAAGGTATTTAACAAGACATTAGTTTGTATCTGTCTTGATAGGGGTGTTTATGAGTACGAGTAAATTTACGAACTCGATCATACAAATCAATTCAACTCGCATTTTGACCAAACTCGATCAAGTTTGAGTCTAACTTGAACTAACACATTAAAACTCAATTAATGTAGTGGGATAGACAACAAGCTGACCGACAAAATGGATATCATAAGTAATATTAGATCTGATAAAAGTAAGATGCACCAAGTTGTCAGCTAAAGTACGATACAAAGTGGAATATGGTAAATGAATATCATCTGAGAGAACATATTTCACATTCAACTAAAGAGTATATGTTACTCTAGTATCAGAAAGACAAGTTTGTTAGAACCAAGTTGGTTTTACATTTAGAGTTTTGATGTTAACAAAAGTATTTTATGAAAATAATATATTTGACTTCAAAGAGTATGAAAGAAGATTCGTGTAATTGAAGAAAATCTAAAATAAGATTTGATTTTAAATTATAATTGATGAAAATCTAAAATAAGATTGTATTCAAATTTATAATTGATAAAGAGTCTAAAATAAGATTTGATTCATATTTATAATTAAAGAAACTCTTTGACCAAGTTGTAAAAAAGATATGGTCAACATTTAATAAAGATTTGAAGAATATTTGATCAACATTTAATAGAAATTTGAATAATATTTGATCAATATTTAATGAAGATTCGAAGAAAATTTGATCAAAATTTAATGAAGATTTGAAGAATATTTGATCAACATTTAATGAAGATTTGAAGAATATTTTATAAACATTTAATGAAGATTTGAAGAAAATTTGATCATAAATTGAAGAAGAGTTTATTTGAAGAATTTACAAATTCAATCTACAAAAAATAAAAATAGAATTAATTTAAAGAATTTACAAACTTAATCTGAACAACATACAATTCAGAACTAAACAAGGACTATATTGAAGCTTAAATATTCACTACAAATAGACACTCAAGGTCGAAGGAGGAAAGTATCGAAAAAGAAGAAAAGAGTAACTCAAGCTCAAAGTTCTCAATTTGTCTTAGAGTTCAAAGAGATAAATACTTGTTCAAATTAAACATATTTTCTGAGTGTTCTTTTCTTAGAGTGTGAGAGTTATTATAATTATTATCACCTTTATTAGAAGCAACTACTCAAGTTCCAATCTTTTGTATCCAACATAATAGTGATTTAGTTCCTTCTTCAATATAGGGTTGTCAGGTTGTTAGGCGAAGACTTGACCTATTGGGTCAAGGTGGTTAGTTCCTCAAAAGTCTGGGGTTGTCAGGTTGTTTGGGAAGAATGGCTTGGAGGGTCAGGTGCTTTGTAATTCAAGGTATTTGAATTTGTAGATTAAAGCTTTTTGAATGAATGGACTATATCTAGCCAAGTAAGTGGTGAACCAGGATAAAGCTATGTGTCAAATTATTTATACTTTCGTTGTTTGCTACTTCTGAATCCGATTGCTTCTTATCTAAGTAATTCATAAAAATCAAACAACCTTCATCAAATTAGTCAAAAGTTATCAACTTTAGCAAACATAATTCAACCCCCTTCTCGTGTTTGCACTTTCAAAGCCTGTTCAATAATGTTGGCAATGTACTTCGATTGAGAAAGAAGGTAAACTCTAGGAGAGTATGAAACTTCAATCACCAAGAAATAGCAAAGAGTTCCCAAGTCCTTCATCTCAAATTGTTTGGCTAATTGCAATTTCAACTCATTGATTGCATTAACATCATCACATGTAATAATCATATCATCAACATAAAAAAAAAAAAAAAAAAGTATAGTGCGACCATAAGTGGTGGATCTTATAAACAATGCAAGGTCATGTTCACTTGGAAACCAAGAGAAGTGATCACAGTAGAGAATTTCTCAAACTAAGTTCGAGGAGCCTATTTAAGAACATATATAACATTTTTTAACTTACACATTTCCCGCCGATTATGAGAAACTTCTTGTGGAGGGACCATATAGACTTCTTCATGAAGCTCACCATTTAAAAAAACATCTTTGACATTCATTGGGGAAATATGCCATTGACAAATAGATGTAACTGCCATAAAAGTATAGATAGTTGTCATCTTGGCTATATGAGAAAAAGTTTCTTCATTATCCATACCATTTTGTTGAGAGAATCCATTAGCAACAAGATGCATTTTGTAGCGCTCAACTGATCCATCAGACTTAGTTTTGATCTTGTATATCCAACTAGACCCAATAGCATATTTTCCAAAAGGAAAAGGTACTCATTCCCAAGTATCTATTTGGTACAAAGTGAAGAGTTCTTTTGCCATTGACTGCTGCCAAAGAGGATCAAGAATATCCTCTTTATAGGAAGATGGTCCAGACAAACTGTGAATAGAGGTTAAGAAAGAAGCAAACAAAGTTGAGTAAGTCAAATAGACAAAATCAAGTAACCGACTAGACTTACAGTGACGAGAGGTAACGAGGAGGCGGAGACAGGGGATCAACAATAGAATGAGGTGGTTGGACAGTCGGGGGGACAAGAGGGATATTATCAAGTGGAGTAGTAATATTTGTTTTTCAATTCTCAACATTACAATCACTAGAAGCATTATCAACATGATCAAACAAATTAATATGGGTTAATTCTGAACTCTTAGTAATATGAGAATCGAAGGAAACTGAAAGGATGTGCTAAAAAAATAACATTACGAGAAACATAAATTTTTCTTGCATGAGAATTGTAACAACGATCACTCTTTTGATCATCTCCACAACCAAGAAAAACACACATGGCAAAACGAGAAGACAACTTATTACGCTTTACTTGTGGATGAAGAACAAAACAAGTAAAATCAAAGATTTTCAAAGAATAGTTATTATGGATATAAGCATATAATTTTTCAAAGGGAGACAAATGTGATATGACAGACGATAGACTCATATTAATAGCATGAACAACAGTAAAAACTATTTCTCTCCAAAATTCACTAGGAGTTGAAGCAGACAACAAAAGGGAACAAGCAGTCTCAACAATATAACCATGTTTCCTTTATACAACTCTATTTTGTTGAGGAGTATCAATACAAGATGTCGAGTGGAGGGTGTCATCATAAGCAAGTAATTTAAATAAATTATTAGACGTATATTCACCACTTAAATCATCACGAAAATACTTTATAACATGATAATGTTATGTATTGACTGTAACATGAAACATATAATAAACCCAACAAAAACGAGTGTACTCCTTAATAAATGTAATATAATATCTAGATCCACCTTTTGTGAAAACCAATGATAAAATCCAAACATCATAGCGAACTAAATCGAAAGGCATATGAAATAGAAATACTTTTACTAAGCGGTAAAGTTGGCAATTTAGCAACTTTACAACCATAACAATATGAAATATTATTGGTTTGTAACTTTCATAAAGCTCCAGTAGAAGTCAAATATTTTAATCTAGAAGCAGAAACATGCCCAAGACGAGAATGCCATAAATAAAAACTAGAAGACAAAGAATTCAAGAGAAAACTATGTAATAAGTCAGTAATGGTTGTAGTATCTGGGACTCGTAGGTCATCCAAAACATAAAATCTCCTTTGTCTATGGTTTGTCCCAAAATGTGGATCCTGCACACAACAAGTGGAAGAAAATATAATTGAAATTGCATATTTGGCTAACATAAGTGTAGTACTTAATTTTTGTCCGAATAATTTAAAATTATTTTAAAAATAATAATAATATATTTAATAAATATTTTACAATTATTATCAAAAATCTAAAAATCATTATTTTACATAAAATAAATATAAAATAATAAAGCAAAACAATAAATAAATTGAATTACAATAAAATAATTCAGTGTTTCTGATTTGACATGTCAACACACCAATACCCAATACACCAATCCAGAACCTGATTTTATCTATTGAACAAAAAATTTATCTAATAAATACAAGATTTCACTACTTTAATTTAATTCTAGTCTATAAATAGAGTTTAAAATTTTGAAACTTGGAGGAGAAAAAGGGTTCCATATTTTGAAATAGAGAGGAGAGTTTCTTTTTGTTAAGAGAGAAATTTGTTATAAAAAAAAACTAAAACAGAGATTTAAATTTTATTTATCCAAACAAACAGAGGTATCCAAACAAACAAAGGAACAAATCGATGAGGGATTAAGGTATTTTCGTTTTTTCTTTCATTTTTATTTTTTAATCAGTATCCCGACGTAACATACAAATTATGAATGAAAAAATGAAAGTTATTGTTATAAATTTGATCCAGTATGTATAAAAAGGTTAGAAATGATAGGATTAAGAGTTCCAACGTTGTCTTGGTCGCCATTGTTTTCTTTCTTCTGGATTTTCTTCAAACCTTGTCTTGGCCGCCATTGTTTCCTTTTCTTCAAGTGCCACTCATCTTGATTATGTCTAGGTCTTTTTCAAGTCAGGGTTATTTTACAAATCGGGGTTTTGAAGAGATTGGGCCATGGGTATTTTATACAGCCCATTTACGTTTTTTTTGTAGGTCCAACATTTTTTTTAGTCTAATCCTTTCCTTTTATTTAAAATATATATATATATATATATATATATATATATATATATATATTTGAATATTTAATCAATTCCTAATATAAAAAATAATTATTATATTTTTTTATTGTTTTTTATTAGATATGACATATTTTTTTGAGACATTAAAATAAGTTGTACTATTTTTTTTAGCTTTGAAATTTAATATTAAAAATCGGAAAAAATAATAAAATATTTTTAAGAGTATTAAATTAGATGTGACATCTTTTTTTTTTACTCTTTGAGTTTTGAGACACGAGTTGTACAACTCGATCGTCTTAAAATTCATATTTTAAAATGATTATTCAAATCAAACAAGTTTTTTTTTTCTTTATGTTTGTCAAAATTAACTTTTTTTAAATAACATAAATACAATTTATTTAAAAGCAATCAACACATCCACATTTTCTACCAAGAACTACGTAGCTTTGATTTCTCCATCGCACCGGGAGATACGTAGGAGCAAGATCACACTCTTATCAAGCACACTATTAAAAACTTTCTTTATTTCCACTCTTTTTTAACACATTTTTATCTCAAAAATCACATTTCTAAAAAACAATTTATATTCATATTTAATAATAAATAAAAATAAATATATTTAAGTTAATATAATTTTGCACAATTAATTATAGGTAACCGTATTTTAACGGATGTCGTAGGGTGCTAATACCTTCCCTACGCATAATCGACTCCCGAACTCAAAATCTGGTTTCAAATACCATTTTTACATTTTTGTTCAATTTTTAAGGGTTTTCCAATATTTTCCCTATTTTAAAATAAATTTTGGTGGCGACTCCATTGAATTCGAGGAAAACTCGAAATTTTAAGCCACGACAATAAGCAAGACTCAAAATGAGATTATGAATATAATAAACATCATGAAAAGACAAGTTAGGTGTGGAGGTAGAACCAGTCTGTTAATGGCATAAAAGTGCCATAAGCAATCATAACAAACATAGACGAGACATGATTCACATACACAAAATATTTATCATCATATATCATATAATGATATTCTCTAGAATCAAGTATCTATATGGAAGGAGATATATCTGATAGACTAGAGGAGTTCAAACCTTTAGTAGAGAAGGCAAATATGGCATGTGATTGAGTGGCAATAAGTTTTGGGAGTTGTTATTCAATATCAAATATTTAGGAAGCAATCTAAGATGAGTATACATATCCAAAACTACAGTCAACGGTAGGAGGATCAAAGGCAACAACATTGGACGATGGCCTCCTAAAATTCTTCTTATGTGTGTTCTCTAACTTCGGACAATGTGTTTTCCAATTACCTTTTTGTTTACAAAAAGCACATTCATCATTACCAAGCCCAACTCCCCCTTGGGATTTTCCTTTTTGAATAGGAGCATCACAAATAGATGGAGGAATTGAGATAACTCTCTTATCTAACACAATAGAGTGGTCTTAAGTTTGATATATTCTACCAATAATTCACTAACTACTGATTTAACAATAGGAAGAGGTGAACGATGCAAAAAAAAACCCCCACAAAGACCCTCAAATCATCACAAAGAGCCATCATAAACCAAACCAGACGTGGCTCCTCTATCTGATCAATGTACGTTTTGACAACTTTTATCTCAGTTGATTCCATAAGAGTTAATTGATCCCACAAATAAGTTATTGCCGATAGAATTCCTTAATTGTCATATTATTCTGCTTAAGGGCATTAATATCATTTTCCAACTGATATCGTTTTGTAAAGTTAGAATAGAAATGTTTTAAGTGATCCCAAATCTCTTTAGCCATATCATATTTTTCTAGTTGCACACTTATAGACAACTCAACAAAATTATTAATCCAAGTAATGATTTTTGAATTATTAACATTACATGTTTTTAAATCTTTTGCATATTTAGCTTCAGCATTTTTATCCGTAGACTTAACAGAAGTTTCATCAATATAACCCCACATATGTTTTTCAATCAAAAAAATTCATAACATAACTCCAATAAGAGTAATTATGTCCATTGAGGTGGACACTAACAACTTGAAGACAATCATCCTCAGCACCAACCATAACAAATAACGAGAGGAAAATATGATGACACAATCACTAAAACAAAAGAAATTAGGGATAATCTGACAATAACAGAGTCAATTAGGAACCAAACAAAATGCTGTCAGAAATTGAAGAGCAGAACCACACTTGGAAACATAATAGCATAATCGCGTCATAAAAAAATAGGTAAAATCGGATAGAAAACGGAGACAACAAAACGGTACCAGTCGAAAAATGGGTGGTACAAAAATCAACTTTACAATACATTCCAAAATCAATCAAAAGCTTTGATACTCTGCAAACAATATTAAACATACAAGGGAGGAAGAATAAGAGAGAAATAATATGACTAAGATTTTATTATCCAAAATAGACAAAAATTTAAAATAATAGAATTACAACAAATATATATAGAAGATAATAGAAAAATTTAAAATAAACTTATTATAGATATATATAATAATATGTAACATACACTACTATGTAGATTCCCTTTAAAGGTCTGGTTTTGTGTGTAGGCAATTGCAAAACTCGAAAACAATTGCAAGCTCTATTGCTGACTTTTTTTATATTAATTTAAGACAAGGTAAAACTAAAGAAAAAAATAGTCAAGACAGAGGACCCAAATAATTCAGTTATTTTTCCTTGGTTTGGTGTGCCATCGTATCCTTAAGTACCAGCCAGAATTTAATTTATGTGTAGTCAATGTGATCCTTTCATTTTCACGACTGATTAACTAATTTGAAGACAAGCCACAAGAATTATAAAAGTCAAAAAGACTAATTATTTTTTTTTGAAGGAACCCTTGTAATTATCTAAATTATTTGCAACTACTAATTGTATTAAGGATAAAATATCAATTTTATTTAGTTTTATTGCAGTTTTAGTCTTCTATTTTATTTTTTTTTTCAATTTTGGTCATTTAAATAGAATTTTAGTTTAAAGCTTGATAAAGTATTATTTTTTTGTGTTTATTTACAATTGTACTTGAAATCTATGATTATAAATGATGTTGTGTGACTTAAAAAATGACATTTCATCAAGTTTTGGACCAAAATTCTATTTTAGTCCAAAAATGAGAATAAATAAAATAGAGAAACTACTTTCGTGATTCAGCTAAAATAGCGGGACCAAAACTGCAATTAAACCATTAAATTTAGATTAAATATATTTTTAATCTTTATAAAATTTTAACTTTCAATTTTTAATCTTTATAAAATAAAAATATAATTTTTAGTTCTTGCAAAATTATCAATCATGAAATATGTCTTTAATTTTAAATAACCATATATTTTTGAATGATATTTTCTCCAACATAATTACAACAATATAAAAGTTATTCTACAATAAATAAATTCAAAATTCATTTTCTAAATTTATGTTTTCGTTATTTTTATTTTGAGTTTTTTATATTTAAAAAATTCATATTTAATTTTAGCGGAATAATTTTTTTGTAATATTATAAACAAGATTGCAAAAAACTTATTCAAAAATTTTAAAGTTGAAATACAATTTAACATATTTCATTTTACTAAGACTAAAATTGATTGCTAGATAATTTTCTAGAGATTAAAAGCTGTATTTTTATTTTATAAAGATTAAAATTAAAATTTTTAAAATTTTATGGAAATTAAAAATATATTTAATTCATTAAATTAAATTTCTTAAGTATCATAGACCTAAACAAAATTATAAAGTATTATTTTTTTATTAAAAAAAAATTGAGGTGAGGGGAGGATGCTTCATTGCAATGTAGCAAACACCTTATGACATACTTGATTTACGATTGTCTCCTTCTAACTACATTAAGGGGGATGTGTTTTTACCACTAAACCAAATTTTTAGAATTAAGTATAAAGTATTATATTCGATAAATAATTATTATTAAAGTCAAACATTATTAAAGATTTCATCATTGTGATTGATTCACTGTATAATTTTCTTACACCAACAATATATATAAATTAAATTTAAAAATAATTAATACTCTTTTGAAATATATGAAATTCGTGTATATAAATTAAATTTAAAAGTAATTAATACTCTTTTGAAATATATAAAATGTGTCGTTAGTTCTCAAAAATATGCAAAATTCATCATTTTACTTCATAACATCTTAAATACTAAATTGAAAAGAAAAAACTTTTAAGGACTAAATTGACCGTGTATGCTAGGGCTGTGCATGGTTGGTTTTAAAAAAAAACCAAACCATATCCATTTAAAAACTAATATACGGATTTTGATCTATAACCAAATCCATTATTTGGTTTAAAACCGGTTATAAAACCAATTGTAAAACTGGTTATGGTTAAATAACCGATTGTTTTTATGCAACCAATTTTAAAAAATCAATTTTAAAATTGATTTTTTCTCAAAATCAATTAAAATTTGGTTATTTTTAAATATCCATTTTTAACAGAAATACAATGGAAAATCAACCAATATCCATTTTCAAAATTAACCAATATCCAACTCAAAATCAAGCTGCTGCAACTCATGATCAGAAATTATTTAAAACTATTTTTAATGGAAAAACTTTATGTTCATGCTCAACAAAAGACATGGAAAGTTCAATCAAGATAGTAGTAAAATAAAGTCTCAAGAAACCAAATACAATTTTCAGACATTCTTCTACCCTAGCTAGAGCTGTCAATTTGACAAGCCCTCTAATTATTGCCCCCAACCCACATTTTGGAGGGGCCAAAAAATTTAATAATTTAAAAGGCCCCCTAAAATTTTGTGGGCTTAGAGAGGGTCCACAGACCCACTTTTTTTTTAAAAAAAATCGATTTTTTTTTTAAAATAAAGTTTTTCAATTTTTCACCGATAAAAATTTTTCGATTTTTTTCGATAAAAAAATGTCTCATTATTTTCGATAAAAAATTTCTGATTTTTTTCGATAAAATTTTCGATTTTTTTTCAATAAAAAATGTTTGATTTTTTTTTTTCGACAAAAAATGTTCGATTTTTTTTCGATAAAAAATGTCCGATTTTTTTCGATAAAAAATATCTGATTTTTTCGATAAAAAATTCTTATTTTTTTCGATAAATTTTTTTTTTTTTGGATAAAATGTTTTTTTAGAAAAAAACTCAAAATTAACAAAACATTGGGGGCCTAAAATAGAGGTTTAATAAGAAATTTTTATCGAAAAAAAATCAAAAACTTTTTATAAAAAAAAAATCGGACATTTTTTTATCAAAAAAAAAATTAAACATTTTTTATCGAAAAAAAATCGAAAATTTTTATAGAAAAAAATCAAAAATTATTTATCGGTGAAAATATTGAAATCAAAAAAGAAAACGATTCTTTTTTAAAAAAGTGGGCCTATGGCCATGGAATTTGGGAGTTGGGTGGATAAAATCCGATTTAAATCCAAATCCAAAATTAAAATGTGGATGGTTATCCAACTGGTTATAAATAAATTGGTTTATATCCATATTATTTAAACCAGATTTTTAAAATGGTTTTGGATTCGGTTATGAATTTGAACCTAAAAACCGGTTTTTTTTGCACAACCTAGTGTATGCCACGTATAACAAGTCTTCCATAATTATTAAGAAGAAAGAAAAAGTCTTCCTGAATTATTGCCGCGGTATTAATATATTCTTGTTATTTTTAAGAAGCAACGGAAAGAAATAAGTCATCTCTGTATTGAATTTTGTTTATTTTCTATTTAAACTCACATCAAATTAATAAATATTTGTGTTTCAATTTGTTTAAAATATCTTTATACATGTGCATGAACTTAGTGATGAGGCTAGTTTATTGTTGAATTGATAAAAAAAAAATGTTGCAAAGAGCGTCCAGGTGCTTGCACTTAGAGATGCTAAAAAACAGCTTACAAGAAACCATGCATGTTCATTTGTCAGGAGTGTTGCTTGAGCCTTCATGCATATATGTGGAGAAATTACGGCCACAAACAAGTTTTTACTTGCAAAAGTGGTGACCCTTAAATGCCCTTTTTCAATTTGACATTATGTTTTGTTGAAGAATCTAACCACTAAAATAGTATAATTGTGAGTACATCGATAAAAAAAAAAGTGTAAAGCTGTTGTTTACAACAAAAATATTATTATAATTAAGTTGTTAGGCGAACACTACAAATAATTGAATTAAATACAATCAAATTTATAATAGCCAAATTAAGAGTCAGCAGAGTTTAGAAGGGTCATATAGTTTTCAGAAAATGTTTACCATGTTTAGAGTGTGACTAACCATAAACAACAACGTTTGCGGCGAAGCAATGTGGGAAAAAACGTATGTGGAGATAACCGAAGTTGAAATGCCATAAAAAATAGAGAATACAAACCATAGTGAAGTGCCACATATTCATCCGTGGGAACAAAATATGCATTACCCTAAAAAAGAATGGGACAGAATCATAGTCAATTTTGTATGGCACTATACATTGGCCAATAGGGTAAACTTTGGCTAAAAATGTCTCATAATTTTTTTTTAAATACATAATCAATCAAACAAGTCTATTTTCGACTTAATTTTATCCTTTATATTTATATATTTTTAGCTTAGCTGACTCACAAAAATACATGATATTTAACACTCTTTAGAGAAGTTAAATAACTCACACTTGAAGAAAATAGTTCTTTCCTTAGTGTATAATTGTTTGAAGCAAAAATGAATAAAAAGTTTAAGAGTTATTAGTTGATTTCTTGACTAATTTTTAATTTGGACAATAGGTACATATAGTTTTCAACTTCAATGCATATTTGATTTTGCGTGATAAAATTGATTTTAAATAAATTAATTTTATAAGATTTATTTTTGTTAACAATAAGTTAAATGTAGTCTATGTATATTTGAATATATTCATGTAAAAATTCATAGAATAATAATTTTCTTGTAAAAAGCACATTTAAAGTTAAAAACTATTTCCTATTTTCAAGTTAGAATCAATTCTAAATATTCTAAAAGTAAAATCAATTTCAATCAATATTACTCAAACATATCAAAATCAATTTTAATTGTGTGAAATAACTTTTAGTTCTCTATTGTAAAATCAAATACACACCAAACTAAACTTCTAT
>JBBPBR010000004.1:61746925-61759146 GCA_037974775.1 Cicer pinnatifidum | reverse complement strand
AATAATAATAATAACAACAACAACTAAGAAAAAAAAGGATGCAAGGAGAAAAAGTGACTGCAGATATTTTTTCAAACTCTAAATTAAGTTAGGGAAGTGAAATCAATAATAAGATAAAATAAATAAAAAATCTCTTGTTCTTAATGCATTTTGGGACAAGACAGATAATTTAGAAGGTAACTTAAATCTAATTTTTTTAAATTTAATTGCAGTTTTAGTCTCCTTATTTTAGTTGAATGTCCCCCTATTTTATTTATTCCTAATTTTAGTCCCAAAACATAATTTTAGTTATCATTTTAAACGACACCATTTATAATTATGTTTGGGAATTAAAACTGAAAAGAATAAAATGAAAAAATTATTTTTGTAATTCAATTAAATAAGGGGATTAAAACTGCAATTAAATTTTTTTTTTATCTTATTCTATAGTTTTTTTTTCCTTGTTATTTCAGATCGAATCACACCTACTTTTTATGAATCAAGTTGAGTTCGCATAACAAGCCAAGTTTTATACACCACTAATATAACAACTACAATTGATAGGATGCCACTAATAACAACTATAATTGATAGGATAGTCAATAACAAAATATGTGTGCTATGTATCAAATAAAATGACATTTCGTTCAGAAACGATTCCCTATTGCCAGATAGAAATAGACATAAAATTTGGCGTGTACTTATATGATCAATTGATTCAATTCAATAGTCACTGTTTCACGTGCCCACTCCACTCTAACCCACGATCTTCTTATTTTATGTCCTTCAGATTTTTTCCACTGTTTTGGACTATTTTTGTTTGTGTGGACGTTTGGCATCACAGTGAATCCCACTACATATCCCTGTGATTCTAATTTCCATTCATGATACCTTTTTTTACGGAATTTCTTTTTGAAAAATTATTGGTGTACACCATACACACTTATAAGTACATTTTAAGTAAACTAAAAATAAAGAAAGTGAAGTAATTAAATAAAATGAAGTAATAAATGTGATAAGTTAGTAATTAGTAAAAGTGAGAGATATAGAAAAAAATAATTTCTAAAAAGTATAAAAAGATTATGAATGTTTAAATATTATTATTTCTGTTTATAGACCCGTTGTATATATAGTATTCACTCTAGCTATATTTTTTTTAATTTATTTACATGATTTATCAGCAGTATAATTTTTTACACCGGCTATGTATAAAAAATGGATTTTTTATTTTTTATTATCATTATAATTATTTAATTTTTGATTGCATGTTTTAGTCAAGTAATTATTTTTTATACACAATTACTAGTACAATACACAATTCGAGATCGTTGAAATTGTCCTGCTTTTAGTCAAGTATTTTTTACGCGACCTTTCAGTTTCACACCTAGCTACTATTACCTAAATTATTCCATTCATTCATTGTTAATAGACTAGTGATTGATACTAGACATGAAAACATGACTGTGACGGGTTTTGTTTCCCTCATTTTTTATTAGTTCGAGAAAATCTATATTCACTATTTATTTTTATCGGACATTTTTATTTTTAAGTCTTCAATTGAAAATATTATTATTATATAATAATAAATTGAAAAATATTAAAATTATATTTTTTATAAAAAATATAATTTTTTAAAAATTAATATATCTATATATATATATTTTATAAAATTTAAAAAATAACAATAATATTAATAATAGACGGAGGTGAGATAAATATCAATACTTCAATCTCATTCAAATATTTGGATTTTAATTTTAAAAAAATTGATATCTAAATCTAATTAAAATGGATTTTCTACTCTCAAATTAGGACAGATAAATAGCCACAAAGGTGAATTGTATTATCCTACATAATTGATACTTATATGTATTCTTCGTGATTTGCTCTAAAAAGTTAATCCTTCTTCTTATGTCAACACTTGATCCCTTTTTTATTCAGTGGAAACAAAGAAACATCATATATAAAGCTTATGAGACAGCTTAGCTAACGGTGACCAATTGAGATGCGCACATGTGTGGAAGCGAATATGATTATATAACTTTTATAAAGACATGCAAAATAGACACACACGAAAAGACATTTTTGAATTTCAATCTCACAAAATGATAAGAAAAAGTAAAATAAAAATGTTAAGAAGAGACCCATTGAAAGAGAAAATGTCCTTGCTAAAAGAAGAATGAGATGGGGGTACTTGGACATCAAATTTAAGACAACCATATATTGATATATATATATAAAATACAAATAAAATAAGAGAAAAATTATTAAATAATTTATAATCATATTATTATAAAGTGTGGAACATCACAACATGATGTTTACAGATCTTTTTTCAATTTCAAAAGCACACGTTAAAGAAAATAAAAAATAGATAGAAAATTTATATTAAAAAAATTAAATTTTAACTTTAAAATAATTAAATACACCAATTCAAAGATATTATTTTTATATTTCATTTTTTTATCTATAATGAATAAATTAATATTTTTATTGCAACATTGGATAATTAATTATATATATATATATAATTAACTATTATTTTATTTATTAATGATGAATATTTTTTATTATATTTTATAAAAATAATTATTTATTTTAGAAAAATTTAATCTCAAAATTTTAACAATATTAAACAGTACGAAAGTATAAATCAGGAAAATGAGTGAAGAATAAAAACGTATTAATTAACTAAGTACACTTTCGTTCAACTTTCGTAAAGATTATTTTTGCACCATTTTCCAAATCTTAGATACAAAAGTCATGACGAGACAAATTAATTTTTCACATTATCACTTTGGGTCTAAATTTTTTAAAGAGAATCTAAAAACTTGAATTTTAAAAGGGAAATTAAGTTCACGATGGAGAGAAAATAGAAAATGAAACGTTCCATGAAATAAATAATTTATATAATGAAATGCAACATTAAGTAGAGAACATACCGAAATGGCCAAGTTGAGAGAAGCTAAGGAAGTTGTACTAGCAATCCTAATTCTGTAGGTCTTGTTTGGCTCCACATGAAGAATCTTGGGTGCACATTCTTCACCACCTTTGAATTTGCATTGAGGTAGTAGGGTAGTGTTCCCATATTTAGCTGCTAGAGAACAATTGAACTGTCCTCGTCCATTGATGAGCAGGCTCTGAAAAGAGTCATAATGTCGTGACTTAGACAAATAAATTAAATAAATTGTTCCAAAAAAGCTACCACCGCCAACAATTATTCACAAACGCACTTTTGCTTTTGTTTCGTTTTTTCCACGATCCTTCTCTTTCTGTTTTTTTTTTTTTGAGTCAAAGTAAAGCTACCACAGCGTGGCCAATTCTCCATTTACATAAAATATTCCATTATTGAATAATACTTTTAAATATTTTATTTAATACTACATATTGGCCTTTATGAAAAGTTGAAACATAAAAGAATAAGACATCTGTACCCCAAAAAAATGAATGAGATAAATTTAGTAACTATTCAGATGAATTAACACCTTTTAAAAATATATATGCAGTCATATAATCATCTTACAATGTCAAATATAATAATTTCATTTGTTAAAAAACTTATTGGTGTTCGTTTACAAAAAAATAATTGCTTTTATATGTTTGAGTTATTAATTTTTGCCGGATCTGTTACGTAAAGTATAGGCCGTTGTCCACGCAAGAAAAAAATATTTCAATAATATTATTAATTTGCTTTTAAGTTTTTATAAAATTTTCTAATTCTAAAAAATATATTGTATATCTAATAATTTAAAGTTAGTTTTAATTTTTTTATATGATATTTAATTTTATAATAACATGTTTAAAAGTTTAATATTTAACAAAAAATCAAAATTTAATATAATAATTATAATAATAATAAAAAATTATTTATATTTATATAAATATAAAAGATCTTTTGTGTGTCCTGTAATTTAGTCATTTTAATTAAACAAGTTTTTTTAAAAAGTTTTAGTTTTATCTATTTATAAAAAAAATCTAACATAAACTTATGTATAATAGAACAGTTATAAATCTGTCTAACCTATTAGCATTTCTAATCCTAAAGATAACTCTTTTCCTAAATTTTTTAGTCTAAAGAACTGTTATTTTTTATTTTAAAACTTACATTTTATCTTCAAATTTACATATAAAACCATGAAACACTATTTTTGAGAAAAATATTACTATTCTTATTTTTTTTAATTTATAATAATTTCTTAACTTCGAAAATGAGCAAAAGTAATATTGATATTAGATAAAGGAACATAATCTATATTAAAGAACTTAGAAAAATGTGAAACTGACTTTATGGAAAACAGATTTCACCCTAATAGAAAAAATCCAATGGCACTTTGAAGAAATGGACCACCTAGCTGCCAAGGTTTTCTAAATTATTTTATGGAATTAGGTTTAACTTTGATCTGAAATACGAATCTTACTCAAAATTCTATTTTTAGTTTTAGTATATCCCACGTGTATGAGTTGTTTGTTTCAATTTTTTAATTGGATTTATATCAAATGCGTTCTATGAAAAAGGAAAACACTAATGCGCAAATGGTGGAATTCACAAATAAAGAGTATCATTGCAGATGATAAAAAAAGTGTAAGCTACAAATCGACCAAAAAATCGTAATAATAACTAAAAGTATTATTAATGCGACTTAGTTATGAAAAGTTAAAGGGTAATCATCACACACACACACGGTCAATAAAAACTTAATTGAAATTGAAGTTTGAATTTATTAAAATTTAAGAGTAGTTAATAAACCGCTTATTTATTCAAGAGTTAATTAATAAGCCAAAATTGATTATGTATAAAATAAAAAAGAAATGTTGTACCTGTGGTTCACCAATCCATCTCATTGGTGCTGAAGAGAGGCCAACCTGTTGTTGTAGTGAACTTGTGTGCCATAGATCACTGAGTAAGAGGTTGAATTCACCATCATAATGAAATGGTTCATTTTGTCCTTTTGGTAAATCTACTATTAGAGATCCATACAACCCTGCTGCTCTCTGCATTCCATAGTGTCCATGATAGAAATATGTACCAGCCTGCACTATATAACCTTTAATTAAAATTCAAATTAAAATTAAATACACAGAGAAACAGAGGACATAATTAATTAATTAATTACCTTGTCAACATGGAATCTGTAATGAAAAGATTCTCCTGGGTTTATAGCACACTGTGAGATTGCAGCAGTTCCATCAGCCCAAGGAGTTCCGATCTACAAACAAACATTATTAAACAAAAAAAACAAAGAATTAATGTTAATTAAAAAATAAAAAAACATAATGAGTGAGACAGAAAAAGAAAGAAAATGAACCTGTCTAATTCCATGCCAGTGAATAACAGTTCCCTCTGTATCAAGCTTATTGGTGAGTTTGATATGAAGAATGTCACCAACTTCAGCTCTAATAGTTGGGCCTGGAAACTGACCGTTGATTCCCATGATAACATGTTCTAAACAATCTGGTTTTTTTAACATGTATTCAACATTCCAATTGTAATGTCTCACCCTTGCTTCAACTGATAATGAAAACAATAACCATATACACCAAACTAAAACACCTTTCAACAACCTCATTTTTGCTATAGATACCAAAGCCTTATGAAATATGAAATATCTATCTCGATTATAGCATTTTAGGTTGGCACACGCATATGTATATATATACACAGGAGAACTTACATATGTACATCCATTTCATACCTCCATCATTATTTTTATATTTTAAATATTTTATTCAAATATCAAATGAATGTGCACCATGTGTTCACAAAAAATTCTTCTATATACAAAGCCTCTTGTTATTCGTGCTATACATTATTTATTTTAATAATATTCATTTCAACTCATTTTTTAATTTCATATGTTAACTTAAATTACACTACTTATATCAATTATGTGAGTCTATAGTTGTATTTATTTTAATAATATTAATTTCAAGTAATTTTTTAATTTGATGCTTAACTTAAATTACACTACTTATATCATTTTGAATTTAAAATTTTGCAAATTAATTATGTGAGTTTATAGTTGTGTTTATATCATTTTGAACTTATATCTTGAATTCGAAAACGTAGCAGTCAGGTAACAAAATAAATTTTATACACACAAAAATAGTCAAAGAGTACCCTTTAACTTGATTTAGAGTTTTATACGCGTCTTATCTGTCTTTTTTTCCCCCTTAAATTAATAGTACTAAAAGTGAATAAATTTTTCTCTGCAAAAATATGTGAACACATTAAGGAGTCTATGTGGGTACCTGAATTTGGTTTGAGTTTAATGTTGTCGAATTGAAAGTCGCCGAATTAAACTCTAATGAAGAAAAAATAATTGATTGTTAATTTTGGCCATTTAAAAAAAATAATACAGTTTTTTAAATCATTTTCTATATACACTCCTTGTTAATTTTTTTGAATAATTAAGGATTTATCTTGAAAATAAAAAGTCCAACAGAGTAAATATTTTAATATTTAAATTAATGGTCAAATTAAAACAAATAAAGATAAAAGATGACACTGAAAATTTCAATTATAACACTCTAAAGTAATTTTAATATATATAGTTATTCAGATAAATATTTTTCTTTAGCATTTTTGCAAAGTATTATCACTTGAATCATTTTTTTTTGTCATTCATATAGTTTTAATTGTTTTCTTTTTCTAAATGACAAATATTAGTAATTAATTTTTTTTAAATGCTTTCATTCAATTAAACGACAAATATTAGTGAATTTTCTAAATTACTTTATATTTGATTAGTCTGATATTAATCAACTTCTTACATAAAACAATTTTCATAATTCAATTGTAAAATTGAAAAATGTCAAAAGGTCTATAAATTTTTAAAAATATAATATTTCAAAATTAATATAAATTATATAAAATGAAAAACATATTACAATTAAATATATAATATTTTACGACAAAGAAATGTTGAACTATTTAATAAATAAATTATTGAAATGAGCACTTAAAAAAAAGTTTGAATAAATAATTCTAAGTAGAAAAAATGTTACAATTAAGAATTGTATCTCTAAAGTTAAAAATCTTATCAATAGTATCATATTTTAATATATGTTGCATGAATTATATTATTCAATAAAATTTTAATTATCTTGTCATTTATAATAAAATAAAATTAGTCTGTACATAATTATTCAAAAATATATTTATCTTTTAACACATAAATATTTTAGTATATTCTATTCTAAAATACAAACTATATTACTTTTAAATGATATATTATTATTTTATACTCAATAATTTATTAAATTACTTTAAAATTACATATTATTATTTTATATTAATTAATTTGTTAAATTATATCTAACAATTGACAGAGAGCGCAGGAGTTCGACCCCCTCAAGAAGTTCAAGCTTGGGGACTCTTAGAAGCTACCAAGTAGTGGTTAGGTGAGTCGGATTTAAATAATATATCGATGGATTTAGATTGCATTATAGACAATTCCACTTTATTATAGTGAGTTTGGTGTCATTTTGAATCTTTGTAAAATTATCTTACTCATTTTTCAAACTTTAAGTCATGTTTTATTAGGAAGCAAATTAACTTCGTCGCTCATAATTTAACTAGAGTGTCTCTAGATGTTTGATTGTATCACAGTCTCTATTTGGAATTAAATGTAGTAACTAATTGTTGATATAAAAGAAAAAGAGTATATACATGACAAAATTTTAACATTGTTCACCACCTTCAAGATATTTATTATAATAGTTAGTTTGATAATATATTTGTTAGTTATAATTAGTTTTATATTTATTATAATTAATTGAGTTTGTTAACCGATGTTAAGAGTTATTCACCCTATGTTATCCCTCAATTTTAGATCTTTTTAAATCAATGAATGAAATTATTTAGAAAATTTTCATTTTAATTACTCAATTTGTAATATAGTATGAGAGATACTTATTTCACTACATTTTTTGTCAAAAGTTTTTCAGAAATATTTTGTTGAAGCTTAATTAATTTAATTTTACTTTTCTATTTTTGTTGGATTATTAATTGAAGTTTTAAATCAAGATTTTAATTTTTCATCTCTAAAATAACATGTATATTTTTTAAAATTCAGAAAGAGGGCAATAACAAGTTCGATATGCACTAATAGAATTGACAAATGAGTCTCCAATGGTTGGCTTTGTTAATGGTAGCAATGAAAGACCCTTTTGCATAAGATGGTTGAAGAGGCTTTGGATTCAACACCACAAATTCAGAATCTCTCTATTTTGGATGTGCCAAAAAAATGCAACTTAGAGTCAACACAAACAATACAAGCACTTATGATAAAGAATTAAAGATGATGTGAAGGAAGATATGATCCATAGAAGGAATCAAGCATTTCTTCATGTTTCTCACACACATGAAATATTTGGTGAGTTTTTAGCTTAATTGACATATCAACAACGAAACTTTCGATTATTTTTCTATGATATCATTTTTATTTTTTCAAATAAAACTATTCAATATAACGTAAATTAAAATTTATATAAAAATGTCCTATTTTTTTCTTCAAAAAGACCATAAACGAGGATAATGTCACAATTAAAATACACTAAATAAAAAAATATTAAATTAATGTGATTGAGTAAATGTGTCAAATAAAATAATATAAAATAATATTTTAACAATTTACTTGTATTTTGCTGCTATTGAAAAAAAAATTAATATTTTTATCTTATTTTATTAACAATTTTATCTTATTTTGGTCAATTTTCAACTCCCTCTCATTTTCTCTCATATTTTCAATAGAATTGAGTTTGTTAATTTAATTGTACCTAATTTTAATAGGATAAAATTGTTTAATTTATTTAGAATAGTTCGCAAAATATGAAGGAACATATGAGGGAGTTGTTAACAAAATAAGATGAAAATATTAATTTATTTCCAATAACAATATAATACAAGAAAATTGTTAAAATATTATATCACATTATTTTCTTTGACAAATTTACTCGATCGCAATAACTTTGATGTGTTTTTTATTTATTTAATATATTTTGTTTGATTTTATTAATATAATTTAATTTAATATATTATTATTATTTATTAATTTAATATTTCTTCCTTCGTTAAAAATAAACCAACACATGATCACATCTCCGAGATGTGATGATCTACTAAAGAAGAAACAAAAGTATCTCATAAATCTTATGTTTAGATCAAGAAAAAGAACTTCGTACATAAATTTTAATGTAGAATATATTAAAACAAATTATTTAAAAAGAAAATATAATAGAAAATGATCCGAATGCACTACAAGAAAATACTAAATTTGTGGTCAACATAAAAAAGATTTTGTGGCCGAAAAAACCTTCACAAATACTAAAATACAAATTGGTTGTTATTTATAGCTGAAAAAGCACTAACAAATCAAAAATATATTTTGTTGGTTGATTATAACATTTGTGGCGACCAAAAACGGTCACAAAATTATTAGAGGGAAAAATTATTTGAATATGTGACGGTCAATACCCTCACAACGGACTTGATTGATTGAAAATATCAACAGGATTTTGTGGCGGCATATACCCTCACAAAATCAGAACGTTGGAGTATTGTGGGAGCTTTAGTCACCACAAAATCAGTCTTCTTATTGTTTAGACCGCCACAAAAGCAATAGTACCATTAACATTTTGTGGTTGTTTTGACCGCCACAAATGCCCTATTTTCTCCTTATATGTATGACTTTTCTTCTCATTTCTCATTTTAAACTTCTTTCTGCCTTCTTTCTAAATTTTCTTTCTACCTTTCTTTTCTCTCTATAAATCTTTTCTCTACCTTCTTTCTATTTTTATTTTTGTTTTGTATGAATATATTATACATTATTATTTAATTATAGTGTGTTTTATTTTTAGTTTGTATGATATAATTTATTAATTTTAGAATATTTTATTTTATTTTTATATATTTAATTTAATTTAAAATTTCAATTATATAAATATTAATTTTGAATTTTATTAATAATAAAGTTACTTATTTGTGGCGGACTAAGCCCTCACAATTTTGTATGAGTTCTTACTCCTTCACAAAATTAGAGTATCCTTTGGGGCACACCCCAACTTCTATACCTCCACCTTATAAACACTACTAGTGCGTGTTATTCCTTATACATGAGACTTCCTTATTTTTCAATCCACACTAACACTAACTCTCATTAAATTCATCATTATTTTCAACAATCTTCTATTAATATCATTATCATCTTCAACATTGGCTGCTTAATCCCTCACAAATTTGTGGTGAACTTTTCTGTTACAAATTTGTGAGAGTTTAAGTCCTCACAAATAGTAGCTAAAAAATTAGCTTTTGTAGTCATTTTGGCCGCCACAAAAAACTGTGACTCAATTATTTGTGATTGCCTTTATCTACTACAAATATACTTGTTGTGATTATTTTCCTTCGTTTGTGAAAATTTTAAGCCGCCACAAAATTAGATTTTGTTGTATCACCATTCTTGTAAGAAATGATAGTTTACATATTAAAAAAATTTATTTTAGATAAAGAATGAAGTGGAACAAGAATATCAAGGATAATCCTAAAAAAGTATTTCTTATAGATGTGAAGTTATAGTTCTCTCTCTATATATATAGTTGTCATATCAAACTTTCAAAACAACAAAAACAGCTCTAAAAATAACTCAATGATATTAGTAGTTAAGCTTTCGTTTTCCAATTTGACAAAAACTCTTCAACCTCACAAAACCTATATCGTTTATTCTATTCAAAATAACAATATGGTGGTTATTAGGCAACAAAAACAAAACAAAAACAAACTTATATAAAACTAAAATAAAATATAATTTAAATATTTATTTTAGAGAGAGTGTAACTGTAATGGAAGTTGTGAAGAGTTTGAGAGATGTTGATGTATTGTAACAATTTTTATAGTTTTATTCTCTGATTCTTATTTGACAATAGCTGTAGTTTTTTTTATCTGATTTTGAAAATTTAATTCACATTATTTTCTTGTGTTTTGATTATTTTTCTCAACATGTAGCATGTTCATTAAATATATAATTCCTTTACGTCGATCACACATCAATGCTATTTCAATATTTAATTTATCTATAAAATTTAATTGTAAAACGCATAGTTAAAATTGACCAGCCAAGCAGCATATACTTAACTACCCTATTCTCTTATAACAAAAAAAAAAAATTGAGAAAAATTATATGGACTCTTAGTTCATAGAAAACAAGATGGTGGTCGAGTTTTTTAATTTGGGTAAAATAATAGCAAAACAATATTTTTTTTAAGTTTAAATATATTTTTTATCTAGATAAAATTAAGTGTTTTTAAGTTTAATTCATATAAAATTTTAATATATATTTTAATCCTTAATGTAACTATTTTCAAAATTAGTCTTTATTGTTAGTTTATTTGGTGATGACACGAATAATATAAATTTGACTAGGATATGACATGTAAACTTTTTAAATGACATTGCATGTGGATGGTCACAACACTTTAAAGATATATTAAATTATTTAATCAGAAGATTACGTATTAAAAATTAACATATTTTAATATTATTAAAATTAAATTAACTATAATTAAATAACATATCATATATATATATATATTAAAACTTTTAATTTAGTTAATTTTATTTGATAATGTATGTGTTGACAAATTTAAAAACATTATTAATAAAAACAATATACAATCTATTTTTTATTATACCGTACAACTTATCATTTGATAATTTAATTATTTGAAACTAATTTAATAAATAACTTAAAAACTACTGGATTATATGAGAATCCACCATCTTCTTCCTTGTTCCAAATGATGGCTCATCCTTGCTTCCTTTTGGCAGAGAAAAGTTATTACAATTTGGTAGAAGAAGCAAACAGTGATAACACAACTACCACATTGCATCACTGGGGACATCATTTGTTTAGAACTTGTTTTTGGCTGATCTACAAAATAATTAAGGAAGGATCAGATTTAGGGCTAAGATCCACAAATTCTTTATTTCTTTGTTTTTTATTTAATAAATCATTCATGAGAGCTCCCACGTGGATCTCATGCTATTTTAAAAAATTAATGTGGCGTATCCTAGTCAAACTCTTGTTATTCTATTCATTCATTTTTTCATATTTTGTATTCATTTTAGACTAATTTTACAAACTCTCTTAATATGATGGATTAAAACACCTATTAAAATTTTGTACGAACTAAATTTATAAACTATAAATTTTATATAGATTAAAAAATATTTTTAATTCTTTTTTTTT
>JBBPBR010000004.1:61704508-61736896 GCA_037974775.1 Cicer pinnatifidum | reverse complement strand
GAAACTTATGAAATAGGAAATTCTATAAATAGAAAATTTAATTAATATTTTTGAAATAAAAAATTACAAAAATTTTAAAATAGATACAGGAAATTCCATAATAGGAAATTGCTAAAATTTAGAGATTTTTTAAGTAGAAAAGGAAATTTTTGAAATGAAAAATCTCAAAAAAATAATGTAACTATTTTAAAACAAAATTAACATTTAAAAAAATTTCAAAAAAATTTCATCTTCTTTGAAAAGTTTTGAAATGTAAAATTTCAAAAATTTAATTTTCAAAAATAAACTCACTTTCTATTTTAAAAAACTTGTAATCAACCAAAATTTCAAAAATTTCAAAATTTTGAAAAAGAAATTAACTTTTTATATAACAAAAAAAAAAGTAAAATGATTTATTGGGAGTAAAAGATATAGGTAGGAGCAGGGTGACAAGTAGAAAATTCTCAAGCATACTGCACTTAGTGGAGGGATAGACAAGGTTATAAACTTGTAAATGAATTCTATATTCTTAATTTTAGTTTTTAATTCTCAATTTATTGCAATTTTTGAATGATTATATACTATAAATATAAACAGTTCAATTAATATTAAAAATTAATAAGAGGGTGTACAAAGTATGGTGTGCCAAAATGAGTATTTACTTACTTGCCTTTTTCATTCTATTTCGAATTCCTAATTCATTTTTTTTTTCTTCTTGTTGCCTTAATTTATGGCCTTGAATAAATCTCAAAATCATAATAAAAAAAACTTTTCTTCTTGGCATTGCAATATTAAAAATGTAGCCGTTAGTATTTCCTACAATACAAATATATATACTATATCTTTTAGCAGATATTATATAAGATTTCCTTCTTCTTTACTAGAGCAAAAATATAGAAAAGAAATAAAATCTTTCTCTTTGGTGTCAGATTCTGTGTTTGGATTTTTTATTCTTTATAGAAAAGATTTTATTTTGTAACATGATTTATGGTAGGTGTGCAGCTTGCAAGAGTCAAAGAAGAAGGTGTCCTCCTGATTGCGTTTTCTCTCCTTATTTCCCTGCCAATGATCCTCAAAGATTTGAGTATGTTCACAGAATCTATGGTGGTAGTAACGTTGGAAAAATGCTTCAGGTACTTATAAATAATAACATTTGGTATCCATATTGTAATATGTATTAGTATATAATGGAATATAAAATATATTTTTTACTAATGTATGTAAAAATGTTATTATATGTTACTATAAAAATAATACATGATAGTTGTACGTGCCAAAAATATATATGTGATTATTTAGTATCTAGTTTGTTTTATTTATTGAAAAGATGATTTTGACTTTCTATAATTTAGAGATTTTTAAAAATCCCAACTATTTTATATTTATCTATTAATTGAAAATAATATGTTTTAAATAATAAGTCATAAAAAAAATGTGTTTTTTAAAAAACTATTTTTGAAATAATAACAAACAGATGTAAACAAGTGATTGTGTTTTTTTTTTATTAGTGTTGTTTATTTAAGTGGTAACAAACAAATTTGTAATCTGAGTGTGGAATTTTAATGTTGTAGCAACTCCCTTATTATGTACGAGAACAAGCTGCAAATACATTGTATTTAGAAGCACAATGTAGGATTCAAGATCCTGTTTATGGATGTGTTGGAATTATCTCTAAATTGTATCAACAAATCCATGATACAGAAGTTGAGCTGGCCGAAATTCAAACTCAAATTGCTTCTCAAAAGATAAAAAATTCACAAGTTGAATCAAATTTTAATATTTTGTCAACAATTGATGTTGAATCAAACTTGAACATCTTGCCACCTCAGAGTAACAACATGGAATTTCAATTGTCTACCCAAATTTTTAATTGTTTCAATTAAGACTTGTTTTTACAACGGATACAAGGCAATAGTTTGATCTTATTATTCTATTTTGTTATTATAAACTTAATTGATTCGGAGATTTTAGTGTTTGATACTATATTTGGCAAGTTTTGAGGAATAATTGAATGAGTTCAATGATTGATATTTGTAGTGCTAAAAATGTGATGATTAATTTGTTAATTTCTCACTTGTTTTATTCAAACTGCTACTAATGTAAATTAATCTCTAAAATATTTGACAGTACTTATATTATACTGAATCTCTTTAATTTTTTTGTTTTTTTTTATAAATTCACTAAAATAAATAAATTTTATAAATGAAGAGTTTTAAGGTAATATAAATATACTACGATTCAAAACCAAAGTTATGATTCATTAGATCCTTTTATTTTAACATATACAATATAATTTAATAGAATGAAAAAAAGAAATACGAGATAAGAAATATAACGATATCTGAATTTGATTATTGTTGATTTGTGATTAATGATAAGTAATAGATTTTTTTTTATAAGAAAAACTCTATTACTTGTCATTAATCACAAATCAACAATAAATCACATTTAGATATCTTTAAATACAAGTTTTTGAGATAACTAATCTTGTAACAGTATGAACAACTTCATTCTCTTTATCTCTTTACAAATACAAAATAAAATTATCTAAACCACATAAAAAAAATTACCTTCTCTCACAAATAATCTCTCCAAGTTCAGACTCAATAATTGTAAATAATTAGAACAATTAATCTACTAAAGTCCACAGATCATGTCAAATTCTTTTTTCTCGTCACTGTTCAATTTCCACCAAGCTTCAATATGTGACGGTCAGAATTTCAGTATTCACTCATATCCAAATTTTTATTTTTTATTTTGGCGGAACTTAAGTACATATTAGTTAGCATATATACATGCTTGAATATATGGTGGTATAGCGTAATATGCTTGAGACTAATATAATAATATATGGTATTGGTGGGTATAGCATATACCAATTCTTGTCAATTAATATTTTTTTTTCTTTGTAATTATATGCATGCATATTTACATATTAATTTGTACAATTTTATTTTTACACATGCATATGCAATTATTTGGCTATGTTTTGAGATCGGTTTACTTCTCAAGCTGCAAATCAGCATAATAAATTTGGCTATGTTCTGAGATCAGTGTACTTCTCAAGCTCCAAATCAAGCATATTACGGTGAGTGGAGGGATAATAAGGTTATAAACTTTAAATGAATTCTATATTCTTAATTTTAGTTTTTGATTTACAATTTATTGCAATTTTTGAACGATTATGAACAGTTCAATTAATATTTAAAATTAATAAGATGATGCTTGGAACTAAGGATAAAAGTAGTACAATTTTGCTACGTAAATTCTATATTTTTGCTACTCACAACCCATCAAATTTTTATAGAATTAGAATACCAAAAATGCTCTTTACTATTTCACTCATTGTTAAACTCTATTTTGTAACTTACTTTTTTTCATCACCATCACTCACCTCATTGTATCTCACACTCATATTATATACTTTTTTCATTCATAACTCACATCTTCACTCATAATATACACCAAATAACTGTCCTATTTTTATTATGTTTAAAGCCACCAAGAAGGTATATTTTCTTATCTATTGAGTTCGTACTTTTTTTTTTTTTTAAAATATGAAAATTTTACGTGATTTAAGTTTACATATCTAGTAAATTATATATTGTACACAAACTTAAATTATATACACTTAAATATTGTGTTCGTATAAATGTACGAAAACTGAATTCATGTACTTAAACTGAGTTCAAAATGTATGTAAACTCCTCATGTACATGTACTTCGACTAAATTCAAGTAGATGTAAACGATGGAAGAGGAGAGGAGAAGAAGGGTTGACAAATTTGATTTAACAAAACGGGCATTTTAGTCTTTTCAACAATAACAAGGGAATAACTAGCAAACGGGGAGGTGTGAATAGCAAAACTAAAAGCAGTATTATATAAGATAAAATGGATTATCTTTTTAATGGGAGAGTGGGTGGGGTAGTTGTTCTTTTTACCCTAAAACCAAAGGAAAAAAATAAAAATAATACCTTTTCCGACTTCCTTTACTCGTTGTTTAGCTTTATTCAATCTCTAAAAGAGTTGAAATAAAGAAGATAAAGAATAGAATAATAAAGTAAAAGGAAAAGCATGGAGAAGGGGGAGATAAGGAGGGGTTCCGTGATGCGAAAGGCATTGCATAAAGTTGTAAGCTTTCAAGGAGAGTACCGTGAGAGATTGAAGGTGAAAGTTGTTTATCACAAATGAAAACATATGAACAAGTCAGGGAAAGACGATTAACATTTTCCACAATGAACAACTACAATACATACATTCTACATTACTACTCCAACTCCTAACATTAACTTGAAATCCACAACACATAACTATAGCCATAGCATTATATATGTCATAGGTAAAAACACCATGAAAACAACCTACCACAAAACACAAAAGGTTAGAGATATATGAAAGCTTGGACTGAAAGCTTTCACATATAAAAGTCAACAGCCTAAGGCTAACAAGATCAAGTCAACCACATGTTTTAACTAGGTTCACAAGTTAGGTTGGAGCAGTTATATATACACGGCATTCTGTCATCACTTGTCTCCAGAGAAGCAGGCTTATAAGCCTCAACAGAAGAACATAGAGTTGCACACGTTTTCCTGCAACTTTGGCAGCTGAGGGACAGGTACAGCTCCTGCAGCACTCAACCCACCATGGCTTGAGGATGTCTCAGATTTGTCTTCAAATTTCATGAACTGCCCCAATTGCGTTGCAGCTAAGTGTGCATAGCATATGGGTGCAACTGCAGAGAAAAATATAATTTGTAGTAAGTTTCAATCAAGAATTATAACTTAATAACAATACCAATCTATCCACCCTGCGTAAGAACTTACCAACTGAAATAGCAGTGGTGCTCCTCTGGTACCTGAGATATCACAAATAATAATTAACTTAGATTGATATAAAGAAAATCATTAAAATCAGTCCAATAATGTACTCTAGTAGATCCAAAATTCCACTTACACATATGACAGAGAATGAACAAGTTCCTGAAGTTCATCAGGGGAGAAGCCAATCTCATCAAGAAGCACATGGTAGTGAGTAGGCCTACTGGTGCCCTGAGCACAGTATTTTAAAAAGGAAAGAAATTAAACAACTTCTTACACAAACTATTCCAATACAGATAGCTAGGAACTGATTTTATCTAAATTTATCTGATCATATGTTATTGCACTAACTTTAGCTGATTTTATTTGTATTACATTGAAATGCCATGACAACTCTGTTCCTACTTTTGATATCAATCAACTGGTGTGATTGAACACATGGAAATCAGTATTCTTTTGATAAAGAGTAAAAAATGCACAACACTCACATAAGTAGAATGATGAAAATGAAGAATGATATGAGAAGAAGTCCACATATTTTAAGAATGCTCACGTGAGGTGTAAAATAGCTCTTAAACAAGATTTCACTCAGTAGATTTTGTGATAAGTAAACAACAGCTTTTCTTTCCAAAACAAATGAACATCAGAAATAAGAAAAGATTGTTCACTACTACACTTTCAAATAGAAAAAAGCAAAAGGAAGCTTTTCTTTCAGACTACCGGCAATAACTAACCAGTAGCATACCAGCAAATCTTAAAATGTTAAAAAAGAGTCATCTAAAGGAGAGCACAGCCAAATTCAGACAGATAAATAAACACACAATACACAATATATTGACATAAGCCACAATCATGTTCAAAACTAAACAAATAATAGGATGATTAGGACCCATATCAACAAAATACATTTTTAAAAAATGGACACTCACTATCATTCCGGCATGTGCACAGAGGTAAAAATCATAGTTTCTTGGATGGCAAACTTTATTGTCAATAATAGTTCCTGTAAAAACAAAAGGTTAATAAAGACTGCAAAGATTGTGTCCAATAAAATACTATAACCATTCTGAATATTCTCAAAACAACACTTACCAGGTGGGACGTTGTCAGGAGAATTGGGCTGGAAGAATCTTGTGTGATGGTTCTTTTGAGCAACAATTACAGCAAATTTTGGGGTCCATTTTTCATCCAAGAATTTGCATGCCTAAGAAGTTCAAAGTCAATATTAGTCCTCACAACTGAAATGTATACTATGTAAATGTAAATAGCATAGTTGATAAGCTTACGAACCTCAATGATCTGGTCAAGTTCGATATTCAAGACTTGATTGAATTGTGACTCACTAACTCCGTCCCTACATTAATAATAACAAAAAACACCATGTTCAGGTCCATCAGAAAAATATTAATACAAAACATGCTTGAACAAAAACCAGATGCGTTTTGAAGAAAATTAATACAAAACAAACAAGATACTATTATCTTAACTAGCCATCTACTTCTTATACACAATATTAATCCACACTAAACATTTTAGTAAGGGACTTGCTAACATGCGCCCTTAGGGCACCTGTTAAGGGTTCTAAAAGTATAATTTTTTGTCGATAAAACCAATTTTTGAACTTTCATGAAATTTTAAACACAAGTTACAAGAAGAAATTTCTACATTTGATTAGGTTAGCATTTGCCATTTATATACTATGATGAAAATCACAACGATGACAATTCATAAGCATCAATATAGTATACAAATTACAAAATTTTAAACACTTGCAGTAAAATAACCAAATATTAAAAGTAAGAAGGAAACTATCAGCAGCAGAAGTGTGCTCAGAGAAAATGTACCTGAATATTATTATATTATCTGGTTTTCTCTTCCCAGAACTATTATAAAAATCAAGCAAAAGTTCCCTGCAGTTGATGAAACCATCAGGCTAAACATTCCTGTTATATTTATATAAAATGTCGGCAAAAAAAATTGTTTCTGGTAATACAGCTGTCAACAGAAACGTAGGACAGTTGCTTTAACAGGACAAAGAAAAAACCCCTAAATAGAGCACAGTCTGATAATCAAGTGCCAGCTATTAGTGAGCAAACCTAAATGGTTATTAAACAATCATGAATAAACAAATTAACCTCATGATGCCTTCATCCTCATTTTCTGAAACTTTCTTGAACAAATTATCTATCATTTCAACTTTTGCAGACTGTGTACGAACACATGCCCTATATTTTGAAATTAGAGGCCATTGTCTAGAGCTGACGACCTACAAGTGAATATTTAGTATATTAATCATGCAGGCATTTAAAAAATTAGACCTCACCATTGCATGCATTCAGAAAAAAATTATATTCATCAAGAACACACAAAGCCCAATTCTCACTTACTGCGGCAATTGAAGGAATATCAGTCTGCCCTGGAGAGCCATGTGACACGTCCATTCCTAGAATGAGTGTGGGTGCTTTGGAAACAATAGGAAGAGAAGGAGAAATTTCACATCCCAACAATGAGTTCAACCCACCAAGCTGCAGGACAAAAAACGAATTAAATCAATAAAACTTCCTGATATAATTAAAAAATCAATAAAAATTAACCACAATAACAAACCGACCTTGATCAATTAGGTGGTGAACATATATGAATGCATTCTAATATGGCAGTGATACTACAGACCAGATATAACATGTTTTCTACTAGCCCATACCTAGATACTACATGTAGAAAGTTGCTGCACAATTTTTTAACATAAAATACTAAACTGTAACTATATTACCTTCGCATTGATCTTCAACATAATATTGCCCAGATACTGATCATTGACTCTTAAAGGACACATGCACTGATTAACAATTCCGTAATCAGCAAGGTTCTTCTTTTTCCACGGACCTTGGATGTCAAAGAATAATTCTCATCTAGTGCACTTGAAAATTGATAAGGCATATTTACAAAAGATACAATGGCATCAATTCACTAACCATAAATATCACAGTTTTTTCGATCAGGGAGCAAACAGAGAAGGAATTGAGGAGCCCCAGGAAGTTTAGACTGAATGTTCTCGAACATCTTTTCGACCCTAACCATAGGTGGGGCACGTCTAAACTGAGGACTTTCTTCGAACACATCAAATGGTTGGTCAATACTCTGCAAAGGTTAAAGAGCAAAAATAATTCAGTCAGTACTAGCCCATTCATACTTGAAGTTAATAATACGCAGTAATAGAACTTACAATTCCTTTCATATTTCCAATTCTAATTATATCCCTCACAAGTCCTCGTACATCACAGCGTGCAGAAAAGTTTGCAACAGCCCATCTTTCTATCTTTGTTGGCTGCACAAATTTCTGGAGAAGCATTTAAGTAATTAGAATTTAGATCCTGAATCAATTGTCTTTAGATGGATCACATCATGTGGGAAATTAAACAGTTACCTTGTTGTTAAAATTCCATCTTCCATTTCTTGGATTGAAATCTTCACCATTGCCAAACTTCAACTATCGAAGAAGTTTGAATAATTAGTTTCAAATGGAAGAATTAGACAATACAATGTATACATAAATAAACAAGAACTGCCAAAACCACAATAATAAAAGGATAGAGACATATATAAATATACCTTAGGAGCAGGCAAAACACGACCTTCCACTTGAGTAAAGCCTGTGCTTATAGAAATTCCACAATTTTGAAGCAGAGGTTCAGAAGCATAGTTGCTGCTTTTAAGTGCCTTCAACAAAGATATCAGTAAGATCCCTTAAGCCGTGACGTATAGCTGAAAATATCACGCAAAACTTGGCAAAACAACTTACATCAGTCAATATTCTCATCCTCTCCTGTGGCTTCTGTCTGGACTTCTCCACTAATGAAGCCCTTTGAAGTGTGGACAGAGATTTTGTATATCGTTGCAACGATACCAATTCGCACAGCTAAAGGAGTGAAAATAAACAAAGGGAGAGTTATAACCAAATATGTAATTAAGATCACTGTTAAAAAATACAATACAATGAAACAAACCAAAAAACTGAAAATCACCTCAATGGGGAAATATGTTGGCCGTTTAGGCCTGCCAACATTAATACAAGGAAGATCAGCAGAGTAGCGCAAATCTATCTTCCGGACATTAACAAAATAATCCAAAACAGACATTTCTTCAGTACCATCATCTCCATCCCTTTTCTTCAAAGTAAAACTGCAAAACACAAATCTATATCAAAAAACTTAACATATCATGTAAAAACAACTCTGCAATTATAATGTAGCACATACATAAAGTCAACCACAAGACATCATCAGCCAAAGGGAATTAACAAAATTAAAAGGAAAGAGAGGAAATACATCAGCTCTTTGCATGGGACTTCGCTGAGTCCACAAATTTTCCACTCTTGATTGGATGGATGAGTTTTAACCCTCAGGTTTTTAAGTGTCCTTTTGGCCTGTTTAAGGAAGCAAATAAAATATCAGACAAGATCAATGAAGAATCACTCACAATATTAAGCAAATTTACATACCTTTGCCCAGTCAAGTTGAAAGGGGTCTCTCACATTTTGGTTGGAAATTAAGAAATCCACCACAGGCCCAGGTTGAATTATCATGGTAGTTGACACATCTAGATAATTTGCGGAAATTAGACAACGAGCAATGCTATAAGAAGGTCGTGTATGGGATAAAGATTTAACCTATGTTAAGAGAGAGGCCGCTCTGTGTAGCTCTAAAACTTGAATGGAATCCTCTGCAACCTAGAACGCCACCCCCCACATCAGCAAAATTCTTTGGATCATTGTGGAAGAAAGACTGGCGCACAAGTAGGCAGCCCCTGTAATAGACAGGCAAAGTTAAAAATATTGAGGCATTATAATACAACATGTACAAAAAGAAGATATTACATTAGTTGTAGCAGGATATTAAAAAATTACTTACTGCTTAGCAGCATGTTGCCTCAATATGATATCCAGAACTCGGACGGCTTCCTGGAAATTATCCGATTCCTGTCCACGCAATGCATTGACAATGGCAGACATAGGAATTTTCGCAGCAAAGCTAATCTCCACTTTAAATGTTTTAGCACGATATGGGCGTCGCATCCTCTTTTTGTCACTCTCATTGTCCCCATGACCATTTCCGTCAGGACTACGATTGCCATTATTTCTGTAAAAATGGAAGGAAAAAAAGGTTACAATACAGCTGAAACAATAATAAAATATGAAAACTGATTTCAAGGACCGGCACATCAACCCTATGATAGCCATTTGTACCTGTTAGACGTAACATCCTCTAAAACAATTTCAAACTCAAGCTTTTTTTGAGGAAGAGAGCCAATAGTAAACAGACTTTTCTCTCCGTCATATGCAAAGTCCTTATCATTCAAGTCAGAATGATATGTCTCCTGCACCCTGTCCATTATCTTCCTTCCAACACCCTTACCTTCCACAGGGCGTCCATCTTCATAAGTAAAAGCCACCTTTTACATCATACCAAGAAAAGAAAAATGTCAAGTTTGAGGCAAGGAGCTTAAACACAAACAAACCCATATAATACCAAAGCAAGAGATACGTGAGGGACATACACTGTAATGGAAAAAATATCCATCATTATTATTGACATTAACTTTGAAGTGATTAGTTAGAAGAGGTATCTTCATTCCTTTTGATCCCAAACCAGTTCTGGCTATCGGAAGACGGGAAAATTTTTTCTTAACAGGTTCAGGATGGGCTGGGAGCACCTCCTCTGCTTTGAGAGGTACCATATCTGAGGGGACAACAGGAGGCGGAGGGGGCAAAGACTCCTCTCCATTCCCATTCCCATTTCCATTTCCATCTGCCTCAAATGAATCCATATCCTATACATACAAGATCACGTGTATATACAATAAAACAGGAGTGCACATTATCCAAAAGAAATGAATAATTACTAATTTAAAATTAAAAGATTGCAAAAGTCTAAAGACACTTTATGGTAAACATATACAGCTAAAGCAGCCACAAGTAAAAATCACCCAATAAAGGAAAAAGTAAAACATATGAGCATGTTTGGAAGCTAAAACAGGTGACTATAAGGTATAAGTATTTTCATGACGCTAGCATAACAAGATTGTAACAAAAACCAAGAAAATATTAAACTAGGTAAATGCTCTTCTCCTGTACTATTATAGAGTAACACATGTAAACATGTCGCAACGCTAAGAATGCACTTGAAAATATTAAAGCTCAGACAGCAACTTTACCAAATCAAATTATGGGAAAACGCTACTATTTTTGGTAAAAACGAAAACTTTTCAGATGTTAAACCAAAACAGAAAATATATATATATATATATAGTAATTACTAAAGGAAATATGCTAGTAGTTTATAACTATAAACCAAATGTTAAACTAATTACTAATCCAAAAAATGGAGCTAAACTAATTTACTCAAATACAGTATCAAATATACCAAGAGAAGACCAGCATTGCAAAAAAACAAATGATCGACTAACAAAAAAATATTAAAAACGAACACGAAACCCAAAATGCTAAACAACAAACGCTTCAGAGTGAAGAGTAACACAAAGCAATATAAAACGCAATTTCTGAAACTATAAGTTCCACTTTGAAACATAATACAGGCTTTTTCTGAAGATAAAGCAAAGACTTATTTCTTTAAAATAAACAGGTAAAAATGTAAGATCCAAGTCGAACACATGCAGAAACAATAGCAACCTCAAAACTCCAGAAAAAGAAAAGGGCAAAATGGTAAAATTACAACATAAGAAAAAACAAAGGAAAGAAAATCCTCAAGCAGTACACGAAGCTAAAGCATAGCGACCCATTTACAAACAAAAAATTAAATTAAAACACAAAAATCAGAACACGGAACAGTGTTGTAACATGCATAACCAGAAAGACCCGCAAAACAAAAAAACAAAAATTGTTTCCATTTTCGCGAAGAAAAAAAAAATCAATGTTAGTTAAGTGACCTTGAACAAAAATATGGAAATGGCTTGAAATGAAATAGCTAAGTACGAACAAACAAACCCTAAGAGAGAGAACACAAAAGAGATATACACAGTACTTACTGAGTTAGGAATGGTGTGTTGTTGGTGATGATGGTGTAATGCGTTTATGTTCGTGTTATGTTGTGTTGTGTTGTGGTGTGTCAACGCTCTCTACCTCACTCTTAAAAGCTGTGATGTAGTAATAACTATTAACCGTATAGTTATCCTCTGCGTTGCGGTTTCTGTGCAGCGTACACATGTGAACCGATGATTTTACTAGTGCGATTGCATGGAGGGGTGAGATTGAATTGTGAATTGCGGAGACCGAAGTGCACGCATTTGATGGGGTAAGTGCTTCTGAGTTGCGTGCGTGTGAATTGCCTCGGTGTGTGACATAGTGGGCGGATGGTCTTGGGAGCTATAGGAGCCACAGCACCCTTATATTTTAATCTTATTTTAATTAATATGTAATACTATTTTTTAATTATGAATTATTTTAATTAATGTGTATTTAAATATTATTTTTTAGAAGTGACAATATTTAAACATAAAAAAAAAATTGATACATTTTTTTAAGAATAAATTTTTTTGACAAAGATGAAAATTATAAAATAGATATATTTTATTTGATTGAATTGTGTGAATTGTGTGATTTGTGAAAATTGTGTGACTTGTGAAAATTGTGTGACTTGTGAAAATTGAAATTCTAATTTTTGTTTACCTTGTCTACTATGTATGTATTGTGTGATACTCTAAAAAAACTATATAACTTTTAAAAATTTCAATTATAATATTTCAGTTAATCTAGCTCCCTCAAATATTTTGTACTAAGATCCGCCACTGAGTGACATTATCTATTTTGGGCTTCCACAACTACGAAATTTACGGACCAGTCCAAAGATTCGATCACTTTCCATTCGATTGTCAAAAAAAATATTAAATGGATAAAATCGATAACGAACCAACAAAAATGTGCTCCATCACATTGGATGCTCAATTGTTCAAGGAATTATGCTAAGAAGACACGTGTAAGACACTACTTTTAATATATATTTTTCTATTTTCTATTTCTATTAGATTAATTGATATATACTTTAGAACATTTTACAATATTGTTAAATTATAATCAATTATAATCAATTATATATATACTTTAAAAATAATAGTAGTTAAAGTCAAATGTTTTTAACAGGTCAATAATTATAATTGATTGACATTATAGAAAAATTTATATTAACGATGTATATAAATTAAATTATTTATTGATATGGTAAATTACTAACATTTATGTCTTTTATCTATCCTTTTATTGAGAATATTTGTTAAAAACTACTCCTTTTGATCCTATGTATAAGAGGTTTTTTGGATAATTATTTGATTCTATATATAAGAAAAAAATTATGACTTTTAAGATATATTTATTGTTTAGATTATTTGTATATCCTTATTTAAGATATTTATTTTTTTTAATATTATTTATGAGTATTTAATATTTCACTGTTTATTTTTATGGAAAAGAGAAAATTATCTAAGTAGCCATATCAACGAAAGTAGAAAGTGCAGTCTAAGGTGGACAACCTTCAATCCACATAGAGTTTCAGGAGATTAAAGCAAACTTAGCTAAATTATGGGTAGAAACATTAGCACTTCGTTTTGCATGGGAAACGGAATCATTGGAAAACAAAGCTTAGATGTTGCAACATTCAGTAACAACTAAGAAAAAAGTATAAGGGATCGTGAATCGATCTGCGAATAGTCCTAATGACATTCAACAAATCTCCCTCCAAAATAATGGTCTGAAAATCCATATCTAATGCAAATTGGAGGGACAATCTGGCCCTAAGAGCCTTTGTAGGATCCACGCCAGGTAGGACAACAGACTTCCTAGTGGCAACAACAAGGACACTACCCTATGGGTCTTTGATAACAATGTCAATTCTTCATTCGGTGTGAACAGGACCCACAATATCAACATTGATATTGTATACATTTTCCATAAAGGGTACCACCTAATGAGTGAGTCTTCTTAATTGTTATTAACACAATTAAATTGGGTGTTCAACTAGCAAAACTTGGCTTAGTTGAACATATGGATGCTCATAAATAATCAAGTAGAACTTATACTCACAACTAACAAAAGCAAGAGCCTGAACACATATACTGCTTACTATGACCTCCCAAACAATAGGGAGCAATTTTCTAATCTTCGAAACTATATTTCAACCAACCATAGGAGGAGAGATTCGATTCTTAAGCGGAAATGTATTAATGAAGAACATTAGAATAAACAAGCTGTAACATCCCAATGCTTATCTATTCTTTATTTTTTTACGAAAAAAACAACAAAGTTAATCTCTATATAATTACAACTTTTGTCTCATTTCTTGTTCTCGAATCAAAATTTAAAAATATAACCAATAACTTCTATATCATTTGACATTTCAATTATTTTTTTGGTTCACTACATCATTTGACATTTTATGCATAAAACAAACCATTCATTTAAATAAAAAACATCCACCATGAAATATGAAAAGTATTAATAAAGTTAGGGTTTTTAGTAACATAGACCAACACAAAATAAAAGTGAACAATATTTGATGTTTCATATTCTTTAAACAAATCTCTTGTAAGGTTGCTAACAAAAAATCAGATTGAAGTTTACATAAATCACTCTTTCATTTAATTTTTGCAACGATGAAATACACCAAAGAATATTATGCTCGTAAACAACAAAAATACTATTGTTCAATGGAAACATTTAAGAGGAAATAATCCTGCTCAATATTAATCTTGGATCTTGCTTGTGATAAGGTTTGAAGTGACAAGTTGACTAATTATTAGTGGTTAGTTAAGAAAGGAATGGTGTGTTTTGGCAATCAATCAACATACCGTTTCGTGCTTATATTGACAAAAGTCATGGTGTTTGAAAAGGATTTATAGGGGATTGTGTTTGAAAAGGATGGTGGAATTTGGAATGCAAAGTGGTGACTAAAGCCAAAAAAAAAGAAAAATAGAGACATGTTGCAGCACTTGTAGTTAGTGGCCTAGGAAGGAAAATCAAACAAATGAATATAGATTAAACACGAGAACGAAAGCAGTGTTTAGGTTTTTTCTCCAAGTAAAAAAAATATTATTTTTTCTTTAACAAAGTTAAAGATAAGTAAGGTTAATATTTTTTTTTCTTTTTTGGAAAATAGAGAGGATACGAGTGATGATATTAAAAGAGGAGTTTAATGATTTCAATGTAAAATATTTTATAATAATAAATAATTTAAATAGTTGGTTTGATGATTTTTTAATGATAATAGTTATGATTCTAATGAAACAATAAAATCAAAAATTATTATTGAATATCCATGTAAAAGAGATCAGTGTAATTAATAATAATAAAACTTAGGACATTAGACCTACTTTTCTTGTGTTTTGATGAAAAAAAACATACTTTTTTTTGCTATTCAGAACACACAAAACAAAAAGAAATTAATATAAAACAAAAAATGAAAAGAATAACATCACCGATAAAATAAAATAAAAAATAATAATAAAACAACAAAAACTAAATAACAATTAATATTACCAAAAAAATGTTGAAAGAATAAAGTAGCAAAAAAAAAAAGAATAGAATGAAGAGAAAATGCAGTGTACCTTTCTTCCAACTCTCCTACTACTCATTGCTTGATACTTGATGGTCAAAAAAAACTCTTCCTCCCACCTTTTCAAAATTCATAACCACCATCAAAAACCTTCTTCTCTATATTAACTTTAGGTGTTAACAATGAAAAGAAGAAGAAGAGAGACAACCACTCTAGAATTTCATCACATAAAATGAACCAAACTTAAGTTAATAGGATTACAATGAGTATATAAAAAAGAATAGAAATGTTTAAAATACCCTTACTACTAATATATAATAACATTATCTAACATATAAATACCCCTAGCTCTCTTGTGCCAATTGTGCATGTGTAACAGTTATTTTCTTCTCACAACTGTGTGCGCTTGCACGTGAGTCTAACTGATTTTCCTACTCCACCACCTGCCCCTCTCTTTCTAGTTTGCATGTTCCCCCTCCAAACAAACGTGAGTCTCAGCGGTTACAAATTTTTAAAGTACAACTCTGCTTAGTAGTACCCTTCAAACGAGAAGTATATTAGAGAAATGAAATATACAAAATCAGAACAGAGTTATCTTGTTTCTGACGTGTAGTGTAACATCAATAAGTAGAAAGCAGCATCAACTTTTTTAGTATTATATTACTGCTGCTAAAGCCACCAGGAAAATCCAACCCCTTCTACTTTGTAATAGAGATTCCTAGGCAAGCATGTGATATGCTAATGCTAATAGCTATTTTGCGATATTTTCATCAGTTATACATAAAATTCATATGCTGTAACAATATTGCCCAACATTTCGTGTATAGTATTGATAATTGTAGTTAAGTAATGACACTTAAGAGTCCCCAAACGGTGTTAAGGTATATTATCGTAAATAAAATCTGAACATTGCAAATGAGCTAACCTAGAGGCTAGAGAGAGCTTCTAAGCCACATAACTTGAGTAAAATGGAGCTGAAAGGAAAAGAAACTTAAATCTCAATCAAATTATTAGCTAACACCCAAGGTTTTGATCTTGGAACTATTTTTGTAGAACATGTGAACAATCAATATCATCATTATAACAATAACAAAAACAAACAAAAAAAAAATAAAATTTGAATCTGTTACCACAACAAAATTGGTCATTAAGTTTACACTAATCATATTTTTCTAGCTTATGCTACTCATCAAGCAAAATGAATGAGACAGCAATGCCTAGCTAGGGATTTGTACAATTTTAAAATACATGATTCTTTTCTAAACCAAAACAAAAATTGTTCTACATTAAGGTTTCTAAGGAGGAAATGTGACAAACTGCCGTCTCCATAACTCTATCAGCAAGAAAATCCACAACACTCGCAGTCACAGTTTCCTTATCAACCAAATTATTCAAAGATACTTATCTTTTGAATAACATCAAACATCCTATGCAAAAGCAGTGTGCTGTTGGAGATCTTGAAGCCAATCAGAAGGCCACCAATCTGGTTTACTAGCGACAACCTTCACATTCTCTTGTCCTTGAATGGACAAACCCGTGGATCCCTTTAAAGCTTCCTCTAGCCGCAAGAGTCCCAGCCCGCGACATCCCATGGCAGTAGTCACTAAACCAGCTTTTTTCCCAGATGCTGTGTTAATTACCTCTGAACCAGGAATGACTTTGATTTCGACTTCTGAAATAGCAGGAACATAAAGGCTGAGAGTTCATTCATCATCATTATATAGTAGCAATTCAACAGATAACACTAAAGAAGATAACTACTAATTACCTTTCCCATCAGTATCTTGAAACCTTAGAGGAACTACACGTTTCCGAATCACCCCTCTGTGATGTGTCCGAGCTACGAGTTCTTGCCCCACATAGCAACCTTTGTCAAAGCTTATTGCATTAAGACCTACAAGATTATACTCAAGCGGCATTGCTTCACCTGAACACAATCAAATACTCAAGATTGTCAGCCTCAAAAATACTCACTCATCTTGTGAATAATTTGTTAGAAGGAAAGTGATTATGAACCTTTAGGAATCTCATTTGAACCTTCCGCTACTCCCTTCTCTATTCTCCACAAAAGATAATTCTGTTCATCAGTCTCTTTGTCAGCCTCAATTAAAGGTGCTGAAACATGGATAGACACAAAGAAAGCGTTAAGACCAAATATCTATAAAAGATTGCCAAAGAAAGACACAAAATCTTATTAGGCAGCAAAGGGATGGATACTAACGAACAATATTTGACGGGAAGATCCCTCTAAAACCAAGACAGGCTAATCTGGGATCCTTAAACCATTGCCAGCCAAGATTACCCCCATGAGCAGATGACATTGCAGCACCATCTTCACCAGCACCCCACCCAACAGAGGCTGCTTCTGGCTCTTCTACGTCCGAGGAATTCTCAGGTGGTCCAGAACCGTATCGCTGCCAACACGAGAATTCGCTGGCAACATTATCAATCTCAACCTTCGATCTCAATCGGTATCTGCAGCACTAAAAAATTTAAGGTATCCAAAACAAAATCTCAGAAATATGAAACAAAAACAGTAAGGAAAGGTGTTTCCTACAAAGCTAAGGAAACATCCATATATCAAACAATCTATTAATTCATTTATCTCTTATTACTAATTACTCAATTTATCAATCTATCTGCAATTACTTATTGAGTAAATATCCAAATTAGTCATTGAAATAGCAGAATTGCATCAACCTAATCCCTCCACATTATCAATATTTCAAAATTATCCTTCTTGAAATTGCAAAATGTTAATCGAGTTTGTCCCTGTGTTGGGATTTGTTATCAAATGCAGCTTAATTGTATCTGGACCATATTCACCTAGTTGTATTACTAACTTAATGTCATTATAGTCCCTGCTAATACTAACAGAGGGACCGATTAATTTAAAATTTTGCAATTTTAGGTATGATTTATATCACCTCCTTAATTTAATTAACAGGAATTTCTGCTGAAAGTAATGGAACTATTTTCAGTTGAGCGTGGCAGTGAATATGACGACCTAATTGGTAATTGCTAAAACAACTAGAAATGAAATGATACAAAAAGCAGTGAGACTCACTTGGTGAAGGTTGCCAACAATTCATCCAAAACAGAAGTATCAACATCAGCAAACAATTCAAAGGGTTCATCGGGTTCGGAGACAGGTCCAGTCCCGGTGCTATTAAGCTTGGTATCTGAACTTGGCGGTTTATAAAGAAAAAGGTCGTAGAGGAATCTACCTTGAGGAGTTAACAACGCAGCATAGATAGGAGGAACCGAAGAGGTGGGTAGGTTTGGTGTAGGCAAATTCGAGGTTTTATCGCCAATAGGTTCGCTAAACTTGCGTATATCGTTGGTCAATAGTCCCTGAAGGAATTTGATTGTGTCGGGTCCTCGGAATCGTATTACGGAACGGGATTTTATTAGAGAGCCCACGGGACCTGCCGTTTGAAGTTGGGTTTCGCTTCGGTGCTTTGAGATGGTTTGGTGAATTGCTCTGGTACAGTGCTTGGAAAATGGTGATAATACACGATTCATGGTTACTGTTTTTTTTTTCTTTTTCTTTTTTGGGATTTTGGTAGAAGAAGACGGTGACGATGAAGTTTTGAGAAACAGTTTGGTGTTTGCAAATTTACGAAAGACAACGTGGTTAATTAGTAGATTGACACGTTGGGTTAGAGATCGATAGGTGTTCGATGAAAGTCGTGTGAGAGAATTCCACTCATCAACTCCTCGCAAGCTCCCCAGCCCCGCGACACTTGTGTTGTGCGCCAAACAAAGCTTTTTCTTAATTATTTATTTTTATTAACGTAGTTTTCACCTTCTATTTTTATTAATTTATAAATAAAAAATTTAATTAAAAACTATTAATATAATATATTTTAAATGATGTAACAATATATATTATAATATTTAATAATTTATGATGCTTAAATTTATGATAAGATTTTCTAAAATCAGTTTTAACTTTATAAATTATTTATTTTTATAATTTAATTAATTATATATAATTAATAAATTTAAATAATTTTACATTATTAATTTGTGTGTCACATTATTTTTTGATTTAAAAATAATTAAAATTATTAATTATAAAATAGATGGATGTGTAAATTAATGATAATAGATGGATTAAAATTATAATTAAATTTATTATTTTTATTATAATTTATAAATAAAGACCTAAATTTGTCATGATATTTTAGAGGCAAATCATTCTTGTCCATGAGAAAAAATAATATCAAAATTAATCTTGAGTAGTTATATAAAAGAGAATATTAGTCTTTTTGTTGAATGATTCAAAGTTGATTATTTTTGTGCTGAATTATTAGGCAACGGTGATGAGGTGTTAGTTCTACACCTCAATGTTAAAAATTATTCACATACAAATACTTAATCTATACATATACGTGACAGTTTCAAATATTTTGAAGACCATATACTCACTTTAAAAATTTGAACCTCTAAATCCAAAGGATTAGTATGGTAAAAAGGAACCAAACACCTGTGTCACAGTGGAACAAGATTTTGAATGCATGATTGTTGCCTATGTTGATCTGGCAGACTTTTCCACCACTTGACAAACGTAGAACCCTCCAAAAACACATCCTTACCCACATCATTTTTATCCCTCCACTTTTTAATCTTTTCCTCCAACACAACAACCCTTTCCTTAACATCTTCAAAACTCTTATTATCATTAGAAAGATCCTCCACCTCAGCCCAAAAACAAGATTCCGAATAACCTTCATCACCCCTCTTCTCATAATGTTCCAACCATCTCTGCGTATACCTATACCGTTTTGGCCTTCCACCTTTATCCATATAAACACGACCGTCACGGTTCCTTGAATGTCTATAATAATTAGCTATATCCAAAGGCTCCACTAGTCTTCTAAATCTTGTTCCAATCTCAATCCATTCTTTTTTTCCTTCGAATTCTTCTGGAAGTTCGTTTTTCATAAGCTTTTCGATTATTTCATCCCAAACACCTGCCAGATCTAGTCTCTTTACATTTGCTTTGAAATCTTCCGGGTCTGCTTGTTCCTTGAATCCGTCGTAGTAACCTTTTTTCTTATGCTCCCATGTTTCTTTGTATCTTTTCAGTTCCTTCATTTTTTCTTCCATAAAACCTTTTTTCTGTTCTATGATTTTCTCGTTGTTCCTTTTTCGTTCCTCTAATGCTGCTGCTGCTTCAATGCACAGTCTTGCTCTTGTACTCTGAAATTATTCACACATATTTTATTGTCACATATTTGATAATATACTCTCTGTATATTATTGGCTACTTCTAAGCAAAATCTAAAGTCAACTGTCTTATTCGTGAATTGATAGCATTGCTCTTTAGTAAATACTGTAACAAATCGATATGAGAGTCATATATGATCGAATGCATGTTTAAAACTTTTGTGTTTTCATTTTTAAACTCGAAAAAATAGGGAAGGATTAAAATGTTACTTACCAGGCCAAGGTCATTTAAGGCTGTGTTAATGGTTGCAATGCTGCCATCTAGAGTAGTTTTATCAGACAAAGGAAGATTCTGTAGTTGGTCCAAGACCACAGCATTCTGCATTCCTAAGTTTTTTATCAGTGCAGTGCCATAACTTATATGTTGTCTTAGGCTTTTATAGGAAACTTCATCACTTTCTGCTTCAGAGCTTAATTGAGCAGAGAAAAACATAACCTGCAGAACTGCATCAGGGTTTTTTATAACAATTTGCTTTCCTTCATTTCCACCTGTAGTGCAAAAAATGTAAGTTCCAAAGGGTCTATAAGGGCTTAAAGGAACAAAATTTGCAATAGTTTCAAGTGTTGCCTCTGTTGTTCCCATTAATTTGCAGGCAGCATGCCTTGTGACAGTTGCAGCATTTGACATCACTTCAAAATAGAAATCTGATATTGAAGCGATTCTTCCGAGGCTCGATTCGCTCATGAAAGATTTGTATTTAGGATCTATCAACTGTGAAACTGTTTCAAATCTTTGGTCAAATGAAGAGAGAGGTGTAAGGAGGATTCTTGGCACTATGTCATATCTCATCACAAAATGGAAAAAGTAGTGAGACCAATTTTCTCTCCTTGTAGCATGAGAAAATATGTGATCACCGATTAAAGGAGAACCAAAAGTAACACATAAGGGAGGGATGCTACCCTGAGATTTTGGAGTTAGGTAGTTTTCTAAGGTCCAAAGGGTTGCTAGAATTGCCATTGGACCACCAGATGAATGTCCTGCAAATACTATTTGCTTCGGCCTATTCATTGCTCTCACCACCTACATATCCATTCACATTTATAACATTTATTACCTTTCTAACAAATCCATGTGATTTTTAACACTTGCAGTGTAACAGATTGAGCTGATTCATGAATCAATGAATTTAATTATACATAATTCGACTTCAACTATTTATTTAATGAGCTCGATTTGAAATTCTACTTGTTTGATTTATGAACCAAGTTCGATAAATTAATTGCCTAATCAAGTGTCAAACTAATTTTGAGTTATTTCAGTTCATTTTTAGCAATAGTAACTGTATACTTACTAGATAGGAAAATTGGGTATGAATGCAATAAAAGGAAACAAAACAGAAAAGTGAAGTTTACATAACTAGATCATAGAAGGTAAGATAAAGATGTTTTCATATATATATATATATATATATATATAATATAAATATAATACCTCATCTCTAAGTGATGACTTTGTCAAAATATCTTTGAATCTTTGGAGAAATGATTTATTAACCAAAGCAGGTTCGTTGTTACCAATGCTTCTAAGTGAAGGAAATAGACTAAGATCTATTTCGGTTTCTCCAAAGGTTGTTTTGGAATACCAATCTTTGAAAGCACCTGATGCTGGAAAGCTGATGATAACTTCTGGAGGGTTGGTTTTGTTGTTCTTTTCTAAAAGATAATGTTTCTCTGGTGTTTTGTGAACTTTCAAGGCTGCTGCAAATGATTTCTCAATTTTATCTGCACTCAATTCCATGCTCTCACGTCCACCTCTTGACGAAGCCATGTGTCTGTCTCAGTTCTTCTTTTTCTTCTCTGATTGCTTCTCAGCTTCTTGTTTATTGTGTGGCCTTTGGAATGTTTGGTCAATGTTTAGGTAAACACCAATATGAATAAAGAGATGCATTTTTTTTTATCATATTGTTCAGATCATTGTTTAAGAAGACTTTTGTGCAGCTTGACTTAAAACTTGAATTTGGTTGGCCTATAATGAAGTATAAAAAATGCGGGACAGTACAACAACAACGAATAAGAAAATGATGAAAGTGTCTGCAGTGATATTGGGCTTATGGCCTTATGGGCTGTGAGGTTGAAACCCATATTTGCACACTTTATGATAGGGCCTGAGTCCAAGGAAGGTTTTTCTTTTGCAATATTGTTTATTGGAGGATTTTTAATTCAAGAGGGAGAAATGAGTAAATTATGATTATACAGCCATATATGAATAGTCAATTATTAAGAATTATTTAAAAGAATTGTCATAATTAAAAGTTATTTAAGAATCACATCTATCTTACTTAAAATGTTCCCCGTGCATATGTGATACATAGAACAAGTCTATCTGATACATAGAACAAATCTATATTACGACATTACGTTCATAAGCTGTTGAAACATGAAATTGTGGCAATAACACGAGCAATACATCCTAAAATTAGTGGTGATATGGCGTTGCGGAAACAATGTTATAGTAGTGGGACTCAATCATTTGTATATTGGTACACCATTACTTTTAGTGAATATTGTAAACATTGTGTAAATTGTCGTAGATAAAAATAAATAAATACAATATCACTTAGTGTCCGTATTTTGATGTTTAGATAAAATATCTGATACATTAATAATTTTATGTACATCTTGAAGTTCATCAAACTTAAAGATTTTAACATAACAAATCTATGATTAAAGAAGGAACTAGAATGACCATATTTTGCATAAACCAAAGGATACAAATGCAAAAACAAGCTTTAGATATCATCTTCTGATTTGCTGGAAAATGAAGACTCTAACCTATTTGACAGAAAATTTAAATCAAAGTTAGAGAATCTCGATGGCATCCTGTTTGATGGAGACAAAGGTGGTGTTGTTGATACAGATTCTACACCTACATTCTTCTTTTCTAGCTTCTTTTTTAGTTCTATGCAAGCTTGACATACCTTGTCAACAAAATCTTTTACAATAATAAACAAATGAAAAGGGTTTGGCATATTATCTTTGGTTGCTCCTGCTAAATGGTACTCATTTGTTTTCTTCACAAGTTCCATGATCCTTGCTTGTTCCTCTCTCACCACCTTAAGTTCCTCCTCACATAACTCTAGGAATCCTTTCATGTCCTTGAAGAATTCACCTTTCTCATTGTTTCCACAGCATGTTATAATGTGTCTAATTTCATTAACATTAGAACTAAGATTGGAACACATAGTGATGAAACTATGATAGTGGATGCAAGATGCTTTCATTGCTTCTGATAACTCATCACTTAGTCCACCTAACACTTGTAAGCCAAACATTAGATATTCTTCCTTGTCTTCCCCTTGTGCTTGTCTTTTCCCTTCTGAATGGACTACTTGTTCCACTATGAAGTGAAGCAAACTAGTTTTCCCATTTGTGCTTTTTACATCAGAAAGTTTTGTAAGAGCACTCAAGTTGAAACCTTGTGCATTGCCTCTGGAAGTTCCAGCATTCATTCTGTTCCCAGTTTTGAGAATGGCCTCAAGGAGTTTCAAGAACAAACCACTAGTCCTAAGTTCCTTACAACCCAAGTCAAGTGTTTGTAAGTGTTCCTTGAGCCGAAGAATTTCGCTATCGTGATTTGATCGAAAAAACATCACTTTCAAACGGTTGAATGATGTTGGAACTGATTTAAGGATGTAGTATAGGAAAGACTCAGCTTCAGCAAGCTTATTTGGGTTGCCACTGAATTGGAGAATTTTGGATGCTTCTTCTTGAGAAGGTGCTATTTTAGTGAGTCTTTCAAGTGTCTCAACACTGAGTCCTTGACCATCAAGTACTGCATCTAAGATTTCCCTGCGAGAAACTGCTAGTGATCTTAGCACAATTGCAGTGTTTTGTGATTTTCTTGGCTCAAGGATGAATATTTGAGTTGGTGTGTTGGAATTGGAGTTGGCCAAAGTGGAAAGAGACCTGTTTCTTTCTTGAGTTTTGTAGTTGGTTGAATATCCAAAGAGTGATTCCATGAGTTCATCATCAAACCTGAAAAAAAAAAAGTAAAAAGAACTTGAAAATTGTGAAGTTTGTAAAATGTCCTTAGATCTCACTCTTTATAGACGAGAGTGTCCAAGCACATATAACCTTTGCACAGTTTAGGAACATTGACAATGTGAGACTTAAATGCCACACATCTGTTATAGAAGTGTGCTTTCGGACAACAAAATCTCCCCTCAAGCCCACCCCACATTTTTTATGGAAATGTATTTTTAGATGACAAAATTTGTTCCGAAGTGTACTTTAGAATAAAATTTGTGTTTTTTTCTTCAGATATATACTTCCTCTGGAATGAAATATAAGAAGTAAAAATGGTAACTGAATTTCAGTTACCATTTTTGTTTATATTTCACTTCTGATGATATAGACTTAAGTTCCTCTCCCAAACACAAAATCTAGCTCATGGAATGAGATATTGAAGCACATATAAGCATTTAACAACTAAGAAACATTGGCAACCTGGGACACCAAAGAAAATTTCAAATAATGTAATGAAAACACATACTAGTCAAATTAATATTAAGGAAGATATTAGTATATTACCTAAAAGATCCATCATTGATCTGATCCCATACTGTTGAATGATCAACATCAGCTACAACCTTATCCCAATGTAGAGGCTTTAGCCTTGTTTGTCCATTATCTCTTGAACTCTCTCCTATGGTAATCTCTTTGATATTTGCTTTTCCTTTAGGTGCTGGTGGTGGTTTCAAAGATGAAGTAAAGCCACTACTAGTCTTTGGAAGTGGAGCTGAAGGAAGAGGTGGTGCCTTTGGAATTTCTTTTCTTGGAGGAGAAGGAAGAGGTGGAGGAGAAGGAGGAGGAGATGGTAGTGGTTGATTGTAACTCATGTGAACCTTGTTTTTCTCAAGATTCATTTGTGAAGGTTTTTGTATTGGTGGAAGTGGAAGTGGAAGTGAAGATTGTAGTAACTCATGTGAAGTATGTGGTAACTTCTCATGAGATTCACATGCAAATGGAATAATCTCATTATGATTAGTTATTTTGGACTTATGAACCAACACATCTATTATCTTTTCTTCTTCATCATCTTCATAACTAGGATTAAACGTGCAATTTGGGAAACTTGTTACCATTTGTCTACTTTCTTTGTTCATCATGTAAATAACATCAACACCATTTTCTTCAACAATTAGTCCTTTCACATTACCACCATATCTTTTTATATCTTCATGGTTTAGCACTGGCTCTTTAAGATAACCTTTAGCAGTGGTAGCAACTTTGTTTCTACTTTGGTATCTAGCAAGTACAAATTTGTGGTAAAAGTAATGGAAAATACCTGTAATGAATAACATAGCCACAGCTGTGGAAGCCACAGCCATTGCAATAGGTGCTGACATTGAGTTTTTTTGAATTGGGATGGTTTAATTATTGTTGGAGATATTGATTATAGAAAAAGAGATGCTATAAAGTATGAGTAATTTGGTTGAAGGACTAGAAAAGGGTAATGAATAACAAAAATTGAAGAAGAATAATATGAAGGTGACATGAAAAATACTAACATGGTACTCCAAAGTATAACTTATTTTTAAGTACTATATGTTTTTGAATGTAGTGCCAATGGTTGATGACAATTTCAATGTGGTAGTTGTCTATTGGTGTAATATGAGTAGCAGCACAAATAAATTTTGGCTTTAAATGGAAATTCCAAATTGATGACCAATGAAATCATACAAGGGTCGCATAATTTTGGATGGTGAGCTTATATTAAAAGCAGTACCAAATATCGGTCTAATTGGAAATCATCCCTTATCCATAAAATGGAAATAAATGAAATAATCACATTTTTACAACAACAAAAAAATGGCCTTACTTTGCAATGATTATGGTGAGAAATGGTGGATGTAATGGTTGAGCCTTCCGCCTATATATTTAATGTAATTGTTTATTTTATTTTTGTGTGCTTCAAATGGAATTGTTAATTATGCTAGTAATTGACATTTATGTTAAAAATACAAAATAATGGTCCTATCTATATTGATTTTGTTATATGCCGTCTCTATGGTAACTAATGAGGTGACACTGTTGCTTCCAGCTGTTGCATTGGGGAAAGGTTGTTGGCTTCTTAGCCTTTTAAGTGATTAATATATGGTTAACATCACCCTTTAACATCAAGACTATAGAATTGAAGAGTTATTATTAAAAAAATAATTGTTATATATTTTTATATTACTAATAAAAAATTGGATCTAAAAAACACCGTTTAGCATTTTGCTACAATAAAACCATTTATTTATTGTACAACAGATGGTTGATGGTTGGTTATAAATTAATGACTGAAAATGGTTTGGAAATGCAGAACTTGTTTTCATGTTTATTGTCCTATTCTGTTTTGGTAGATGCAACATATTAATAGTGTTGTCTTACAATGTTCACATAAGACAGTTAAATTTTCAATGAAAAGATGAGGGAATTTGGAAGCTGCCGTTTGGCATGATTAAGGACTATTCTATGATTTTGTTATTGTGGCTTTAAAACTTTGGACAGTAGGAATAAAAAAAAATCCATTGCATTTCTCATTTTGGTGACAAATGGAAGTTCCTGATTTATATATTGTTCCTACAACAATTGTGGGAAAAAGGGTGATTTGGTTTTTTTTTTCTTTCTAATACTAAACAGAAGGAGCCTTACCAACCAGCAACAATCCTTTTCAATCAGTTATCTGATGTAAATAAAACAGTTTAATTAGTTAATTTAGTGTTGTTAGTTGTGCATATTAGTTTCTAGTTAATTGTAGAAGTAACTAATTTTCCCTATCTCATCTTGTAAGCTTCCACTTGTTTGCTTTCTATCAATGATAATTAGATTCCCATTTGACAAAATTAGATTGTTATGGTGGAATTAAACTCGAATTCCTTTCAAATTGTTAAGTTTTCTGAAGGAGATCTTATATATAAAAGTTGTTAAGTTTCACATGGAATTTTTCCCTTTCAAATTGATGGTAATTTGGTAATTTTATTTTATACTTTATCTATTTTTTTCGATCACTAATTGAATTATTATTTGTTATTAATTATTTAATCACATCTTTTAGAAAAAATTATTAATCCTTATCTTTAAAAAAAATCATTTTATTGCTTAAACTACTCACATTACTATTTTAAAAATTATTAGTCCTTATCTTTAAAAAAATCATTTTATCTATTTTTCCCCCACTAATTGAATTATTATTTGTTATTAATTATTTAGTCACATCTTTTTTTTCTTCTTAATATTCATAAATTTCTCTTACATCATTTGATCATTATATTTATTTATCACACAAACCTCCATTTATTTTAGCTGCAAAATACAAGTTTCTATTAAAAAAGAAGGATATCAAATAATTTGAAGATTATACAAGCTTCTCATACACGATCCATAATTTTTCGGTTTCATTTAACAACGTGGAAATGTTTAAGTCAACTATTCATAAATACAAGCTTACTTTCATTTGAAGTTACATAAAACACCCACCCTTTAACAAAATTCCTGCAACTTTTTCCAACTTCAAAAAATATCAAGAAATACTTTAGGTTGAATTTTCTCAAACCTTACAAATATAATATTAACTACAATCATTTGTTTTTATAGTTAGTTTTATACTATATACCACTTTTGTTTTGTCTTAGAAATTTAATTCATATGATCATGTGATTTTTTTCTTTTGTTTTTTCAATGACAATAATGAAACATGCATCGAAGGTTCACAATCTTCTTAGTAGAATTGTTTGACTATCATTTTAATTACTATATTGTTCAGTTTGATTAAAATATTTAATTTTATGTGAAAAACTCATTAACTTGAAAAATATTAAATTTATTCAAAATGATATTTTACATTTCCAATAATAAAAAAAAACAATTCTTTTTCTTTTTTTGAATAAAACTATCCCACAATTTTATTTACTTATATTTGAGCCAGAGGGGGGATTAATATATACAGCAAAAGGGTTTAATTCCAATAAAAATGTCTCTGACCTTTTCAAATGAAACCTGCTTTGACCATATACTTTCTTCTAAGATAAGATCAAGTTAGACTCAAATTGTAAAAATCCTTGGTCTTAGTTGTAGCCTCATCAGTCAAACCCCTTTCCCACAACTTAGTCAAACATTCATTTTACATGGAAATGCTTGTTAAGATAGTCAATGTTACATCAGAATATTAACAACTTGTTTATATATATCTTAAAGACATATGCTAAGAAAATTAACAACATAGATCTTAAGACTAAAAAAACTAATAACTTGTTTCTCATTGTTCCTTTAACTTCCTGGTATTCCATATAGTCAATTATTCTTCCACTCCTAATTATTGAAATGCATTAGTCTTCATGTAGGATTGACGCATATTAAAACCTCGTAACATAACCCATTACTAGGATTGAGAGAAAACTCCAAGGTAAACAATTATAATCCATATGCACAAAAAAGGCCAAATAACAAAATAGTTCACTCTAAATAGAGGGTACAAAACTTTAAAATCATATTAAGTGTTAGTAACAATATGTAATCAGACTCTCGAAGTAAAAACATTTTTTATGTGAACACTGCAAAATGGAGAATTTAGTTAATTTCTAATAAATTTTTTCTTTACAATATCAAAATCAGCAAACACTAAAAAATGTAAGCTTCAAAGCAAGATTCTGAGATCCTCTTCTTCAGTCCTAAATCTATACTCATTGTCAGCAGTCTTTAGTATAAAAATGCAAATTACATCACATGCTCTGGGATATGAACAAAAAGTTTAGCAAAAATGGAGATATAAAAGAGCACTGCTCAATGAATCAATTGGTCATAGTCTAGATTTCTTTGATGACATTGCAGACGGGGACAACGAAGATAGATCACATTGATGAGAAACAGTTGAACATGAACTTGATAGAGATGAAATGCAATCATCTGATCGACTTCTTTTTTGAGATCTTTTACCTCCCACTTTCTTCCCTTCACCACTCATGATGAAATCTGTTAAGCGTTTCACATCTGACAACTTGACAGGCTTCAATAGAAACTCCTCAGCTCCTTCCTCCAAGCAACTACCAATCAACAAGAAGTCAACAATCAATAAATATGAATCAAGCAACGAATTAAGAAACTTCCATACATGAATCATCAAATCTGCAAGGTAAAGAAAAGACTAATTTTTTAACAAACTACCCTTGTAAGACTGAGAAGATTCAACAAAAAATAATGTTAGTTTGCTAATAATTCTAGACATAAAAGCACACGTCATGAAAGCTGTTAATGAATGTATAATTGTGTGGCAATTATAATATGGACAACAATGTTGTGATGCCAACAGGGTCCTAGTAGGAATCTTCAAGATTTTATCATGTTTCAATTATTGTAGCCACAATTGCAAGTTACAAGCAACATGTTCTGCCACACTCCATGTCTCTAACAAGATGATAATATTGAGGGATTGATTCTGTCCATCAGTGGGAAGATTTTGCAAGATTGTTTCCATCTCAAATTTTATGGAAAGGATTTTGGCCATGTGAGGGAATTAGTTATTCTCAATTTGAATTTGAAAGTTGTCTATTGACTTTTGTTAGATTAAAAGTGATCTCAATCAAAACAAAAATACAACATAGTCTTGTCTCCACCACATTACCAAGGACTTATGGTAAATAACTTCATACTATCAATCATTAAGCAGGTTTCACGCATTATTTGCACTTATAATCACAACTCAGTGCCAGCCTAGGCTTAATTAGCAATTGAGATCTCCAGAGATCTTTGACACAAATATTAAGTGATTCCCTAATCCCTATTATCATTTCAGTATTATGATCCCCCATAATGGAAGTTTGGATTCAGTGGTTGAAGTATGTACATCTATAAAATTAGTTTGCTTAAACCATCCTAGAACAGGCAAAAACGCAAGGGATCTAAACAGAAGCAAAAAATAAAGGATAAAAACAAAAGAAATGGACTAAAAAAAGATCAAGCTCCAGGTCGGCTAAAAAACAACTAGGCTGCCTAAACACAATACCAAATTGGAAAAAGGCGTGTTAATCTGATCAAGAGCTTACCTATCAATTCGGGTCAAGATATTCTCAGATGACATAACCACCACTGGAATCTCTCTGAAAATGGATGATTCCTGCTGAAATCAACAGAAATAAATAAAGATCAATAACAACAGAAAGGGGAAAAACATAATAAAATTTCATCCACTACAAATTCTACAAACTATTCAGACAAACAAGAAGATTTCACACACACACACCTTTATCTTTTTGAGTAGTTCATATCCTGTCATCCCAGGCATGGAATAATCTGTCATAATCATATTAACCTTCACACCCTGTAACCATACAGATCAAAATAACATAAGCACCATAAATTACAACTAAAAACCAACACACACAAAAAGAGGGTTTTCTAATTTCTAAAGCAAAATTTAAAAATTTGCTTACATCAAAACCAATAGAACTTGTATCCCCATCTAACCCAAGATACTGTAAAGCTCTAGTTCCACTCTCAACAACCGTCACTGCAAAAAAAAAAAAAAAAAGTTCTAATAATCATCAAAATCCAATCCAAGTGCAAACAAAAACACAAAAGGGGAATTAAAGTAGCCATATTTTTTTACCTTTGCAAGAAGTGAATTTGAGCAATCTTTCAATGACTTTACGATCCACGTGACTATCATCAACGGCAAGCACGTGCAATTCACCTGCACGACTGACTTCCGGTAAATTCTGCCTGAGAACATCGCCGGCAGTAGCCATGACACACAATAAAGGCGGTAAAAAATGATGAAGTAATGTTCGAAAGAAAGTTGCTAAGAGAAAGTAAAATGAGAATTTGATTTGGGTTTAGAGAAAATGGGAAAGTGATGATATATAAAAGAGGAAAGAGGGAAAGAGAAAGAGAGAGGGAGATTCGGAGGATCGAAATCAATGAGAGTCCGATTTTGTTTGTATTTTTATGCAAAATCAAGGACAGAGGATTATCCCACCTGCAATTGTCGCTTCTGATATAATTTTAATATTAATAATAACGTTAACAGTGTTGATGGTGAAAAACGTATCTGATTTTTGGGGTCCACTTTTCTCATGTGGTTCAGAACTAAACTAACAAAGCCAATTTTGACTTTCACACAGTTTCTTTTATTTTTATTTTTATTTATATTAATTGCTCGCACCTTTTCATTTTCATTTAGTACTTGTTCAAAACAAAACCATGGCTTTTGGATAAGCCGCTGGCTGTTATGGAAAGTTGTTTCTTGCTTCGGAACACGATTTGCCTTTTCGAGAGTATTATTATTGTATTATTTTGGATTGGATTTTGGGTCGTCAATGGAAGGCTCTAATCTTTTATTGGAAGGGTGTAATGGAAGTGTGTATAATTTTGATTTTTAAAATATTGTCAACCTCTCTATAAGAGTGATTTTGATTTGTTATAAGATAACAAAGACAAACTTTCATTCTAAATAAAATCTATCTATGGTCAAAAATATTATCTCTATTATTAAACGTATAATTTTTTTTTCATCATATTAAATTTACAATTAAATATGGTATAAATTCCTTAGTTTGAGTTTGAACACAAAAGTGTTCAAATGATATGATTCATATTTCTTCAATAAGAGATTTTTAGATTAAATTCAGGCATGTGTATTAAAAAAAATTGGGAAGAGTTTTGGTCATATCCGACTTGATAAATTAGTTTTTGTAGTTGTGCGTTGGAAGATTTAATTTGGATTTTAAATTATTTTTATCATAATAATTTAAAGGATTTGAAAAGATTATATAGATAAATAATTAAATAAATTTTAACAAAATATTGAAGAAAAATT